>CM062291.1:487368420-487942802 GCA_031216915.1 Pictodentalium vernedei | reverse complement strand
GAATAAAGAACGGACATAGAACCCCCCAATGAAGGACGTGATCAGAATAAAGAACGGATACAGAACCCCCCAATGAAGGACGTGATCAGAATAAAGAACGGACATAGACCCCCCCCCCGCCCCCCCCCCAATGAAGGACGTGATCAGAATAAAGAACGGACATAGAACCCCCGAATGAAGGACGTGATCAGAATAAAGAACGGACATAGAACCCCCGAATGAAGGACGTGATCAGAATAAAGAATGGACATAGAACCCCCCCGCCCCCCCCCCCGAATGAAGGACGTGATCAGAATAAAGAACGGACATAGAACCCCCGAATCAAGGACGTGATCAGAATAAAGAATGGACATAGAACCCCCCCCCGCCCCCCCCCCCCAATGAAGGACGTGATCAGAATAAAGAACGGACATAGAACCCCGAATGAAGGACGTGATCAGAATAAAGAACGGACATAGAACCCCCGAATGAAGGACGTGATCTGAATAAAGAACGGACATAGAACCCCCCCCCCCCCCCCCAATGAAGGACGTGATCAGAATAAAGAACGGACATAGAACCCCCCAATGAAGGACGTGATCAGAATAAAGAACGGATACAGAACCCCCCAATGAAGGACGTGATCAGAATAAAGAACGGACATAGACCCCCCCGCCCCCCCCCCCCAATGAAGGACGTGATCAGAATAAAGAACGGACATAGAACCCCCGAATGAAGGACGTGATCAGAATAAAGAACGGACATAGAACCCCCGAATGAAGGACGTGATCAGAATAAAGAATGGACATAGAACCCCCCCCGCCCCCCCCCCGAATGAAGGACGTGATCAGAATAAAGAACGGACATAGAACCCCCGAATGAAGGACGTGATCAGAATAAAGAACGGACATAGAACCCCCGAATGAAGGACGTGATCTGAATAAAGAACGGACATAGAACCCCCCCCCCAATGAAGGACGTGATCAGAATAAAGAACGGACATAGAACCCCCAATGAAGGACGTGATCAGAATAAAGAACGGACATAGACCCCCCCCGCCCCCCCCCCCGAATGAAGGACGTGATCAGAATAAAGAACGGACATAGAACCCCCGAATGAAGGACGTGATTAGAATAAAGAACGGACATAGAACCCCCGAATGAAGGACGTGATCAGAATAAAGAACGGACATAGAACCCCCCCCCCCCCCAATGAAGGACGTCATCAGAATAAAGAACGAACATAGAACCCCGAATGAAGGACGTGATCAGAATAAAGAACGGACATAGAACCCCCGAATGAAGGACGTGATCTGAATAAAGAACGGACATAGAACCCCCCCCCCCCCCCAATGAAGGACGTGATCAGAATAAAGAACGGACATAGAACCCCCCAATGAAGGACGTGATCAGAATAAAGAACGGATACAGAACCCCCCAATGAAGGACGTGATCAGAATAAAGAACGGACATAGAACCCCCCCCCACCCAATGAAGGACGTGATCAGAATAAAGAACGGACATAGAACCCCCCAATGAAGGACGTGATCAGAATAAAGAACGGATAGAGAACCCCCCAATGAAGGACGTGATCAGAATAAAGAACGGACATAGACCCCCCCCCCCCCACCCAATGAAGGACGTGATCAGAATAAAGAACGGACATAGAACCCCCCAATGAAGGACGTGATCAGAATAAAGAACGGACATAGAACCCCCGAATGAAGGACGTGATCAGAATAAAGAACGGACATAGAACCCCCGAATGAAGGACGTGATCAGAATAAGGAACGGACATAGAACCCCCCAATGAAGGACGTGATCAGAATAAAGAACGGATACAGAACCCCCCAATGAAGGACGTGATCAGAATAAAGAACGGACATAGAACCCCCCCCCCCAATGAAGGACGTGATCAGAATAAAGAACGGACATAGAACCCCCCAATGAAGGACGTGATCAGAATAAAGAACGGATACAGAACCCCCCAATGAAGGACGTGATCAGAATAAAGAACGGACATAGAACCCCCCCCCCCCAATGAAGGACGTGATCAGAATAAAGAACGGACATAGAACCCCCCAATGAAGGACGTGATCAGAATAAAGAACGGACATAGAACCCCCCCCCCCCCCCAATGAAGGACGTGATCAGAATAAAGAACGGACATAGAACCCCCGAATGAAGGACGTGATCAGAATAAAGAACGGACATAGAACCCCCGAATGAAGGACGTGATCAGAATAAAGAACGGACATAGAACCCCCCCCCCCCCCAATGAAGGACGTGATCAGAATAAAGAACGGACATAGAACCCCCGAATGAAGGACGTGATCAGAATAAAGAACGGACATAGAACCCCCAATGAAGGACGTGATCAGAATAAAGAACGGACATAGAACCCCCGAATGAAGGACGTGATCAGAATAAAGAATGGACATAGAACCCCCCCCCCCCAATGAAGGACGTGATCAGAATAAAGAACGGACATAGAACCCCCGAATGAAGGACGTGATCAGAATAAAGAACGGACATAGACCCCCCCCCCCCCATGAAGGACGTGATCAGAATAAAGAACGGACATAGACCCCCCCCCCCCAATGAAGGACGTGATCAGAATAAAGAACGGACATAGACCCCCCCCCCAATGAAGGACGTGATCAGAATAAAGAACGGACATAGAAACCCCCCAATGAAGGACGTGATCAGAATAAAGAACGGACATAGAACCCCCGAATGAAGGACGTGATCAGAATAAAGAACGGACATAGACCCCCCCCCCCCCAATGAAGGACGTGATCAGAATAAAGAACGGACATAGACCCCCCCCCCCCCCAATGAAGGACGTGATCAGAATAAAGAACGGACATAGAACCCCCAATGAAGGACGTGATCAGAATAAAGAACGGACATAGACCCCCCCCCCCCCAATGAAGGACGTGATCAGAATAAAGAACGGACATAGAACCCCCGAATGAAGGACGTGATCAGAATAAAGAGCGGACATAGAACCCCCGAATGAAGGACGTGATCAGAATAAAGAACGGACATAGAACCCCCCCCCCCCCAATGAAGGACGTGATCAGAATAAAGAACGGACATAGAACCCCCGAATGAAGGACGTGATCAGAATAAAGAACGGACATAGAACCCCCCCCCCCCCAATGAAGGACGTGATCAGAATAAAGAACGGACATAGAACCCCCGAATGAAGGACGTGATCAGAATAAAGAACGGACATAGAACCCCCCCCCCCCCAATGAAGGACGTGATCAGAATAAAGAACGGACATAGAACCCCCCAATGAAGGACGTGATCAGAATAAAGAACGGATACAGAACCCCCCAATGAAGGACGTGATCAGAATAAAGAACGGACATAGCACCCCCCAATGAAGGACGTGATCAGAATAAAGAACGGACATAGAACCCCCCCCCCCAATGAAGGACGTGATCAGAATAAAGAACGGACATAGAACCCCCGAATGAAGGACGTGATCAGAATAAAGAACGGACATAGAACCCCCCCCCTTCCCAATGAAGGACGTGATCAGAATAAAGAACGGACATAGAACCCCCGAATGAAGGACGTGATCAGAATAAAGAACGGACATAGAACCCCCCCCCCCCCCAATGAAGGACGTGAACAGAATAAAGAACGGACATAGAACCCCCGAATGAAGGACGTGATCAGAATAAAGAACGGACATAGAACCCCCCCCCCAATGAAGGACGTGATCAGAATAAAGAACGGACATAGAACCCCCGAATGAAGGACGTGATCAGAATAAAGAACGGATACAGAACCCCCCAATGAAGGACGTGATCAGAATAAAGAACGGACATAGCACCCCCCAATGAAGGACGTGATCAGAATAAAGAACGGACATAGACCCCCCCCCCCCCCCCCCCAATGAAGGACGTGATCAGAATAAAGAACGGACATAGACCCCCCCCCCCCAATGAAGGACGTGATCAGAATAAAGAACGGACATAGAACCCCCAATGAAGGACGTGATCAGAATAAAGAACGGACATAGAACCCCCCCCCCCAATGAAGGACGTGATCAGAATAAGGAACGGACATAGAACCCCCCCCCCCCCCCCCAATGAAGGACGTGATCAGAATAAAGAACGGACATAGAACCCCCGAATGAAGGACGTGATCAGAATAAAGAACGGACATAGAACCCCCGAATGAAGGACGTGATCAGAATAAAGAACGGACATAGAACCCCCCCCCCCCCCCAATGAAGGACGTGATCAGAATAAAGAACGGACATAGAACCCCCGAATGAAGGACGTGATCAGAATAAAGAACGGACATAGAACCCCCCCCCCCCCCAATGAAGGACGTGATCAGAATAAAGAACGGACATAGAACCCCCCAATGAAGGACGTGATCAGAATAAAGAACGGACATAGAACCCCCCCCCCCCCCCCCAATGAAGGACGTGAACAGAATAAAGAACGGACATAGAACCCCCGAATGAAGGACGTGATCAGAATAAAGAACGGACATAGAAACCCCCCCCCCCCCCCCAATGAAGGACGTGATCAGAATAAAGAACGGACATAGAACCCCCGAATGAAGGACGTGATCAGAATAAAGAACGGATACAGAACCCCCCAATGAAGGACGTGATCAGAATAAAGAACGGACATAGCACCCCCCAATGAAGGACGTGATCAGAATAACGAACGGACATAGACCCCCCCCCCCCCAATGAAGGACGTGATCAGAATAAAGAACGGACATAGACCCCCCCCCCCCCAATGAAGGACGTGATCAGAATAAAGAACGGACATAGAACCCCCAATGAAGGACGTGATCAGAATAAAGAACGGACATAGAACCCCCCCCCCCCCAATGAAGGACGTGATCAGAATAAAGAACGGACATAGAACCCCCCCCCCCCCCCCAATGAAGGACGTGATCAGAATAAAGAACGGACATAGAACCCCCGAATGAAGGACGTGATCAGAATAAAGAACGGACATAGAACCCCCGAATGAAGGACGTGATCTGAATAAAGAACGGACATAGAACCCCCCCCCCCCCCCAATGAAGGACGTGATCAGAATAAAGAACGGACATAGAACCCCCGAATGAAGGACGTGATCAGAATAAAGAACGGAAATAGAACCCCTGGACGGACTACATGATCAGAATGAAGAACGGAAATAGAACCTCCGAATGAAGGGCATGATCAGAATGAAGAACGGACATAGAACCCATGGACAGACTACATGATCAGAATAAAACACGGACATAGAACCCATGGACGAACTACATGATCAGAATGAATCACGGACATAGAACCCCTGGACGGACTACATCATCAGAATAAAACACGGACATAGAACCCCTGGACGGACTACATCATCAGAATAAAGAACGGACATAGAACCCCTGAATGAAGGGCATGTTCAGAATAAAGCACGAACATAGAACCCCCGAATGAAGGACATGATCAGAATGAAGAACGGACATAGAACCCCTGGACGGACTACATCATCAGAATAAAACACGGACATAGAACCCCCGAATGAAGGACATGATCAGAATGAAGAACGGACATAGAACCCCTGGACGGACTACATCATCAGAATAAAACACGGACATAGAACCCCTGGACGGATTACACGATCAGAATGAAGAACGGACATAGAACTCCTGGACGGACTACATGATCAGAATAAAGAACGGACATAGAACCCCTAGACGGACTACACGATCAGAATGAAGAACGGACATAGAACCCCTGGACGGATTACACGATCAGAATGAAGAACGGACATAGAACCCCTGGACGGACTACATGATCAGAATGAAGAACGGACATAGAACCCCTAGACGGACTACACGATCAGAATGAAGAACGGACATAGAACCCCTGGACGGACTACACGATCAGAATGAAGAACGGACATAGAACCCCTGGACGGACTACATGATCAGAATGAAGAACGGACATAGAACCCCTAGACGGACTACACGATCAGAATGAAGAACGGACATAGAACCCCTGGACGGATTACACGATCAGAATGAAGAACGGACATAGAACCCCTGGACGGACTACATGATCAGAATAAAGAACGGACATAGAACCCCTAGACGGACTACACGATCAGAATGAAGAACGGACATAGAACCCCTGGACGGATTACTCGATCAGAATGAAGAACGGACATAGAACCCCTGGACGGACTACATGATCAGAATGAAGAACGGACATAGAACCCCTAGACGGACTACACGATCAGAATGAAGAACGGACTTAGAACCCCTGGACGGACTACACGATCAGAATGAAGAACGGACATAGAACCCCTGGACGGACTACATGATCAGAATGAAGAACGGACATAGAACCCCTAGACGGACTACACGATCAGAATGAAGAACGGACATAGAACCCCTGGACGGATTACACGATCAGAATGAAGAACGGACATAGAACCCCTGGACGGACTACATGATCAGAATAAAGAACGGACATAGAACCCCTAGACGGACTACACGATCAGAATGAAGAACGGACATAGAACCCCTGGACGGATTACACGATCAGAATGAAGAACGGACATAGAACCCCTGGACGGACTACATGATCAGAATGAAGAACGGACATAGAACCCCTAGACGGACTACACGATCAGAATGAAGAACGGACATAGAACCCCTGGACGGACTACATGATCAGAATGAAGAACGTACATAGAACCCCTGGACGGACTACACGATCAGAATAAAGAACGGACATAGAACCCCTGGACGGACTACATGATCAGAATGAAGAACGGACATAGAACTCCTGGACGGATTACACGATCAGAATGAAGAACGGACATAGAACCCCTGGACGGACTACATCATCAGAATAAAACACGGACATAGAACCCCTGGACGGACTACATGATCAGAATAAAGAACGGACATAGAACCCCTGGACGGACTACACGATCAGAATGAAGAACGGACATAGAACCCCTAGACGGACTACATGATCAGAATGAAGAACGGACATAGAACTCCTGGACGGATTACATGATCAGAATAAAGAACGGACATAGAACCCCTAGACGGACTACACGATCAGAATGAAGAACGGACATAGAACCCCTGGACGGACTACACGATCAGAATGAAGAACGGACATAGAACCCCTGGACGGATTACACGATCAGAATGAAGAACGGACATAGAACCCCTGGACGGACTACATGATCAGAATGAAGAACGTACATAGAACCCCTGGACGGACTACATGATCAGAATAAAACACGGACATAGAACCCATGGACGGACTACATGATCAGAATGAAGAACGTACATAGAACCCCTGGACGGACTACATGATCAGAATAAAACACGGACATAGAACCCATGGACGGACTACATGATCAGAATGAAGAACGGATATAGAACCCCCGAACGAAGGACGTGATCAGAATGAAGAACGGAAATAGAACCTCCGAATGAAGGGCATGATCAGAATGAAGAACGGACATAGAACCCATGGACGGACTACATGATCAGAATAAAACACGGACATAGAACCCATGGACGGACTACATGATCAGAATGAAGAACGGATATAGAACCCCCGAACGAAGGACGTGATCAGAATGAAGAACGGAAATAGAACCTCCGAATGAAGGGCATGATCAGAATGAAGAACGGACATAGAACCCATGGACGGACTACATGATCAGAATAAAACACGGACATAGAACCCCTGGACGGACTACATGATCAGAATGAAGAACAGACATAGAACCCCTGGACGGACTACATCATCCAAATGAAGAACGGACATAGAACCCCTGGACGGACTACATGATCAGAATGAAGAACAAACATAGAACCCCTGGACGGACTACATCATCAGAATAAAGCGCGGACATAGAGGCCCCGAATGAAGGACATGATCAGAATAAAACACGGACATAGAACCCCTGGACGGACTACATCATTAGAATGAAGAACGGACATAGAACCCTTAGACGGACTACATGATCAGAATGAAGAACAGACATAGAACCCCTGGACGGAGTACATCATCAGAATGAATAACGGACATAAAACCCCTGGACGGACTACATCATCAGAATGAAGAACGGACATAGAACCCCTGGACGGACTACATGATCAGAATGAAGAACAGACATAGAATCCCTGGACGGACTACATGATCAGAATGAAGAACGGACATAGAACCCCTGGACGGACTACATCATCAGAATGAAGAACGGACACAGAACCCCTGGACGGACTACATCACCAGAATGAAGAACGGACATAGAACCCGTGGACGGACTACATAATCAGAATGAAGAACGGACATAGAAACCCTGGACCGACTACATGATCAGAATGAATAACGGACATAGAACCCCTGGACGGACTACATGATCAGAATGAAGAACGGACATAGAACCCCTGGACGGACTACATCATCAGAATGAAGAACGGACATAGAAACCCTGGACGGACTACATCATCAGAATGAAGAACGGACATAGAACCCCTGGACGGACTACATCATCAGAATGAAGAACGGACATAGAACCCCTGGACGGACTACATCATCAGAATGAAGAACAGACATAGAACCCCTGAATGAAGGACGTGATCAGAATAAAGAACGGACATATAACCCCTGAATGAAGGGCATGTTCAGAATAAAGCACGAACATAGAACCCCCGAATGAAGGACATGATCAGAATGAATCACGGACATAGAACCCCTGGACGGACTACATCATCAGAATAAAACACGGACATAGAACACCTGGACGGACTACATCATCAGAATAAAGCACGAACATAGAACCCTCGAATGAAGGACATGATCAGAATAAAGCACGGACTCAGAGCCCCGGGACGTGGGGCATGATCAAAATCGAACACAGACAGTATCTCGGGACGGATGGCATGATGAGAATGAAGCACAGACATAGAATCCCTGAATGAAGGGCATGATCAGAATGAAGCACGGACACAGAGCCCCGGGACATGGGGCATGATCAAAATCGAACATAGACAGTACCTCGGGACGGATGGCATGATCAGAACGAAGCACAGACATAGAACATCGAGGCAGAGGGCATGATCGGAATCGAACACAGACAGTACATGTATCTCGGGACGGAGGGTATGATCAGAATGAAGCACAGACCTAGAACATCGAGACGGAGGGCTTGATCGGGGTTGAACACAGACAGTATCTCGGGACGGATGGCATGATAAGAATGAAGCACAGACCTAGAACATCGAGACGGAGGGCATGATCAGGGTTGAACACAGACAGCATCTTGGGACGGATGGAATGATCAGACTGAAGCACAGACATAGAACCCCTGAATGAAGGCATGATCAGAACGAAGCACAGACATAGACCACCGAGACGGAGGGCATGATGGGAATCGAACACAGACAGTATCTTGGGACGGATGGAATGATCAGAATGAAACACGGACATAGAACCCTGGGATGGAGGGCATGATCAGAATGAAACACAGACATAGAACCCCGGAACGGAGGGCATGATTAGTGAAACAAAGACATAGAACACCAACGGAAACAAAGACATAGAACCACTGGGTGAAGGGCATGATCAGAATGAAACACGGACATAGAACCTCTGGACGGAGGGCATGATCTGCATAACACGGACAATGAACATCGGGACAGAGGGCATGATCAGAATAAAACACGGACAACGAACATCGGGGAGGAGGGCATGATCAGAATAAAACACGGATATAGAACCCCCGGACGGAAGACATGATCAGAATGAAACACAGACATAGAACAAAATAAAACACAGAGAACCCGGAACAGAGGGCATGATCAGAATAAAACACGGATATAGAACCCCGAGACGGAGGACATGGTCGGAATGAAACACGGACACATAGATCTCCGCGATGAGGTGAAGATCAGAAAGAAACACGGACATAGATCCCCGCGATGAGGTGAAGATCAGAAAGACACACGGACATAGATCCCCGCGATGAGGCGAAGATCAGAATGAAACACGGTCATAGAACCCCGCGATGAGGTGAAGGGAATGATCAGAATGAAACATGGACATAGAACCCCGCGATGAGGTGAAGATCAGAATAAAACACGGACATAGAACCCCGCGATGAGGTGAAGATCAGAATGAGAAACGGACAAAGAACCAAGGGACGAAGGGATGATCAGAAAGAAACACGGACATCGAACTTTGGGACGAAGGGCATGTATCTCTATAAACATTTGTGTTTTTGTTTCTGGGAGAAGGGTGTATGTCCATCTATATTCTTGTGTGATGAGGGAAGGGGGTGTTGGGGGATGGGTTAGTCTAAATAACCACCCCTCCTGCCTGGAGGTTTGCATTTTAGCTAGACGGCGACTGATACCCTTATAAAGTCGTCCGTTGGAAAAATTCATCTTCATTTCTGTGGTGGCACTTGCTTGCTGTGTCACCCAAACTCTTCTAATAGTATCGGAGGAGGTGCTCGGAGGGTAGGTTCGAGAGTAGTTTGACTGATTAACACAAACAATCCGCCAAATTCCTAAACGTAGCTAACGGACATTATTTGGCATGCATTCTTCTAGAATTCTCGTTTTCGGCGTGTCCCTGTACTTATTCTAGTCTGGTTTTTCCTATGTTATAACTATCCATGGAATGTATTCTATGGTCTGCTTATGCCCATAGAATACCGTTTGCATCGTATGTGCCTATGAGTTACATTTGTTATACGCACTTTTGTTGGGACCAGGATACAAACTATCAGTAGTGGAAGGATATAAAATTGCATGATACAAACTACCAGCAGTGGAAGGATATAGTAATGGATGATATAAACTACCAGTATTGGTAGGGTATAGTATTGGATGATACAAACTACCAGTAGTGGATGGATATAGTATTGGATGATACAAACTACCAGTAGTGGATGGATATAGTATTGGGTGATACAAACTACCAGTAGTGTAAGGGTGTAGTATTGGATGATACAAACTACCAGTAGTGGAAGGATATAGTATTGGATGCTACAAACTACCAGTAGTGGAAGGATATAGTATTGGATGCTACAAACTACCAGTAGTGGATGCATATGGTATTGGGTGATACAAACTACCAGTAGTGTAAGGGTGTAGTATTGGATGATACAAACTACCAGTAGTGGAAGGATATAGTATTGGATGATACAAACTACCAGTAGTGGAAGGATATAGTATTGGATGCGACAAACTACCAGTAGTGGATGGATATAGAATTGGGTGATACAAACTACCAGTAGTGTAAGGGTGTAGTATTGGATGATACAAACTACCAGTAGTGGAAGGATATAGTATTGGATGCTACAAACTACCAGTAGTGGAAGGATATAGTATTGGATGATACAAACTACCAGTAGTGTAAGGGTATAGTATTGGATGATACAAACTACCAATAGTGGTAAGATATAGTATTGGATGATACAAACTACCAGTAGTGGAAGGATGTAGTATTGGATGATACAAACTACCAGTAGCGGAAGGATATAGTATTGGATGCTACAAACTACCAGTAGTGGAAGGATGTAGTATTGGATGATACAAACTACCAGTAGTGGAAGGATATAGTATTGGATGCTACAAACTACCAGTAGTGGAAGGATGTAGTATTGGATGATACAAACTACCAGTAGTGGAAGGATATAGTATTGGATGATACAAACTAGCAGTAGTGTAAGGGTGTAGTATTGGATGATACAAACTACCAGTAGGGGAAGGATGTAGTATTGGATGATACAAACTACCAGTAGTGGAAGGATACAGTATTGGATGATACAAACTACCAGTAGTGTAAGGGTGTAGTATTGGATGATACAAACTACCAGTAGTGGAAGGATATAGTATTGGATGCTACAAACTACCTGTAGTGGAAGGATATAGTATTGGATGATACAAACTACCAGTAGTGGAAGGATATAGTATTGGATGATACAAACTACCAGTATTGGTAGGGTATAGTATTGGATGATATAAACTACCAGTAGGGGAAGGATATAGTATTGGATGATACAAACTACCAGTAGTGTAAGTGTGTAGCATTGGATGATACAAACTACCAGTAGTGGCAGGATATAGTATTGGATGCTACAAACTACCAGTAGGGCAAGGATGTAGTATTGGATAATACAAACTACCAGTAGTGGAAGGATATAGTATTGGATGATAAAAACTACCAGCAGTGGTTGGATATAGTATTGGATGATACAAACTACCAGTAGTGGAAGGATATAGTATTGGATGATACAAACTACCAGTAGTGGAAGGATGTAGTATTGGATGATACAAACTACCAGTAGTGGAAGGATATAGTATTGGATGATACAAACTACCAGTAGTGGAAGGATATAGTATTGGACGCTACAAACTACAAGTATTGGTAGGGTATAGTATTGGATGATACAAACTACTAGTATTGGAAGGATGTAGCATTGGATGATACAAACTACCAGTAGTGGAAGGATGTATTGGACGATACAAACTACCAGTAGTGCACGGATATAGTATTGGGTGATGCAAACTACCAGTAGTGGAATGATATAGTATTGGATGATACAAACTACCAGTAGTGGAAGGATATAGTATTGGAAGCTACAAACTACCAGTATTGGTAGGGTATAGTATTGGATGATACAAACTACTAGTATTGGAAGGATGTAGCATTGGATGATACAAACTACCAGTAGTGGAAGGATGTATTGGACGATGCAAACTACCAGTAGTGCACGGATATAGTATTGGATGATACAAACTACCAGTAGTGTAAGGGTGTAGTATTGGATGATACAAACTACCAGTATTGGAAGGATATAGTATTGGATGATACAAACTACCAGTAGTGGAAGGATATAGTATTGGATGATACAAACTACCAGTAATGGAAGGATATAGTACTGGATGATAAAACTACCAGTAGTGGAAGGATATAGTATTGGATGATACAAACTACCAGTAGTGTAAGGGTATAGTATTGGATGATACAAACTACCAGTAGTGTAAGGGTATAGTATTGGATGATACAAACTACCAGTAGTGCACAGATATAGTTTTGGATCATACAAACTACCAGTAGGGGAAGGATGTAGTATTGGGTGATACAAACTACCAGTAGTGGAAGGATATAGTATTGGATGATACAAACTACCAGTAGTGTAAGGGTATAGTATTGGATGATACAAACTACCAGTAGTGCGCAGATATAGTTTTGGATCATACAAACTACCAGTAGGGGAAGGATGTAGTATTGGGTGATACAAACTACCAGTAGTGGAAGGATATAGTATTGGATGATACAAACTACCAGTAGTGTAAGGGTATAGTATTGGATGATACAAACTACCAGTAGTGCACAGATATAGTTTTGGATCATACAAACTACCAGTAGGGGAAGGATGTAGTATTGGGTGATACAAACTACCAGTAGTGGAAGGATGTAGTATTGGATGACACAAACTACCAGTAGTGGAAGGATATAGTATTGGATGATACAAACTACCAGTAGTGGAAGGATATAGTATTGGATGATACAAACTACCAGTAGTGTAAGGGTATAGTATTGGATGATACAAACTACCAGTAGTGCACAGATATAGTTTTGGATTATACAAACTACCAGTAGGGGAAGGATGTAGTATTGGGTGATACAAACTACAAGTAGCGGAAGGATATAGTATTGGATGACACAAACTACCAGTAGTGGAAGGATATAGTATTGGATCATACAAACTACCAGTAGTGGTAGGATATAGTATTGGATGACACAAACTACCAGTAGTGGAAGGATATAGTATTGGATCATACAAACTACCAGTAGGGGAAGGATGTAGTATTGGATGACACAAACTACCAGTAGTGGAAGGATATAGTATTGGATCATACAAACTACCAGTAGGGGAAGGATATAGTATTGGATGATACAAACTACCAGTAGTGGAAGGATATAGTTTTGGATGACACAAACTACCAGTAGTGTAAGGGTATAGTATTGGATGATACAAACTACCAGTAGTGGAAGGATATAGTATTGGATCATACAAACTACCAGTAGGGGAAGGATATAGTATTGGATCATACAAACTACCAGTAGTGGAAGGATATAGTATTGGATGACACAAACTACCAGTAGTGTAAGGGTATAGTATTGGATGATACAAACTACCAGTAGTCCACAGATATAGTTTTGGATCATACAAACTACCAGTAGGGGAAGGATATAGTATTGGGTGATACAAACTACCAGTAGTGGAAGGATATAGTATTGGATGACACAAACTACCTGTAGTGGAAGGATATAGTATTGGATGATACAAGCTACCTGTAGTGGAAGGATATAGTATTGGATGATACAAACTACCAGTAGTGGAAGGATATAGTATTGGAAGATACATACTACCAGTATTGGTAGGGTGTAGTATTGGATGATACAAACTACCAGTAGAGGAAGGATATAGAATTGGATCATACAAACTACCAGTAGGGAAAGGATGTAGTATTGGGTGATACAAACTACCAGTAGTGGAAGGATATAGTATTGGATGACACAAACTACCTGTAGTGGAAGGATGTAGTATTGGGTGATACAAACTACCAGTAGTGGTAAGATATAGTATTGGAAGATACATACTACCAGTATTGGTAGTGTGTAGTATTGGATGATACAGACTACCAGTAGTGGAAGGATATCATCCAATGCTATATCCTTCCTTTACTGGTAGTTTGTATCATCCAATACTATATCCTTCCACCACTGGTGGTTTGTATCATCCAATACTACATCCTTCCTCTACTGGTGGTTTGTATCATCCAATGCTATATCCTTCCACTACTGGTAGTTTGTATCATCCAATACTATACCCTACCAATACTGGTAGTTTGTATCATCCAATACTATATCCTTCCACTACTGGTAGTTTGTATCATTCAATACTATATCCTTCCAATACTGGTAGTTTGTGTCATCCAATACTACACCCTACCAATACTGGTAGTTTGTATCATCCAATACCACACCCTTACACTACTGGTAGTTTGTATCATCCAATACTATATCCTTCCAATACTGGTAGTTTGTATCATCCAATACTATATCCTTCCACTACTGGTAGTTTTTATCATCCAATGCTACATCCTTCCAATACTAGCAGTTTGTATCATCCAATACTATACCCTACCAATACTGGTAGTTTGTAGCATCCAATACTATATCATTCCACTACTGGTAGTTTGTATCATCCAATACTATATCCGTGCACTACTGGTAGTTTGTATCGTCCAATACATCCTCCCATTAC
The DNA here is from genome assembly GCA_031216915.1 of Pictodentalium vernedei. Classification (NCBI taxonomy): domain Eukaryota; kingdom Metazoa; phylum Mollusca; class Scaphopoda; order Dentaliida; family Dentaliidae; genus Pictodentalium; species Pictodentalium vernedei. The sequence continues at coordinate 487,927,477 of CM062291.1, read as the reverse complement.
TGGTAGTTTGTATCATCCAATATTATATCCTTCCATACTAGTAGTTTGTATCATCCAATACTATACCCTACCAATACTGGTAGTTTGTAGCATCCAATGCTATATCCTTCCCCTACTGGTAGTTTGTATCATCCAATACTATATCCTACCAATACTGGTAGTTTGTATCATCCAATACTATATCCTTCCAATACTGGTAGTTTGTATCATCCAATACTATATCCTTCCAATACTGGTAGTTTGTATCATCCAATACTATATCCTTCCACTACTGGTAGTTTGTATCATCCAATACTATATCCTTCCACTACTGGTAGTTTGTATCATCCAATACTATATCCTTCCACTACTGGTAGTTTGTATCATCCAATACTATATCCTACCAATACTGGTAGTTTGTATCATCCAATACTATATCCTTCCACTACTGGTAGTTTGTGTCATCCAATACTACATCCTTCCACTACTGGCAGTTTGTATCATCCAATACTATATCCTTCCACTACTGGTAGTTTGTATCATCCAATACTATACCCTACCAATACTGGTAGTTTGTATCATCCAATACTATATCTTACCACTACTGGTAGTTTGTATCATCCAATACTATATCCTTCCACTACTGATAGTTTGTATTATCCAATATTATATCCTTTCACTACTGGTAGTTTGTATCATCCAATACTATATCCTTCCACAACTGGTAGTTTGTATCATCCAATGCTACACACTTACACTACTGGTAGTTTGTACCATACAATACTATATCCTTCCACTACCGGTAGTTTGTATCATCCAATACTATATCCTTCCACTACTGGTAGTTTGTATCATCCAATACTATATCCTTCCACTACTGGTAGTTTGTATCATCCAATACTATATCCTTCCACTACTGGTAGTTTGTATTATCCAATACTATATCCTTCCACTGCTGGTAGTTTGTATCATCCAATACTATATCCTTCCACTAGTGGTAGTTTGTATCATCCAGTACTATACCCTACCAATACTGGTAGTTTGTATCATCCAATACTATATCTTAGCACTACTGGTAGTTTTTATCATCCAATACAATATCCTTCCACTACTGGTAGTTTGTATTATCCAATACTATATCCTTCCACTACTGGTAGTTTGTATCATCCAATACTATATCCTTCCACTACTGGTAGTTTGTATCATCCAATACTACACACTTACACTACTGGTAGTTTGTATCATCCAATACTATATCCTTCCACTACTGGTAGTTTGTATCATCCAATACTACACACTTACACTACTGGTAGTTTGTATCATCCAATACTATATCCTTCCACTACTGGTGGTTTGTATCATCCAATACTATATCCTTCCACTATTGGTAGTTTGTATCATCCAATACTATATCCTTCCACTACTGGTAGTTTCTATCATCCAATACTATATCCTTCCACTACTGGTAGTTTGTATCATCCAATACTATATCCTTCCCCTACTGGTAGTTTATATCATCCAATACTATACCCTACTAATACTGGTAGTTTGTATCATCCAATACTATATCATTCCACTACTGGTAGTTTGTATTATCCAATACTATATCCTTCCACTACTGGTAGTTTGTATCATCCAATACTATATCCTTCCACTACTGGTAGTTTGTATTATCCAATACTACATCCTTCCACTACTGGTAGTTTGTACCATCCAATACTATATCCTTCCACTACTGGTAGTATGTATCATCCAATACTATATCCTTCCACTACTGGTAGTTTGTAACAACCAATACTATACCCTACCAATACTGGTAGTTTGTATCATCCAATACTATATCCTTCACTACTGGTAGTTTGTATCATCCAATACTATACCCTACCACTACTGGTAGTTTGTATCATCCAATACTATATCCTTCCACTACTGGTAGTATGTATCATCCAATACTATTTCCTTCCACTACTGGTAGTTTGTATCATCCAATACTATACCCTACCAATACTGGTAGTTTGTATCATCCAATACTATATCCTTCCACTACTGGTAGTTTGTGTCATCCAATACTACATCCTTCCACTACTGGTAGTTTGTATCATCGAATACTATATCCTTCCACTACTGGTAGCTTGTATCATCCAATACTATACCCTACCAATACTGGTAGTTTGTATCATCCAATACTATATCTTACCACTACTGGTAGTTTGTATCATCCAATACTATATCCTTCCACTACTGGTAGTTTGTATTATCCAATACTATATCCTTTCACTACTGGTAGTTTGTATCATCCAATACTATATCCTTCCACTACTGGTAGTTTGTATCATCCAATGCTACACACTTACACTACTGGTAGTTTGTATCATCCAATACTATATCCTTCCACTACCGGTAGTTTGTATCATCCAATACTACACACTTACACTACTGGTAGTTTGTATCATCCAATACTATATCCTTCCACTACCGGTTGTTTGTATCATCCAATACTACACACTTACACTACTGGTAGTATGTATCATTCAATACTATATCCTCCACTACTGGTAGTTTGTATCATCCAATACTATACCCTACCAATACTGGTAGTTTGTATTATCCAATTCTATATCCTTTCACTACTGGTAGTTTGTATCATCCAATACTATATCCTTCCACTACTGGTAGTTTGTATCATCCAATGCTACACACTTACACTACTGGTAGTATGTATCATCCAATACTATACCCTACCAATACTGGTAGCTTGTATCATCCAATACTATATCCTTCCACTACTGGTAGTTTGTATTATCCAATACTATATCCTTCCACTACTGGTAGTTTGTATCGTCCAATACTATATCCTTCCACTACTGGTAGTTTGTATTATCCAATACTATATCCTTCCCCTGCTGGTAGTTTGTATCATCCAATACTATATCCTTCCACTACTGGTAATTTGTATCATCCAGTACTATACCCTACCAATACTGGTAGTTTGTATCATCCAGTACTATACCCTACCAATACTGGTAGTTTGTATCATCCAGTACTATACCCTACCAATACTGGTAGTTTGTATCATCCAGTACTATACCCTACCAATACTGGTAGCTTGTATCATCCAATACTATATCCTTCCACTACTGGTAGTTTGTATTATCCAATACTATATCCTTCCACTACTGGTAGTTTGTATCATCCAATACTATATCCTTCCACTACTGGTAGTTTGTATCATCCAATACTACACACTTACACTACTGCTAGTTTGTATCATCCAATACTATATCCTTCCACTACTGGTAGTTTGTATCATCCAATGCTACACACTTACACTACTGGTAGTTTGTATCATCCAATACTATATCCTTCCACTACTGGTGGTTTGTATCATCCAATACTATATCCTTCCACTATTGGTAGTTTGTATCATCCAATACTATATCCTTCCACTACTGGTAGTTTGTATCATCCAATACTATATCCTTCCACTACTGGTAGTTTGTATCATCCAATACTATATCCTTCCCCTACTGGTAGTTTATATCATCCAATACTATACCCTACCAATACTGGTAGTTTGTATCATCCAATACTATATCCTTCCAATACTGGTAGTTTGTATTATCCAGTACTATATCCTTCCACTACTGGTTGTTTGTATCATCCGATACTATATCCTTCCACTACTGGTAGTTTGTATTATCCAATACTACATCCTTCCACTACTGGTAGTTTGTATCATCCAATACTATATCCTTCCACTAGTGGTAGTTTGTATCATCCAATGCTACACACTTACACTACTGGTAGTTTGTATCATCCAATACTATATCCTTCCACTACTGGTAGTTTGTATCATCCAATACTACACACTTACACTACTGGTAGTTTGTATCATCCAATACTATATCCTTCCACTACTGGTGGTCTGTTTCATCCAATACTATATCCTTCCACTATTGGTAGTTTGTATCATCCAATACTATATCCTTCCACTACTGGTAGTTTGTATCATCCAATACTACACACTTACACTACTGGTAGTTTGTATCATCCAATACTATATCTTTCCACTACTGGTGGTTTGTATCATCCAATACTATATCCTTCCACTACTGGTGGTTTGTATCATCCAATACTATATCCTTCCACTTCTGGTAGTATGTATCATCCAATACTATATCCTTCCACTACTGGTAGTTTGTATCATCCAATACTATATCCTTCCACTACTGGTAGTTTGTATCATCCAATACTATACCCTACCAATACTGGTAGTTTGTATCATCCAATACTATATCTTACCACTACTGGTAGTTTGTATCATCCAATACTATATCCTTCCTCTACTGGTAGTTTGTATCATCCCATACTATACCCTACCAATACTGGTAGTTTGTATCATCCAATACTATATCTTACCACTACTGGTAGTTTGTATCATTCAATACTATATCCTTCCACTACTGGTGGTTTGTATCATCCGATACTATATCCTTCCACTACTGGTAGTTTGTATCATCCAATACCATATCCTTCCACTACTGGTAGTATGTATCATCCAATACTATATCCTTCCACTACTGGTGGTTTGTATCATCCAATACTATATCCTTCCACTACTGGTAGTTGGTGTCATCCAATACTATATCCTTCCACTACTGGTAGTTTGTATCATCCAATACTACACCCTTACACTACTGGTAGTTTGTAGCATCCAATACTATACCCTACCAATACTGGTAGTTTGTATCATCCAATACTATATCCTTCCACTACTGGTAGTTTGTATCATCCAATACTATATCCTTCCACTACTGGTAGTTTGTGTCATCCAATACTATATCCTTCCACTACTGGTAGTTTGTATCATCCAATACTACACCCTTACACTACTGGTAGTTTGTAGCATCCAATACTATATCCTCACACTACTGGTAGTTTGTATCATCCAATACTATATCCTTCCACTACTGGTAGTTTGTATCATCCAATACTATATCCTTCCAATACTGGTAGTTTGTATCATCCAATACTACTCCCTTATACTACTGGTAGTTTGTAGCATCCAATACTATATCCTCACACTACTGGTAGTTTGTATCATCCAATACTATATCCTTCCACTACTGGTAGTTTGTATCATCCAATACTATACCCTTCCACTACTGGTAGTTTGTATCATCCAATACTATATCCTTCCACTACTGGTAGTTTGTATCATCCAATACTATATCCTTCCACTACTGGTAGTTTGTATCATCCAATACTATATCCTTCCACTACTGGTAGTTTGTATCATCCAATACTATATCCTTCCACTACTGGTAGTTTGTATCATCCAATACTATATCCTTCCACTACTGGTAGTTTGTATCATCCAATACTATATCCTTCCACTACTAATAGTTTGTATGATCCAATACTATATCCGTGCTTCATCCAACACTATATCCTTCCATTACTGGGAGTTTGTATCGTCCAATGCTATATCCTACCCCTACCAGTAGTGGCAGGATATAGTATTGGATGATTCAAACTACCAGTAGTGTAAGGGTGTAGTATTGAATGATACAAACTATCCGTAGTGGTAGGATATAGTATTGGATGATACAAACTACCAGTAGTGTAAGGGTGTAGTAGTGAATGATACAAACTACCCGTAGTGGTAGGATATAGTATTGGATGATACAAACTACCAGTAGTGGAAGTATATAGTATTGGGTGATACAAACTACCAGTAGTGGAAGGATATAGTATTGATATGTGTACATTGTGCACTTGAACACAAGAACATATTCCCCGAACAGACCACTTTTCTTTTGCAGGACTATGGATCCCATGTGTCATGTGTACAAAACTGACGACGGAAACACGCGCTACCCTAATAAGCGCTGCAAATGGGCGCCAGAACCACTTATCACCACCAAAATGATATCACAAAATGGCCATTCAATGAAAACCCAACTTAACGTAACTGGGTCACGTGGCCACGAGATCATGGTGATCAGGCACGAAACAGTAATGACATACTTCTTCTGTAGATAGATCTATTCTATCCCATAAATGTCTGTTTATTCAAACAATAAATGCCTTGGATAAATTTTTGCTTTACCTGGTGAATCTTCCCCATAGGTTTAACATTGAAAGAATTTATTCCTGCAGTGGAGATGGACTTGTTGACCTCTGACCTCTATTTCATTCGTGTTGTATAAATATGAATGAAATAGAGTTGTTGTTGATGTTTTCTTTAACCCTTTACCAAACGTAATGGCCAAAACCGGCCAGCGCTATTCTCAAAAATCGCCAGTTAATTTTCATTATTTTTTTAATTTTTTGTCTCAAAAACATAGGTTATGACCCCTCGTTGGAACGAGCTCGTCGAGCTCGTTCCAGCGAGGGGTCATAACCTATGTTTTTGAGACAAAATATTAAAAAAATTAGTTATTCAAGAATTATTTTTGCAAGAGTCGTCTGCTTTTCAGGTTAGGTAAAGGGTTAAACCTGTTTGAAAGTATTACACAAGTTTATCTCAGGTTTGTAGAGTAATTATGTTTAGACAGAAATGTATCACCGCGCCTTTTTTATTTCGGTCAATTTTGCTTGTCTTCGAATTGGACCTACGTGCTCCTCACTTCTCGCTGTGTATTGTAGCAAGTAACATCACGATTTCACCGCGACTGCCCTGCAAATGATTTAAGGAATAAACAAAATAAATAAACGTATAGTGTTTTCAAGTAAAAAACTTATTCTACTCGTAGAATAAAGAATGAAACCGACTTGACAGAGGCTCGTCGGTTTCATTCTTAATCCTACTCGTAGAATATAATTTTTTACTTGAAAATTCTATACGTTTATTCTATCTATATTTATCCGAATTCAGTTGTGAATATGTACCTTGATATGCAATGGAAGTAGAAAATTTCCGTCTCGCAAGCGGGGGTTTCATGTTCCAGGACGGATTAGACCGCTAGTATTAAAAAATCAGCTGATTATATATAGAATATACCCAAAGTAGCTTGGTGTACCAAATGTTCACCACCAGTGGTGAAGTGGTATTAACCGCGAGCCTTTGGCGCTATATATATAGAATATACCCATAGTAGCTTGGTGTACCAAATGTTCACCACGAGTGGTGATGTGGTGTTAACCGCGAGTCTTTCCTTTGGCGCTCTATATATAGAATATACCTATAGAAGCTTTTGCGCGCGGTTAACACCACTTCACCACGAGTGGTGAACATTTGGTACACCAAGCTACTTTGGGTATATTTTATTTATACCATGATCGTCAGATTATTAAGAGTCGCTATTATTTTTTTCTCGATTTTACTGAGCACCAAACGTACATACGTGCGAATCTGTTTTTGTTTACACGAGCATCGGTGGGTGGTGCACTGCAAAAAATATATGTTCTCTTTAGAACCAAATCTGGTTCTAATCTTGTCCGTGAAATGGAACCAGTTTCAGCCGTAAGTTTAGAGCTTATACGAGGTTGTCTCAAATCATTATTAAGCAAAGGAGATATGAACAGTTGGCATATCGAACCAGTTTTGGTTCTGTACAGAACCAAAACTGGTTCGATATGCCAACTGTCCATATCTCCTTTGTTTCAAAATGTTTGGCGACTGCGTTGAACAAGCTCCAAGTTTACTGCTGAATCTACTTCAGTTCATGTAATATTCTGTTAAAATTGAATGCTAATCTTGGTAAATTTATTAGATTTGAAATAAATACTGTTTAAACGGAACTAGTTCCATCTCAGGGACAAGATTAGAACCAGTGTTGGTTCTAAAGAGAACCTATATTTTTTGCAGTGTACTTCCGCTGTCAATTTTATCGCCGAAACGAAATGGAAAATAAAACGGGTCCATTCTTCATTTTAATAGCATAATAACATACCATTTCGAGTTAAGGATGCTTTATTAACATGAGACAATGCATGTTTGTTAAATTTTGGTGTCTTATGGAGTAAATTCATTTAAAAGCGTAATAAATAATGGTCACATTCATTTCACTCTTCGTGAAAATTTAGACAAGTTGCATTCAGGTCGACGTCAACCAAAGGTCAGCGTGGATGTAGTTCCACTATCGGTGTAAATTTCAACTATTGAAATCCCATTGCTGGCCTGTTCACCACGGTTGATGTGTAAAGCTAAAATTTATGTCATGAGCTTTTCATATATTGTAGAATATTATATCTCACGTGACTTCCTTGCATTCTGATTGGCTGAAAGATGATACCCTATTTCGTGTAGTTTGCATCCACAGAACTGACCAGGCACTACACCCAGGCACTACAGGTTTTCTATTTTTAGCACACTACTTTATCAGTTTTCTTTTCATACAGGGCGAATAAAACTGATCAGGCTAAATTTAAAAATCGATTCACAGAGGCACAACATCCACAAAACGACCCGGAATGAAATCTTTGTAGAAAAATGTATCGCTTTTCTATTGTTGAAGTCACATTTTTCGAGGCGTTCATTTTATTCCTTGAGAAGATGATCCATATCTCGTTTCGAAGAGAATGATCCATACCTGGGTCCAACTTTCATGAGAACGCGTCCGGATATGAAAAATCGTTTGTTTCGCTGCTCATATTATTTCGTTATTTAATTGTATCTTTTGGGCAATAAACGAATAAATAATGGAATTCAATTGAATCTTCGGAGTTTGTATCCCGTACTGACCTATTCGGTAATGTATATGTGTGACAATTGTGTGGAAATTATCAAACTGCGTTTTCAAATTTCGAAAATTTTAGTTTTCATTCGCGAGTTGCGCGATTCTAGAATACACAGTTCCGTTTGGGGGAAATGTTTTGTTTACCCTTGCCGACCGATTCAAAATCTGTCTTCTGCTCATATCAATAATCCAAGTTAGCCGTGTTTTGGAAGAAGAAAATGTTTTTAAAAAACTACATGGTATTTTTTTCTATATAACGCTGGTTGGTAGGGCTGCTACCTTAGTAATAGCTTAACAAATCGGACAGATGTTTTTCTTGATGGGTGTTCGATATAATATAAGGATTAGTGCATGTCTTGTCATTGACTACGCCCATATAGTGCCCAGTGAGGTGGTGTAGTTCCCGCCGCTTCGCGGCGGGAACTACACCACCTCACTGGGCACTATATTGGCGTAGTCAACTCCAAGCCATGCACTATTCCTTAAATAGGTAATAATAGTATAAATTATTAAATCTAAATTGCGTTTCGTTACAAGTTTTTTTTTACAGTGTTCTTGTCTGTTTTCAGGGACGTTAGATTTCCGGTGTGCAATAATGGAGGGACACAACTACTATAGAACTCTACACGGAAGTCCATGTTTAACACTAGCTGAAGACTTGAGCATGACTGCACAGGATTGGGCCAACACATTGGCTGAACGAAACTACTTACAATATAGTGAAACGTCAGGTAAGTAGAAGAAGTTGCATTTAGTTTTGCTAGAACAATCACAGTGACCGTGGGGTGGCAGTGCATTCCTCGATTTTAGATGCTGCATCTAGTTTTGATACAATGATCACAGTGACGACAGGAAGGCTGTGCGTCCCTCGGATTTAGATGTTGCATCTACGTTTGCTACAATGATCACAGTGACTATGGGGGTGCCGTGCGTCCTTCAGATTCGGCGTCGCTAAACCCAGCAGTTTGACCATGATGCCACCGAGTGTGAGAAACTTGGAGATATTCGGGACAAAAGTAGCCAGATTTCTCATCCTGAAAGTCTATTTTACATATATATGTTTCTCCTAATCTCAGCGTCCTCAGTTATCTATGAATTCCATTCCCTTTCACGCAGGAATATATCGGGGTAGTCCTGATATGCTCTTCAGATTTGGCTGACAGTCTTTAAGCGCTTAGAGACCAGCCCCTGAATACATAACTAATGCAACCCACTGAGACAGTATAACGTCACCTGAGTGCTAGAATGTTCTATGTCCCATAGAGTTCATAATATATCGTCCCATAGGGGACATAGTACTCCCATAGGGGGAATAATATATCGTCCCATAAGGGACATAGTACTCCCATAGGGGGAATAATATATCGTCCCACAGGGGACATAGTACTCCCATAGAGTTCATAATATATCGTCCCATAGGGGACATAGTACTCCCATAGGGGGAATAATATATCGTCCCACAGGGGACATAGTACTCCCATAGGGGGAATAATATATCGTCCCACAGGAGACATAGTACTCCCATAGAGTTCATAATATATCATCCCATAGTGGACATAGTACTCCCATAGGGGGAATAATATATCGTCCCACAGGGGACATAGTACTCCCATAGGGGGAATAATATATCGTCCCATAGGTGACATAGTACTCCCATAGGGGGAATAATATATCGTCCCATAGTGGACATAGTACTCCCATAGGGGGAATAATATATCGTCCCATAGTGGACATAGTACTCCCATAGGGGGAATAATATATCGTCCCATAGGGTCATAGCACATTCTAGCACTCAGGCGACGATAAGTTTCAGTTTGTCTTGATATCTCTACTTGCCACAGTTATATTGTCTTGATATCTCTACTTGTCACAGTTATATTGTCTTGATATCTCTACTTGTCACAGTTATATTGTCTTGATATCTCTACTTGCCACAGTTATATTGTCTTGATATCTCTACTTGTCACAGTTATATTGTCTTGATTTCTCTACTTGCCACAGTTATATTGTCTTGATATCTCTACTTGCCACAGTTATATTGTCTTGATATCTCTACTTGCCACAGTTATATTTTCTTGATATCTCCACTTGTCACAGTTATATTGTCTTGATATCTCTACTTGCCACAGTTATATTTTCTTGATATCTCTACTTGTCACAGTTATATTGTCTTGATATCTCTACTTGCCACAGTTATATTGTCTTGATATCTCTACTTGTCACAGTTATATTTTCTTGATACCTCTCCTTGCTACAGTTGCATTTTCTTGATATCTCTCATTGCCATAGTTATATTGTCTTGATATCTCTCCTTGTCACAGTTATACTGTCTTGATATCACTCCTTGTCACAATTATATTGTCTTGATATCTCTCCTTGTCACAAGTTATATTTTCTTGATATCTCTCCTTGCAACAGTTATATTGTTTTGATATCTCTCATTGCCACAGTTATATTGTCTTGATATCACTCCTTGTCACAAGTTATATTGTCTTGATATCTCTCCTTGCCACATTTATATTGTCTTGATATCTCTCCTTGCCACAGTTGTATTTTCTTGATCTCTCTCCTAGCAACAGTTATATTGTCTTGATATTCTCCTTGCCACAGTTATATTGTCTTGATATCTCTCCTTGTCATAGTTACATTTTGTTGATATCTCTCCTTGCCACAGTTATATTGTTTTGATATCTCTCCTTGCAACTGTTATATTGTCTTAATATCTCTCCTTGTCACAGTTACATTTTCTTGATATCTCTCCTTGCCACAGTTATATTGTCTTGATATCTCTCCTTGCCACATTTATATTGTCTTGATATCTCTCCTTGCCACAGTTATAATGTCTTGATATCTCTCCTTGTCACAGTTGTATTGTCTTGATATCTCTCATTGCCACATTTATATTGTCTTGATATCTCTCCTTGCCACAGTTATATTTTCTGGATATTTCTCCTAGCCACAGTTATATTGTCTTGATATCTCTCCTTGCCACAGTTGTATTTTCTGGATATTTCTCCTGGCCACAGTTATATTGTCTTGATATCTCTCCTTACCACAGTTGTATTTTCTTGATATCTCTCCTTGCCATAGTTATAAGCTATATTGTCTTGATATCTCACCTTACCACAGTTGTAGTTTTTTGATTTCTCTCCTTGCCACAGGTGTAGTTTCTTGATTTCTCTCCTTACCACAGTTGTATTTCCTTGATTTCTTTCCTTACCACAGTTGTATTTTCTTCGTATCTCTCCTTGCCATAGATGTATTGTCTCCATGTCTCTCCTTGCTACAGATGTAGTTTCTGGATTTCTTTCCCCACCGCACTTGTATTTTCTTGATATCTCTCCACGCCTCATTAGTATTTTTTCTCATTTCTCACCTCATGTTTTAGCCGGAGGATATTCATATATTTCCACCCAAACTCTACAATGGCGTTTTAGAATTGCTATAAACTCACTGTCGATTTATAATTTACTATTGGACGACCACTTGTGTTTCGGTAACAACTTTGTTTTCAGTTTACCACTCCCGTTACAACAAACTCTCGCATTACAGTCAACCACTTGTGCTATAACAACCACTTTTACCACAGTCCACCGCTTTTGTTACTACTTTTCTTGCATTTGTTTCAGTCCAGAACCGTTGTTAAAACAACGATTTTTATTACAGCCCATAATTTCACTATGACAACCTCTTTTATTTTAGTCCCTCACTTTTGTTAAGACAAAAAAATTTAATTACTATCACTATGTGACCTGCTGTGTACTGTCACTGTATCACTAGTTACTATCACTATGTGATCTGCTGTCTTCTGTTACTGTATTACTAGTTACTATCACTATGGGAGCTGCCGTGTAGTATCACTGTATTACTAGTTACTATCACTATGGGACCTGCCGTGTGCTATCATTGTATTACTAGTTACTACCACCATGGGACCTGCCACGTGATATCACTGTATTACTAGTTACTACCACTATGTGACCTGCTGTTTACTATCACTGTTTTACTAGTTACTATCACTATGGAACCTGCTGTCTACTATCACTGTATTACTAGTTACTATCACTATGGGACATGCTGTGTACTATCACTGTATTGCTAGTTACTATCACTATGGGACATGCTGTGTACTATCACTGTATTGCTAGTTACTATCACTATGGGTCCTGCCGTGTACTATCACTGTATTGCTAGTTACTATCACTATGGGTCCTGCCGTGTACTATCGCTGTATTATTAGTTACTATCACTATGGGACCTGCTGTGTACTGTCACCGTATTACTAGTTATTATCTCTCTGAGACCTGCTGTGTACTGTCACTGTATTACTAGTTACTATCACTATGGGACCTGTCGTGTACTATCACTGTATTACTAGTTACTAACACTATGGGACATGCTGTGTACTATCACTGTATTACTAGTTATTACCACTATGGAACCTGCCGTGTACTATCACTGTTTTACTAGTTACTGTCACAATGGGACCTGCCATGTGGTATCACTGTATTACTAGTTACTATCACTATGGGACATGATGTGTACTATCACTGTATTGCTAGTTACTATCACTATGGGTCCTGCTGTGTACTATCACTGTATTACTAGTTGCTATCACTATGGGTCCTGCTGTGTACTATGACTGTATTACTAGTCACTTTCACTATGGGACCTGCTGTGTACTGTCACCGTATTACTAGTTATTATCTCTCTGAGACCTGCTGTGTACTGTCACTGTATTACTAGTTACTATCACTATGGGTCCTGCCGTGCACTATCACTGTATTACTAGTTACTATCACTATGGGACCTGTCGTGTACTATCACTGTATTACTAGTTACTAACACTATGGGACCTGCGGTGTACTGTCACTGTATTACTAGGCGTCCTATCACTATTTTACTAGTTACTATCGCAATGTGACCTGCTGCGTACTGTCACCGTATTACTGGTCATTATCACAGCGTCACCTGCCGTGTACTGCCACTGTATTACTAATTACTATCACTATGGGACCTATCACTTTATTACTTGTTGCTATCACTATGGGACTGCTGTGTACTATCATTGTATTATTGCTTATTATCACTATGAGACCTGCTGTGTACTACCACTGTAATACTAGTAACTATCACCATGTGACCTGCTGTGTACTGTCACCGTATTACTAGTTACTATCACAATGTGACCTGCTGGGTACTATAACTGTATTACTAGTTACTATCACCATGGGACTTGGCATGTGCTATCACTTTATTACTAGTTACTATCACTATGTGATGTGCTGTGTACTGTCACCGTATTACTAGTTACTATCACAATGTGACCTGCTGGGTACTATAACTGTATTACTAGTTACTATCACCATGGGACTTGGCATGTGCTATCACTTTATTACTAGTTACTATCACCATGTGACCTGCTGTGTACTGTCACCGTATTACTAGTTACTATCACAATGTGACCTGCTGGGTACTATAACTGTATTACTAGTTACTATCACCATGGGACTTGGCATGTGCTATCACTTTATTACTAGTTACTATCACTATGGGACCTGCTGTGTACTGTCACCGTATTACTAGTTATTATCACTATGGGACCTGCTGGGTACTATAACTGTATTACTAGTTACTATCACCATGGGACTTGGCATGTGCTATCACTTTTTTACTAGTTACTATCACTATGGGACCTGCTGTGTACTGTCACCGTATTACTAGTTATTATCACTATGGGACCTGCTGGGTACTATAACTGTATTACTAGTTACTATCACCATGGGACTTGGCATGTGCTATCACTTTATTACTAGTTACTATCACTATGGGACCTGCTGTGTACTGTCACCGTATTACTAGTTATTATCACTATGGGACCTGCTGGGTACTATAACTGTATTACTAGTTACTATCACCATGGGACTTGGCATGTGCTATCACTTTATTACTAGTTACTATCACTATGTGATCTGCTGTGTACTGTCACCGTATTACTAGTTATTATCACTATGGGACCTGCTGGGTACTATAACTGTATTACTACTTACTATCACCATGGGACTTGGCATGTGCTATCACTTTATTACTAGTTACTATCACTATGGGACCTGCTGTGTACTGTCACCGTATTACTAGTTATTATCACTATGGGACCTGCTGGGTACTATAACTGTATTACTAGTTACTATCACCATGGGACTTGGCATGTGCTATCACTTTATTACTAGTTACTATCACTATAGGACCTGCTGTGTACCATCACTGTATTACTAGTTACTTACACTATGGGACCTGCCGAGTGCTATCACTGTATTACTAGTTACTATCACAAAGTGACCTGCTGCGTACTGTCACCGTATTACTAGTCATTATCACAACGTGACCTGCCGCGCACTGCTGCTGTATTACTAGTTACTATCTCTATGGGCCCTGCTGTGTACTATCACAGTATTACTAGTTACTATCACCACCGGACCTGCCGTGTGCTATCTCTGTATTGCTAGTTACGATCGCAACGTGATCTGCTGTGTACTGTCACCGTATTACTAGTTCCTATCGCTATGGGACCTGTCGTGTGCTATCACTATATTATTAGTTACTATCACCATGGGACCTGCCGTGTACTATCACTGCATTACTAGTTACTATCACTGTGGGACCTGCCGTGTGCTATCGCTGTTTTATTAGTTACTATCACTATGGGACCTGGCGAGTGCTATCACTGCATTGCTAGTTACTATCACTATGGGCCCTGCCGTGTGCTATCACTGTATTACTAGTTACTATCACTATGGGACCTGCTGGGTTCTGTCGCGGTAGTACCAGTTACTATTACTGTGGGTCCTGCAGTGTGCTATCACTGTATTCCTAGTTACTATGGCTATGGGACCTGCCGTCTACTATCACTATATTACTAGTTACTATCACCTTGGGAACTGCCGTGTGCGATCACTGTACCACTAGTTACTGTCATCATGGGACCTGCGGTGTGCTATCACTGTATTACTAGTTACTATCACTATGGGACCTGCCGTGTGCTATCACTGTATTATTAGTTACTATCACTATGGGACCTGCCGTGTGCTATCACTGTATTATTAGTTACTATCACCATGGGACCTGCCGTTTGCTATCACTGCATTACTAGTTACTATCACTATGGAACCTGCTGTGTACTATCACTGTATTACAAGTTACTATCACCAATGGACCTGCCGTGTGCTATCACTGTATTACTAGTTACTATCACTATGGGACCTGCCGTGTCCTATCACTATATTACTATTTACTATCACCAATGGACCTGCCGTGTGCTATCACTGTATTACTAGTTACTATCACTATGGGACCTGCCGTGTGCTATCACTGTATTACTAGTTACTATCATTATGGGGCCTGCTGTGTACTATCACTGTATTACTAGTTTCTATCGCTATGGGACGTGTTGTGTACTATCACTGTATTACCAGTTACTATCACTATGGCACCTGCCGTGTACTATCACTGTATTACTAGGCGTGCTATCACTCTGTTACTAGTTAGTATCGGAAAGTGATCTGCTGAATACTGTCACCGTATTACTAGTCATTATCACAACGTGACCTGCAGTGTACTGCCACTGTATTACTAGTTACTATGACTATGGGACCTATCACTTTATTACTAGGTACTATCGCTATGGGACCTGCTGTGTACTATCACTGTATTACTAGTTACTATCACCATGGTACCAGCCTTGTGCTATCACTGTATTGCAAGTCACTATCACAACGTGACCTGCTGGGTACTCTCAGCGTATTACTAGCTATTATTACTATGTGACCTGCTGTATACTATCACTGTATTACTAGTTACTATCACTATGAGACCTGCCGTGTGCTACCACTGTATTACTAGTGACTACCACTATGGGACCTGCCATGTACTATCACTGTATTACTAGTTACTAATACTATGGGACCTGGCGAGTGCTATCACTGTATTACTAGTTACTATCACAAAGTGACCTGCTGCGTACTGTCACCGTATTACTATTCATTATCACAACGTGACCTGCCGTGTACTGCCACTGTATTACAAGTTACCATCACTATGGGACCTATCACTTTATTACTAGTTACTATCACTATGGGACCTGCTGTGCACAATCACTGTATTACTAGTTGCTATCACCATGGGACCTGCCGTGTACTATCACTGTGTTGCTAGTTACTATTACAACGTGACCTGCTGGGTACTGTCACCGCATTACTAGTTATTATCACTATCATCACTATGTGACCTGCTGTGTCCTATCACTGTATTACTAGTTACTATCACTATGTGACCTGCTGTGTGCTACCACTCTATTACTAGTGACTACCACTATGGGACTTGCCGTGTCCTTTCACTGTATTACTAGTTACTATCACTATGTGACCTGCTGTGTGCTACCACTCTATTACTAGTTACTATCACTATGGGACCTGCCGTGTGCTACCTCTTTATTACTAGTGACTACCACTATGGGACTTGCCGTGTGCTATCACTGTATTACTAGTCGCTATCACTATGGAACCTGCTGTGTACTATCACTGTATTACTAGTTACTATCACTATGTGACCTGCTGTGTGCTACCACTCTATTACTAGTTACTATCACTATGGGACCTGCCGTGTGCTACCTCTTTATTACTAGTGACTACCACTATGGGACTTGCCGTGTGCTATCACTGTATTACTAGTCGCTATCACTATGGAACCTGCTGTGTACTATCACTGTATTACTAGTTACTATCACTATGGGACCTGCCGTGTACTATTACTGTATTACTAGGCGTTCTATCACTGTGTTACTAGTTACTATCGGAAAATGACCTGCTGCATACTGTCACCGTATTGCTAGTCATTATCACAACGCGACCTGCCGTGTACTGCCACTGTTTTTCTAGTTACTATCACTATGGGACCTATCACTGTATTACTAGTTACTATCATTATGGGACCTGCTGTGTACTATCACTGTATTACTAGTTACTATCACCAATGGACCTGCCGTGTAAAATCATGTGGTACTAGTTACTATCGCTATGTGACCTGCCGTGTTCTATAACTGTATTACTAGTTACTGTCACCATGGGACCTGCCATGTGCTATCACTGTATTACTAGTTACTGTCACCATGGGACATGCCGTGTGCTATCATTGTATTACTAGTTACTATCACTAAAGGACCTGCTGTGTACTGTCACCATATTACTAGTTATTATCACTATGGGACCTGCTGTGTACTGTAACTGCATTACTAGTTACTATCACTATGTGACCTGCTGTGTGCTACCTCTTTATTACTAGTGACTATCACTATGGGACCTGCCGTGTACTGTCACCGTATTACTAGTTATTATCACTATGGGACCTGCTGTGTACTGTCACAGTATTACTAGTTATTATCACTATGGGAAATGATGTGTACTGCCACAGTATTACTAGTTATTATCACTATGGGAAATGATGTGTACTATCACGGTATTACTAGTTACTCTCAGAATGGGACCTGCCGTGTGCTATCACTGCATTACTAGTTACTATCACTATGTGACCTGCTGTGTACTGTCACCGTATTACTAGTTATTATCACTATGGGACCTGCCATGTACTTTCACTGTATTACTAGTTATTATCGCTATGGGACCTGCTGTGTACTGCCACAGTATTACTAGTTATTATCACTATGGGAAATGATGTGTACTATCACGGTATTACTAGTTACTCTCAGAATTGGACCTGCTGTGTGCTGTCACTGTATTACTAGTTACTACCACTATGGGACCTGCTGTGTACAATCACTGTATTACAAGTTACTATCACCAATGGACCTGCCGTGTGCCATCACTGTATTACTAGTTACTACCACTATTCGACCTGCCGTGTCCTATCAGTATATTACTATTTACTATCACCAATGGACCTGCCGCGTGCTATCACTGTATTACTAGTTACTATCACTATGGAGCCTGCCGTGTGCTATCACTGTATTACTAGTTACTATCATTATGGAGCCTGCTGTGTACTATCACTGTATTACTAGTTACTACCACTATGGGACCTGTTGTGTACTATCACTGTATTACAAGTTACTATCACCAGTGGACCTGCCGTGTGCTACCTCTTTATTACTAGTGACTACCACTATGGGACTTGCCGTGTGCTATCACTGTATTACTAGTCGCTATCACTATGGAACCTGCTGTGTACTATCACTGTATTACTAGTTACTATCACTATGTGACCTGCTGTGTGCTACCACTCTATTACTAGTTACTATCACTATGGGACCTGCCGTGTGCTACCTCTTTATTACTAGTGACTACCACTATGGGACTTGCCGTGTGCTATCACTGTATTACTAGTCGCTATCACTATGGAACCTGCTGTGTACTATCACTGTATTACTAGTTACTATCACTATGTGACCTGCTGTGTGCTACCACTCTATTACTAGTTACTATCACTATGGGACCTGCCGTGTGCTACCTCTTTATTACTAGTGACTACCACTATGGGACTTGCCGTGTGCTATCACTGTATTACTAGTCGCTATCACTATGGAACCTGCTGTGTACTATCACTGTATTACTAGTTACTATCGCTATGGGACCTGTCGTGTACTATTACTGTATTACTAGGCGTTCTATCACTGTGTTACTAGTTACTATCGGAAAATGACCTGCTGCATACTGTCACCGTATTGCTAGTCATTATCACAACGCGACCTGCCGTGTACTGCCACTGTTTTTCTAGTTACTATCACTATGGGACCTATCACTGTATTACTAGTTACTATCATTATGGGACCTGCTGTGTACTATCACTGTATTACTAGTTACTATCACCAATGGACCTGCCGTGTAAAATCATGTGGTACTAGTTACTATCGCTATGTGACCTGCCGTGTTCTATAACTGTATTACTAGTTACTGTCACCATGGGACCTGCCATGTGCTGTCACTGTATTACTAGTTACTGTCACCATGGGACATGCCGTGTGCTATCATTGTATTACTAGTTACTATCACTAAAGGACCTGCTGTGTACTGTCACCATATTACTAGTTATTATCACTATGGGACCTGCTGTGTACTGTAACTGCATTACTAGTTACTATCACTATGTGACCTGCTGTGTGCTACCTCTTTATTACTAGTGACTATCACTATGGGACCTGCCGTGTACTGTCACCGTATTACTAGTTATTATCACTATGGGACCTGCTGTGTACTGTCACAGTATTACTAGTTATTATCACTATGGGAAATGATGTGTACTGCCACAGTATTACTAGTTATTATCACTATGGGAAATGATGTGTACTATCACGGTATTACTAGTTACTCTCAGAATGGGACCTGCCGTGTGCTATCACTGCATTACTAGTTACTATCACTATGTGACCTGCTGTGTACTGTCACCGTATTACTAGTTATTATCACTATGGGACCTGCCATGTACTTTCACTGTATTACTAGTTATTATCACTATGGGACCTGCTGTGTACTGCCACAGTATTACTAGTTATTATCACTATGGGAAATGATGTGTACTATCACGGTATTACTAGTTACTCTCAGAATTGGACCTGCCGTGTGCTGTCACTGTATTACTAGTTACTACCACTATGGGACCTGCTGTGTACTATCACTGTATTACAAGTTACTATCACCAATGGACCTGCCGTGTGCTATCACTGTATTACTAGTTACTACCACTATTCGACCTGCCGTGTCCTATCAATATATTACTATTTACTATCACCAATGGACCTGCCGCGTGCTATCACTGTATTACTAGTTACTATCACTATGGGGCCTGCCGTGTGCTATCACTGTATTACTAGTTACTATCATTATGGAGCCTGCTGTGTACTATCACTGTATTACTAGTTACTACCACTATGGGACCTGTTGTGTACTATCACTGTATTACAAGTTACTATCACCAGTGGACCTGCCGTGTGCTATCACTGTATTACTAGTTATTATCACTATGGGGCTTGCCGTGTCCTATCACTATATTACTATTTACTATCACCAATGGACCTGCCGTGTGCTATCACTGTATTACTAGTTACTATCACTATGTGGCCTGCCGTGTGCTATCACTGTATTATTAGTTACTATCATTATGGGGCCTGCTGTGTACTATCACTGTATTACTAGTTACTACCACTATGGGACCTGCTTTGTACTATCACTGTATTACTAGTTACTATCACTATGGGGCCTGCCGTGTGCTATCACTGTATTACTAGTTACTATCATTATGGGGCCTGCTGTGTACTATCACTGTATTACTAGTTACTACCACTATGGGACCTGCTTTGTACTATCACTGTATTACTAGTTACTATCACCATGGGACCTGCCGTGTGCTATCACTGTATTGCTAGTTACTATCACAGTGTGACCTGCTGTGTACTGTCACGGCATTACTAGTCATTATCAGAACGTGACCTACCGTGTACTGCCTCTGTATCACTAGTTACTGTAACTATGGGGCCTTTCACTTTATTACTAGTTACTATCACTATGGGACCTGCTGTGTACTATCACTGTTTTACTAGTTACTATCACCATGGGACCTGCCGTGTGCTATCACTGTATTACTAGTTACTATCGGAACGTAACGTGCTGTGTACTGTCACCGTATTACTAGTTATTATCACTATGGGACCTGTAGTGTACTGTCACTGTATTACTAGTTACTATCAGTATGGGACCTGCTGTGTACTGTCACTGAATTACTAGTTACTATTTGTATGGGACCTGCTGTGTACTGTCACCGTATTACTAGTTATTATCACTACGGGACCTGCTGTGTACTGCCACTGTATTACTTGTTACTACCACTATGGGACCTACTGTGTACTATCACTGTTTTACTAGTTACAATCACTATGGGACCTGCCGTGTACTGTCACTGCATTACTAGTTACTATCACAACGTAACGTGCTGTGTACGGTCATCGTATTACTATTTATTATCATTATGGGACCTACTGTGTACTATCACTGTTTTACTAGTTACTATCACTATGGGACCTGCCATGTACTTTCACTGTATTACTAGTTCTTATCACTATGGGACCTTGTGTGTACTGCCACAGTATTACTAGTTATTATCACTATGGGAAATGATGTGTACTATCACGGTATTACTAGTTACTCTCAGAATGGGACCTGCCGAGTGCTATCACTGCATTACTAGTTACTATCACTATGGGACCTGCTGTGTACTGTCACCGTATTACTAGTTATTATCACTATGGGACCTGCCATGTACTTTCACTGTATTACTTGTTATTATCACTATGGGACCTGCTGTGTACTGCCACAGTATTACTAGTTATTATCACTATGGGAAATGATGTGTACTATCACAGTATTACTAGTTACTCTCAGAATGGGACCTGCCGTGTGCTGCCACTGTATTACTAGTTACTACCACTATGGGACCTGCTGTGTACTATCACTGTATTACAAGTTTCTATCACCAATGGACCTGCCGTGTGCTATCACTGTATTACTAGTTACTATCACTATGGGACCTGCCGTGTCCTATCACAATATTACTATTTACTATCACCAATGGACCTGCCGTGTGCTATCACTATATTACTAGTTACTATCACTATGGGGCCTGCTGTGTACTATCACTGTATTACTAGTTACTACCACTATGGGACCTGTTGTGTACTATCACTGTATTACAAGTTACTATCACCAGTGGACCTGCCGTGTGCTATCACTGTATTACTAGTGATTATCACTATGGGACCTCCCGTGTCCTATCACTATATTACTATTTACTGTCACCAATGGACCTGCCGTGTGCTATCACTGTATTACTAGTTACTATCACTATGGGGCCTGCCGTGTGCTATCACTGTATTACTAGTGATTATCAATATGGGACCTCCCGTGTCCTATCACTATATTACTATTTACTGTCACCAATGGACCTGCCGTGTGCTATCACTTTATTACTAGTTACTATCACTATGGGGCCTGCCGTGTGCTATCACTGTATTACTAGTTACTATCATTATGGGACCTGCTGTGTACTGTCACTGAATTACTAGTTACTATTTGTATGGGACCTGCTGTGTACTGTCACCGTATTACTAGTTATTATCACTATGTGACCTGCTGTGTACTGCCACTGTATTACTTGTTACTACCACTATGGGACCTACTGTGTACTATCACTGTTTTACTAGTTACAGTCACTATGGGACCTGCTGTGTACTGTCACTGTATTACTAGTTACTATCTGTATGGGATCTGCTGTGTACTGTCACCGTATTACTATTTATTATCATTATGGGACCCACTGTGTACTATCACTGTTTTACTAGTTACAATCACTATGGGACCTGCTGTGTGCTGTCACTGTATTACTAGTTACTATTACTATGCGACGTGCGGTGATCTATCACTGTATTACTAGTTATTATCACTATGGGACCTGCTGTGTACTGCCACTGTATTACTAGTTTCTATCCCTATGGGGCCTGCTGTGTACTATCAATGTATTACTAATTACTATCACCATGGGACCTGCCATGTACTGTTACTGTATTACTAGTTACTATCACTATAGGACCTGCTCTGTACTATCACTGTATTACAAGTTACTATCACTATTCGACCTACTGTGTTCTATCACTGTATTACTAGGTGTACTATCACTGTATTACTAGTTACTATCACTATGGGACCTCCTGTGTACTATCACGGTATTACAAGTTACTATCACTATTGGACCTACTGTGTACTATCACTGTATTACCCATTACTATCACTATGGCACCAGCTGTGTACTATCAATGTATTACTAGTTTCTATCACTATGTGACCTGCCGTGTGCTATCAGTGTATTACTAGTTACTTTCACTTTGGGACCTGCAGTGTGGTATCACTCTATTACTAGTTACTATCACTATGGGACCTGCCGTGTGCTACCACTGTATTACTAGTTACTATCGCTATGGACCTGCTGTCTACTGCCACTGTATTATTAGTTACTATCACTATGAGGCCTGCCGTGTCCTATCACTGTATTACCAGTTGCTATCACTATGGGACCTGATGTGTACTATCACTGTATTACTAGTTACTATCAATATGGGACCTGCTGTGTACTATCACTCTATTACTAGTCACTAACACTATAGGACCTGCTGTCTACTACCACAATATTACTAGTTACTATCGCTATGGACCTGCTGTCTACTGCCACTGTATTATTAGTTACTATCACTATGAGACCTGCCCTGTGCTATCACTGTATTACTAGTTACTATCACCATGGGACCTGCCGTGTGGTATTACTATATTACCAGTTACTATCACTATGTGACCTGCTGTGTACTGTCACTGTTTTACTAGTTACCATCACTATGGGACCTGCTGTGTTTTGTCACTGTATTACTAGTTACAATCCCAACGTGACCTGCCGTGTACTGTAACTGTATTACTATTTACTATCACCAGGGGACCTGCCGTGTGCTATCACTGTATTACTAGTTACTATCGCCATGGGACTTGCTGTGTACTATCACTGTTTTGCTAGTTACTATCACTATGGGACCTGCTGTGTACTCTCACTGTATTACTAGTTACTATCGTTATGGGACCGGCTGTCTACTATCACTGTATTACTTATTACTATCACCATGGGACCTACCATGTGCTATCTCTCTGTTACTAGTTACTATCACTATGGGACCTGCTGTGTACCGTCACTGTTTTACTAGTTACCATCACTATGGGACCTGCTGTGTTTTGTCACTGTATTACTAGTTACAATCCCAACGTGACCTGCTGTGTACTGTCCCTGTATTATTAGTTACTATCACCATGAGACCTGCCGTGTGCTATCACTGTATTACTAGTTACTATCGCCATGGGACCTTCCGTTTACTATCACTGTTTTGCTAGTTACTATCACTATGGGACCTGCTGTGTACTCTCACTGTATCATTAGTTACTATCACTATGAGACCTGCCGCGTACTATCACTGTATTACTAGTTACTATCACTATGGGACCAGATGTGTACTATCACTGTATTGCTAGGTGTGCTATCCCTCTATTACTAGTTCTATCACTATGGGACCTGCTGTGTACTATCACTGTATTACTAGTTACCATCACTATGGGACCTGCTGTCTACTGTCACTGTTTTACTAGTTACTATCCCTAAGTGACCGGCTCTGTACTGTCACTGTATTACTAGTTACTATCAGTATGGGACCTGCTGTGTACCATCACTGTATTACTAGTTACTATCACTATTGGACCTGCTGTGTAGTGTCACTGTATTACTAGTTACTATCACCATTTGACCAGCCGTGTGCTATCACTGTATTACTAGTTACTATCACTATGGTGCCTGCCGTGTGTTATCACTGTTTTACTAGTTACTATCACTATCGGACCTGCCGCGTGCTATCACCGTATTACTAGTTACTATCACTATGGGACCTGCTGTGTACCATCACTGTATTACTAGTTACTATTACTATGGGACCTGCTGTGTACCATCACTGTATTACTAGTTACTATCCCCATGGGGCCTGCCGTGTGCTATCACTGTATTACTAGTTACTATCACTATTGGACCTGCTGTGTAGTGTCACTGTATTACTAGTTACTATCACCATTTGACCAGCCGTGTGCTATCACTGTATTACTAGTTACTATCACTATGGGACCTGCCGTGTGCTATCACTGTTTTACTAGTTACTATAACTATGGGACCTGCCGCGTGCTATCACTGTATTACTAGTTACTATCACTATGGGACCTGCTGGGTCCTATCACTGTATTACAAGTTACTATCACTGTGGGACCTGTTGTGTACTGTCACTGCATTGCTAGGTGTGCTATCCCTCTATTACTAATTACTATCACTATTGGACCTGCTGTGTACTATCACTGTATTACTAGTTACTATCACCATGGGACCTGCTATGTACTATCAGTGTATTACTGATTACTATCACTTTGGGACCTACACTGTGCTATCACTGTATTACTGGTTACTATCACTATGTGACCTGCTGTGTACTGTCACTGTTTTACTAGTTACCATCACTATGGGACCTGCCGGGTGCTATCACTGTATTACTAGTCACTATCACTATGGGATCTGCTGTCTACTTTCACTGTATTACTAGTTACTATCACTATTGGACCTGCTGTGTACTATCACTGTATTACTAGGTGTGCTATCCCTCTATTACTAATTACTGTCACTATGGGATCTGCTGTGTACTATCACTGTATTACTAATTACTATCAGTATGGGACCTGTTGTGTACTGCCACTGTATTACTAGTTACTATCCCAACGTGACCTGTTGTGTACTGTTAATGTATTACAAGTTACTATCCCCACGTGACCTGCTGTTTTCTGTCACTGTTTTACTAGTTACTATCCCAACGTGACCTGCTGTGTACTGTCACCGTATTACTAGTTATTGTCACTATGTGACCCGCTGTGTACTGCCAATGGATTACTAGTTACTAGCACTATGGGACCTGCTGTGTACTATTACTGTTTTACTAGTTATTATCACTATGGTGCCTGCCGTGTGCTATCACTGTATTACTAGTTACTATCACTATTGGACGTGCTGCGTACTATCACTGTAATACTAGTTACTATCACTATGGGACCTGCTGTGTACTATCACTGTAATACTAGTTACTATCACTATGGGACCTGCTGTGTACTATCACTGTATTACTAGTTACTATCACCATGCGGCCTGCCGTGTGCTATCACTGTATTACTAGTTACTATCACGATGAGACCTGCTGGCTACTATCACTGTATTACTAGTTACTATCACTATGGGACCTGCTGGCTACTATCACTGTATTACTAGTTACTATCACTATGGGACCTGCTGTGTACTATCACTGTATTACTAGTTACTATCACCATGGAGCCTGCCGTGTGCTATCACTGTATTACTAGTTACTATCACCATGGGACCTGCCGTGTGCTATCACTGTATTACTAGTTACTATCACGATGGGTCCTGCTGGCTACTATCACTGTATTACTAGTTACTATCACTATGGGACCTGCTATGTACTATCACTGTATTACTAGTTACTGTGACTACTATCACTATGAGACCTGATGTCATCCGCCACTGTATTAGTAGTTACTACCACTATGGGTCCCCCTGTCACCTGTCACTGTATTAGTAGTATTAGTATTAGTAGTTACTACCACTATGGCTCCCCTTGTCATCTGTCACTGTATTACTAGTTACTACCACTATGGGTCCCCCATGTCAGCTGACACTGAGTTACTAGTTACTACCATTATGGCTCCTCTTGTCACCTGTCACTGTATTACTAGTTACTACCACTATGAGCCCCCTGTCACCTGTCACTGTATTACTAGTTACTACCACTATTGGACCTGATGTCACCTGCCACTGTATTACTAGTTAATATCACTATGGATCCCCTTGTCACCTGCCAATGCATTACCAGTTACTACCACTATGGGTCCCCCTGTCACCTGTCACTGTATTACTAGTTACTATCACTGTGGGACCTGATATCCCCTGCCACTGTGTTACTAGTTACTACCACTATGGGTCCCCCTGTCACCTGTCACTGTATTACTAGTTACTACCACTATGGCTCCCCTTGTCACCTATCAGTGCATTCCTAGTTACAGTCACTATGGGAAATGCTTTCATCTGTTATTGTATTACTGGTTACTATCATTTTACACTGGTTATATTACTATTGATCATGTGATTACCTTCCATCGCTTCAAAATGCTCCAAAGAGTAAAAGTACCGTTCGAGTCGTTGGATTAATGCTTAACTTTCGTTAATGGAACGGAAGAGGCACTGTGCTAATATTTAAAAAAATGTGGTTGTAAGGTATTTTCAAGCGGATCATTCATTTCTTTGTCGATTTTAAAAAGAAGTTTTTTCTTGAGTTGGTTCCGGAGGGTGCAGAACGTGGAGAGTGTATTATCACTAAATCACCTGCAGAGTGGAGATTCCACCCGAGGAATAATTACAAATTTGTTGCAAAGCATAACCAGCACCAGCAAAGTTTCAGCCAATGGACCTCCGGGTTAAACCCGGAGGTCCATTGGCTGAAACATTGCTTGTGTTTTTTTGTCCATATGTACAAAATTTGAAAGTTATAGTTTGGGTGATAACTCCACTCTGCAGGTGATTTAGTTACAATCCACTCTCCACGTACTGTAAATCGAGGGGACGTGGCCTTATTTTTTTTTATGCGTTTTCATGGTTAGCTTTTGTCAAACTGGTGTGTTTTCTTATTTTGTAGGTGTTGGTGAAAATATTGCAATACTTTCCATGAATGGACATGCATTGAGCGGTGATGAAGTGACAAAATTCTGGTACAATGAAAATATCAACCACGACTTTG
Organism: Pictodentalium vernedei; assembly: GCA_031216915.1. Classification (NCBI taxonomy): domain Eukaryota; kingdom Metazoa; phylum Mollusca; class Scaphopoda; order Dentaliida; family Dentaliidae; genus Pictodentalium; species Pictodentalium vernedei. The sequence goes on along the minus strand of CM062291.1, from coordinate 487,899,334 downwards.
ACAATCCAAGATGGCGGAAAGGTAAAAACTAAATACTCATAATAACTTAATGTGATGCTGCTTTTAGAAAAGTTGTTGCGATTAAATATGGGGAAACACTAGACATAGGATGTCAACCAAATGAAATCTAAATTCGACTTGATTAAATTTAGTGGTGAAGATTTATGAATTCCATATAAAGCAAGTTGCAATAAAAAAAAACAAAAAAGATTGGCTTCCCAAAAAAACCCTAAATTACAGTGACGTCATTTCAAAGAGACCACGTTACAGACATTATATACACAACAGTGATGGAGGTACATTAAAGTACTGACATCCATAGTAGCTGTATTGGCATGAATAGTAGCTGTACTGACATCAATAGTGGCTGTATGGGCATCCATAGTAGCTGTACTGACATCAATAGTAGCTGTACTGACATCAATAGTAGCTGTACTGACATCCATAGTAGCTGTACTGACATCAATAGTAGCTGTATTGACATCAATAGTAGCTGTACTGACATCAATAGTAGCTGTACTGACATCAATAGTAGCTGTACTGACATCAATAGTAGCTGTACTGACATCAATAGTAGCTGTACTGACATCAATAGTAGCTGAACGGACATCAATATTAGTTGTACTACCTTCATTATTAGCTGCACTGACATTAATAGCAGCTGTACTGACACCAATAGTAGCAGACCTGACACCCATAGTGGCTGTACTGACATCCATAGTAGATGTACTGACATCCATATTAGCTGCTGTGCTGAATATCCATAGTAGCTGCATTGACAACCATAATAGCTGTACTAACATTCATAATAGGTTATATTAGGTTAATAGGTTAATATACTTTTATCAATAGGAGCTATACGACATCAATTGTACCTGTTCTGACGTCAATAGTAGCGGTATTGACGTCAATATGAACTGTACTTACATCAATAATAGCTGTACTGACATCTATAGTAACTGTACTGACATCAATGGTAGCTGTACTGACATCTATAGTAGCTGTACTGACATCAATAGTAGCTGTACGGACATTAATAATAGCTGTACGGACCTCCTTAGTAACTAGCTGTACTAACATTAATAGTAACTGTACAGACGTCAGTAATGGCTGTACTGACATCTATAGTAGTTGAAATTACCTGGAATGTAATTTCACAATGGAATGCCCAGCCTAGTCTTCTGTGAGAGGAATATAACTATGAAATGCACAACCTAGTCTTCTGTGAGGAGAAAATTACGGGGAATATAACTATGGAATGCACAGCCTAGTTTTCTCTGAGGGAGAAATTATGTAGAATATAATTTCACTATGGAATGCCCAGCCTAGTGTTCTCTGAGGGAGAAATTACGTGCAATATAATTTCACTATGGAATGCCCAGCCTAGTGTTCTCTGAGGAAGAAATTACGTGAAGCAATTTCTTACGAAATAATTAACTCCACTCAGTTTAATAAAAAGGACAAGTTCATAGTCACAATGGCAAAAAGGAACTAGGCGCCACACAATACCATCTGAAACATAACCCCCAGCTATTTATCAACACTACGAAAACTAAGATATACCCCAGGAACTCGGTGCCACGCAATACCATCTGTCACATAAACCAGCAATTTATCAACACAACGAAAACTAAGATATACCCCAGGAACTAGGCGAGATATAATCCTAGATTTTAGCACATCGTTTTGATTAACCCTTTACCTAACCTAAAAAGAAGACGACACTTGCAAAAAAAAAATCTTGAATAACTAATTGTTTTCATTTTTTGTCTCAAAAACATAGGTTATGAACCCTCGTTGGAACGAGCTCGACGAGCTCGTTCCAACGAGGGGTCATAACCTATGTTTTTGAGATAAAAAATGAAAAAAATAATGAAAATTAATTGGCGGTTTTTGAGAATAGCGCTGGCCGGTTTTGGCCGTTACGTTAGGTAAAGGGCTAACAAAATAACCCTAAGTCAATTTAACAGCCATATAAACGATTTTAATCCAGTTTTTAGGTAAACTCTTAGATTAATAGTTTTAGAAATACTACAGATAATAGGGTGGTGTATTTACGAAAAATCGAGGACTAAATTGGAATTTTGCGACCATGTGAATTTCTCCCGATTCTGAAAGTGGCATAAAATCGGAAAATATCGTATTTATGAATGCAGAGTACTCTTGCAGTTTACACCTGAATTAAAATTTATTCCCCAATTAAGAAAATGTATCAGGTTTATTATTTGTCATGTGAATTGCCTTCAAGACTTAACAATTGATTTCCGTCTTAGAACGGTGTAAATTTAAAATAATAGACAACTTAAACTCATTTTTGATACTTCACAAATCATTATCAATATTTCTGTCCTACTGTCATAATTATGTTACATTTTTAACCTTTTACCCAGAGGCACCGGAGGCACGGGGGCAGAAGTCCTTCCTGTCCACAGGGACAAGTGGGGACAAGCAGTGTTCCTTCCAGTGTCAGTCACACAATTTGTTTCATCGATTTTTTCTCTGAGAAAAGCTAAAATACACTCCAAATTCGTTCTGGGAGCTTTCAACATTCGAAGATTTTCCAAGGCCACGCCCCTGAATCCCCACTTTCGAGAGGGGATACCCCCTCCTAACCTTTCCTCACTATAAGGCCTTCGGCCATCGAGACTTGCATACCTTCAACATGTCATTGCGGGGCGACTAGTGCTTTTAAACGCCCTTTCCCGGGATCTGACCCCCTGCACTGAAGTACCCCGGTGCCCCTGGGCCTTTACCCCACGCAACAGCAAAAACTGGTCAACGCTATTCACAAAAATCATCATTACGTATTCATTACCTTTACATCTTTTTCTCAAAAACATACCTTATGACAACTCATTGGAATGAGCTCAACGACATCATGAGCAATTTTTTGAGGCAAAAAATAGTTGTTAGAGAATTTTGTTTGTTAAGTGTCGTTAGTCTTTCGTGTTAGGTTTAAGGTTTTAGGAGATGGTGTAGCGCTAGAACCTCAATGAAGATATTAATTGCAAGTAAATATTTCTTTCTGTTATAATCTGTATAAGGCCATACAAAAAATAATTGATTCTCAAGCATTTTTTCTCGAAGGAATGAAGAAGGGCGGATTTTATTACTATTTATTTTATTCAATCTTTTCCCACTGCTTCATATGAAGATTTAACCCTTCACCCAACGTAACGGCCAAAAGCGGCCAGCGCTATTCTCAAAAATCGTCAGTTAATTTTCATTATTTTTTCATTTTTTGTCTCAAAAACATAGGTTATGACCCCTCATTGGAACGAGCTCGTCGAGCTCGTTCCAATGAGGGGTCATAACCTATGTTTTTGAGACAAAAAATGAAAAAAATTAGTTGTTCAAGAATTTTTTTTGCAAGTGTCGTCTGCTTTTCATGTTAGGTAAAGGGTTAATACACATGAGTATTGAGAATGCATGAAACACTTCCTAATTTGTGTTTGAGAGGCTTCTCCCACTTCAGCGTCAATATCGTTGCCCTGCTCTCCACTTCGATGCCCCAGGTAAGAATCATTGTTTCTAAGATGAGTCGTCTCAACAGATCCTGGGTGGTTATGTGAATCATGTTGGGCATCCTAAAAGTTAGCTAAAAAATGACTTAAACCGAATTCTCCACAAAATGTGACGAGAGAGTTCGTCCTGGTATATACGGTATACTCGAATATCCAAGTGATATATACGACTCACATCAACAGAAACATTTATTTATATCCAATAACGGAATAAAATAATAGTTTATTAAATAAAAGATCTGGTGAGTCGGAGAGAGTGGATAGTTAGGCTATACCCTTGTTGTAGCTATGTTAACCTGACCGGTTTCGTTCTTAATTTGAACTCCTCAGAGGTGGAGTGGTGTTTCGGCCTTCCCCTATTTATACTATTTGGTGTGGCGGTACCGTTTCTGGTGTGGCGGTACCGCTTTGTGTGTGGCGGTACCGTTTATTCGGTGTGGCGGTACCGTTTTGTGTGTGATGATACCAGGATTGACATGGCGGTACCGTTAGCGATTTGTGTATTGTACCGGTACCGTTTTGTTTGTTCTGTGACGTCACAATGGCCTGTATTTTTTAGAGTTTCATCTGGCGGTACCGTTGAGGGTTTGGCGGTACCGATGTTTCGCCAAATAAAATAATAGGTTAATATGCAATACATCGAACTCTCAGGGACGGAGTGTCCAGTGACTGAGGAATTCCAGAGTGAGGTTTCAATCTTTTATCAAAGTATATATACATATCATGTAACAAAGGAGGTTAATATGCAATGCATCGAACTCTGAGGGACGGAGTGTCCAGTGACTAAGGAATTCCAGAGTGAAGTCTCAACGGAGTGTCCAGTGACTGAGGAATTCCAGAGTGAAGTCTTAACGGAGCGTCCAGTGACTGAGGAATTCCAGAGTGAGGTCTTAACGGAGTGTCCAGTGACTGAGGAATTCCAGAGTGAGGTCTCAACGGAGTGTCCAGTGACTGAGGAATTCCAGAGTGAGGTCTTAACGGATTGTCCAGTGACTGAGGAATTCCAGAGTGAGGTCTCAATCTCTTATCAAACTATATATACATATCGTGTAACAAAGGAGGCTTAATACACAATACAATTTACATAACACTGTAATAATATTGACTCATTCAAGATTAGACTCGTCACCACTTCTAATCCAAGCCGCGTGTGTAGCTGGCACTTCGTCGCCAGACGTCGGCTGGGTGCTAAAATGTTCTATGTCCCATAGGAGACTGTCCCACAGGGGACATAATATATAGCACCCAGGCGAAGACTTGGATAGCACCAATAACACTCAATGAACAATCACTGTATAGTGTTAATGATTACCGATGGAGATACAGCTTGTATAGGCGACGACTTGGATAGCATCAATAACACTCAAAGAACAATCACTGCATAGTGTTAATGATTACCGATGGGGATACAGCTTGTACAGGAGACGACTTGGATAGCACTAACAACACTCAATGAACAATCACTGCATAGTGTTAATGATTACCGATGGAGATATAGCTTGTACAGGCGACGACTTGGATAGCATCAATAACACTCAATGAACAATCACTACATATTGTTAATGATTACCGATGGGGATACAGCTTGTACAGGCGACGACTTGGATAGCATCAATAACACTCAATGAACAATCACTGCATAGTGTTAATGATTACCGATGGGGATACAGCTTGTACAGGCGACGACTTGGACAGCATCAATAACACTCAATGAACAATCACTGCATAGTGTTAATGATTACCGATGGAGATACAGCTTGTACAGGAGATGACTTGGATAGCATCAATAACACTCAATGAACAATCACTGCATAGCGACGATTGGGATAGCACCAATAACACTCAAAGAACAATCACTGCATAGTGTTAATGATTACCGATGGAGATACAGCTTGTACAGGCGACTACTTGGATTGGATAGCACCAATAACACTCACTGAACAATCACTGCACAGTGTTAATGATTACCGATGGAGATACAGCTTGTACAGGAGACGACTTGGATAGCATCAATAACACTCAAAGAACAATCACTGCATAGTGTTAATGATTACCGATGGATAATGATTACCGATGGAGATACAGCTTGTACAGTCGACTACTTGAATAGCAACAATAGCTCTCAATGAACAACCACTGTGTAGTGGTAATGATTACCGATGGGGATACAGCTTGTACAGGCGACGTGGATAGCAACAATAGCTCTCAATGAACAATCACTGCATAGTGTTAATGATTACCGATGGATAATGATTACCGATGGAGATACAGCTTGTACAGTCGACTACTTGAATAGCAACAATAGCTCTCAATGAACAATCACTGTATAGTGGTAATGATTACCGATGGAGATACAGCTTGTACAGGAGACGACTTGGATAGCATCAATAACACTCAAAGAACAATCACTGCATAGTGTTAATGATTACCGATGGGGATATAGCTTGTACACAAAATGTCGCTGCTCGAGTAAACATGGAATATCATAACTTAACTAAAAACATTATAATTGTGGAAAAATAATGATATTACCTTGTTATTTTAACTTATAAATTCTTAAATATTACTAAAATAATTTGCCACGGCCATTTTAAACTTTCGCCAACTACTAAATGACTACAGGTACCAGTCTCAAAATGTCAATAGAAACATCGAACGCGGGTCATTTATTTCGATGCGGTGATGCATGAGAATGAATTGTATCTTTTTTTTTTTAACCCTTTACCCAACGCAGACGATTTCAAAATTTATTATTTTAAATATAATTTTTTAAAATTTTTTCAAAAGAAATTCAATAAAATCATATCATGTAACCCCTCTTTTGAACGAGCTCGTTCCAAAAAGGGGTCACATGATATGGTTTTGTTAAAAAATTTCGAAAAATATTTTTTTAGCTGCTGAATTTGCATATTACTCGGGTGGGTGTGGGCGATTCGTGGTGTAAAGTGTTAAGCCGAACACATAGAGAGTATTTTGAAATATGAGGGGGCTAAGTATTGAATATGATGGGTAGATGGGTGGGGGGGGGGGGGGGGGGGTGTTGGCATAATTCCAAGCTCCTGTCTTAGCAACAAATTCCTGTAATTTATATTGCCATCCTCCTGCCATCCTCCTGGCACGTACTTTATTTTTGCGCATAATCCACTGGCAGTTAATATTACCCAACAAAAATTGTTAACCCTTTACAAACGTAACGGCCAAAACCGGCCAGCGCTATTCTCAAAAATCGTCAGTTAATTTTCATTATTTTTTCATTTTTTGTCTCAAAAACATAGGTTATGACCCCTCATTGGAACGAGCTCGTTGAGCTCGTTCCAATGAGGAGTCATAACCTATGTTTTTGAGACAAAAAATGAAAAAAATTAGTTGTTCAAGAATTTTTTTTGCAAGTGTCGTCTGCTTTTCATGTTAGGTAAAGGGTTAAAGGTGATGTAAACTATAAATTAGCCGATGGGAAGCATCCCCTTTGCGCTCCCTGCACATACACAAATTCACGTTTCGTGGTTTTTCGTTTCAGATACACATCATTTCACTCAACTTGTCTGGAAAAACTCAACTGAAGTTGGAATTGGTGTCAGAAAAGTCAAGGACGAAGACAAATATGTTATTGTGACACATTACAGACCCGCCGGTAACAGTAACCTTCCAGGAGAATTCAAACAAAACGTACAACGACCTCAGACTTGATTGATCTTATTTACATGTACCTGCTAACAGTAAATACCCAGCAGAACGATTCAAACAAACACAGGAATCTCTGACGTCATTGATCTTATATACATGTACCTGCTAACAGTAAATACCCAGCAGAACGATTCAAACAAAACACAGAAATCTCTGACGTCATTGATCTTATATACATGTACCTGCTAACAGTAAATACCCAGCAGAACGATTCAAACAAACACAGGAATCTCTGACGTCATTGATCTTATATACATGTACCTGTTAACAGTAAATACCCAGCAGAACGATTCAAACAAAACACAGAAATCTCTGACGTCATTGATCTTATATACATGTACCTGCTAACAGTAAATACCCAGCAGAACGATTCAAACAAAACACAGAAATCTCTGACGTCATTGATCTTATATACATGTACCTGCTAACAGTAAATACCCAGCAGAACGATTCAAACAAAACACAGGAATCTCTGACGTCATTCATCTTATATATTCGGATCTGTTAACAGTAAATACCCAGCAGAACGATTCAAACAAAACACAGAAATCTCTGACGTCATTCTATACAAAATGGCTTTATTTGATGAGAAAACATCTGTCCTATTATCTATTTAAAACCCTTTACCTAACGAATCGAGCGCATCCGCCCACGTAATCTGGAAAACAAGCAGTTGAAAAAACTTTCAACACAACTACATGATGCGACCCCTCATTGGAACGAGCCCGTTCCAATGAAGGGTCATATAGTATGGTTGTGTTGAATAATGATGAAAATAACGAAAATCTTGATTTCGTGCGCGTTGGGGGGGAGGGGGTTAAGGGTGAACCTTTAACATTTATCTAACACAACTCAGACATTTTTGGATTCACTCAATATTTTCTTTTTTTTAAAAACATTGTTTTTAACTCCTCATCGCAACAGAGCTCGACGAGCTCGTTTTACAGTGGTATCACAAAATTTCTAGTGAATAAAGTTGACCTTATAAGGTTGTCACGAGAGGTAGGTCTAAAGCGTTGAAATGAAAACAGAGACTTGGCAGAACATTTACATTACTGACGGAATGCTGTCAATCAACACATCGTGTGAAAATATTTGCTAACGAAATGCTGCTGAATGACATCCTGGTTGAAAGACTCTTGGAGCAACCGGTATCAAGTATAGCATTTACTCTGGAAAAAAAAACCCGTGATGCATGTTTGACATTATCGTAAATTCAGCAACTCATCAATTTTGCAGTGAATCACGATAGAACAACGAACGATACGATTATCGATATTATATTTAATAATCACCATATCAAATAGTTTGTTAATTCGTTTTTCGCTAACATTTATTTAAATTCTTTGACTGGAATGATTCAGCAACTTAACGAAAACTGTGAAATTAGAGACAGAACATGTAAAATTTTAGTTTACAGTTCTACATATTGGACGGGCCATGACATGTAAGATTTCAGTTTATAGGCATCCATATTAGACGGGCCAGGACATGTAAGATTTCAGTTCATAAGCCTCCATATTAGACGGGCCATGACATGTAAGATTTCAGTTTTTAGGCTTCCATATTAGACGGGCCATGACATGTAAGATTACAGTTTATAGGCCTCCATATTAGACGGGCCATGACATTTAAAATTTCAGTTTATAGGCCTCCATATTAGACGGTCCATGATATGTGAGATTTCTGTTTATAGGCATCCAAATTAGACGGGCCATGACATGAAAGATTTCAGTTTATAAGCCTCCATATTAGACGGGCAATGACATGCAAGGTTTCAGTTTATAGGCCTCCATATTAGACGGGCCATGGCATGAAAGATTTCAGTTTATAGGCTTCCATATTAGACGGGCCATGACATGTAAGATTTCAGTTTATAGGCCTCCATATTAGACGGGCCATGACATGTGAGATTTCTGTTTATAGGCCTCCATATTAGACGGGCCATGACATTTAAAATTTCAGTTTATAGGCTTCTATATTAGACGGGCCATGACATTTAAGATTTCAGTTTATAGGCCTCCATATTAGATGGGACATGACATGTAAAATTTCAGTTTACAGGCCTCCATATTAGACGGGTCATGACATGTAAGATTTCAGTTTATAGGCTTCCATATTAGACGGGCCATGACATGTAAGATTTCAGTTTATAGGCTTCCATATTAGACGGGCCATGACATGTAAGATTACAGTTTATAGGCCTCCATATTAGACGTACCATGACATGTAAGACTTCATTTTATAGGCCTCCATATTAGACGGGCCATGTCATGTTTCAATTTATAGGCCTCCATATTAGACGGGCCATGACATGTAAGATTTCAGTTTATAGGCCTCCATATTAGACGGGCCATGACATGTGAGATTTCAGTTTATAGGCTTCTATATTAGACGGGCCATGACATTTAAGATTTCAGTTTATAGGCCTCCATATTAGATGGGACATGACATGTAAAATTTCAGTTTACAGGCCTCCATATTAGACGGGTCATGACATGTAAGATTTCAGTTTATAGGCTTCCATATTAGACGGGCCATGACATGTAAGATTTCAGTTTATAGGCTTCCATATTAGACGGGCCATGACATGTAAGATTACAGTTTATAGGCCTCCATATTAGACGGCCCATGGCATGTAAGATTTCTGTTTATAGGCCTCCATATTAGACGTACCATGACATGTAAGACTTCATTTTATAGGCCTCCATATTAGACGGGCCATGTCATGTTTCAATTTATAGGCCTCCATATTAGATGGGCCATGACATGTAAGATTTCAGTTTATAGGCCCCCGTATTAGACGGACCATGACATGTAAGATTACAGTTTATAGGCCTCTATATTAGACGGGCCATGACATGTAAGATTTCAATTTATAGGCCTCCATATTAGACGGGCCATGACATGTAAGATTTCAGTTTATAGGCCTCCATATTAGACGGGCCATGGCACGTGGGATTTCAGTTTATAGGCCTCCATATTAGACGGGCCATGACATGTAAGATTTCAGTTTATAGGCCTCCATATTAGACGGGCAATGGCACGTGGGATTTCAGTTTATAGGCCTCCATATTAGAGGTAATATAAAGGTTCAATAAAACACAGGACAACAACTATACAACTGGGTTTTACTGGTACATCGGCGAAAAACGGCGCAAGTCTGTCATCCCACCCAATACGGCATCAAGTCAAATCACCCCATTAACACCTTCCACCAGTGACGTCTGATGATGTACTAACTGGTTCATCGGCGAAAAACGGCGCAACTCAGTCATCCCATCCAATACAGCATCAAGTCAAATCACCCCATTAACACCTTCCATCAGTGACGTCTGATGATGTACTAACTGGTTCATCGGCGAAAAACGGCGCAACTCAGTCATCCCATCCAATACAGCATCAAGTCAAATCAACCTATCAACACCTCCTATCGGTGACGTGCAAACTGGGACGTCATCGAAAAGTGTCACAATTCAATTGCCCCGCCCATGACAGCATCAAGTCAATTAACCCATTAACACCTCCCACCGGTGACGTCTGATGACGTGAAAACTGGGGCGTCAGCAAAAAACGTCACAACTCAATTGTCCCACTCAAGACAACATTAAGTCAATCAACCCATTAACACCTCCCAGCGGTGACGTCTGATGACGTGAAAACTGGGGCGTCAGCAAAAAACGTCACAATTCAATCGCCCTTGACAAGGTAGCATCAAGTCAATCAACCCACTAACACCTCCCATCGGTGACGTCTGATGACGTATAAACTGTTACACTGTGACTGCCGTCGTAACAGCTTTCATATCATCAAACGTTTACGCAGTAGGAAAATAAGTTACGTGTTATCAACTTTCCAGTCTCGGCACTTGTTTGTTGTTAATAATAACTAAAATATATTATTAATAATAAATTATATTATTTAAAGAGGGATCAACGAATGCGTCGAGAAATTTAAACCTCCGAGAACTTTGTTGTTGTTGCACAATGCTTATTTATAGTAACATCCACTCAACTTGAGATGGCGGCGGCTGAGATACTTTTGGCCAATGAGCATTCGAGAAATCCAGTTCTATGAAGATCAGTGACCAATAGACATCAGAGTTCAACTCTTGTCATGCCGCTGGCGGATATTCTTGCCCAGCACATGATTTCTCTTGTCATTGAAATAAATATAATTAGGACACATTTAATCATCATTCCTCCTCCCCCCCACTGTAAATTGATTGAATTTAATCATCATCTCCCACTGTAAACTAATTGAATTTAATCATCATTCCCCACTGTAAATTGATTGAATTTAATCATCATTCCCCACTGTAAATTGATTGAATTTAATCATCATTCCCCCTCCCCACTGTAAATTGATTGAATTTATTCATCATTCCCCCTCCCCACTGTAAATTGATTGAATTTAATCATCATTCCCCTCCCCACTGTAAATTGATTGAATTTAATCATCATCCCCCACTGTAAATTGATTGAATTTAATCATCATTCCCCACTGTAAATTGATTGAATTTAATCATCATTCCCCACTGTAAATTGATTGAATTTAATCATCATTCCCCACTGTAAATTGATTGAATTTAATCATCATTCCCCCTCCCCACTGTAAATTGATTGAATTTAATCATCATTCCCCCTCCCCACTGTAAATTGATTGAATTTAATCAACACTCCCCCTCCTCACTGTAAATTGATTGAATTTAATCATCATTCCCCTCCCCACTGTAAATTGATTGAATTTAATCATCATTCCTCCACTGTAAATTGATTGAATTTAATCATCATTCCCCCACTGTAAATTGATTGAATTTAATCATCATTCCCTCACTGAAAATTGATTGAATTTAATCATCATTCCCCACTGTAAATTGATTGAATTTAATCATCATCCTCCACTGTAAATTGATTGAATTTAATCATTATCCCCCACTGTAAATTGATTGAATTTAATCATCATCCCCCACTGTAAATTGACTGAATTTAATCATCATTCCCCACTGTAAATTGATTGAATTTAATCATCATTCCCCACTGTAAATTGATTGAATTTAATCATCATCCCCCACTGTAAATTGATTGAATTTAATCATCATCCCCCACTGTAAATTGATTGAATTTAATCATCATCTCCCACTGTAAACTGATTGAATTTAATCATCATTCCCCACTGTAAATTGATTGAATTTAATCATCATTCCCCACTGTAAATTGATTGAATTTAATCATCATTCCCCCTCCCCACTGTAAATTGATTGAATTTAATCATCATTCCCTCTCCCCGCTGTAAATTGATTGAATTTAATCATCATTCCCCACTGTAAATTGATTGAATTTAATCATCACCCCCCCACTGTTAATTGATTGAATTTAATCATCATTCTTTCCCCTCCCCACTGTAAATTGATTGAATTCAATCATCATTCCCCCACTGTAAATTGATTGAATTTAATCATCATTCCCCCCACTGTAAATTGATTGAATTTAATCATCATTCCCCTACTGTAAATTGATTGAATTTAATCATCATCCCCCACTGTAAATTGATTGAATTTAATCATCATTTCCCCACTGTAAATTGATTGAATTTAATCATTACGCTCCCCCACCCCCACCCCCACTGTAAATTGATTGAATTTAATCACCATTCCCCACTGTAAATTGATTGAATTTTTCCCCATTGATTTCTTGTGTTATATTTAAATTAATTTTTAATCAAATCTAGTCATGACTGCTTCAAAGCGGCCATGACTAGATTTGATGAAAATAATCTGAGAATACTACGGGTTAAGAGTTAACTGTGTTGTCTATTAACTGAAACTTTAACTGTTAAATCTATCGCTTGTTCTTTTTGTCACATATGTTAATTGAACCAACCAGTTGTCATGATAATGGTAAATCCTGTAAGTGTGTGCCATAATTATGTTAATTGAACCAACTAGTTGTCATAATAATGGTAAGTCCTGTAAGTGTGTGCCATATGTTAATTGAACCAACTAGTTGTCATCATAATGGTAAATCCTGTAAGTGTGTGCCATATGTTAATTGAACCAACTAGTTGTCATGATAATGGTAAATCCTGTAAGTGTGTGCCATATGTTAATTGAACCAACTAGTTGTCATGATAAGCACGAATCAGTCGCTGAAACGGTCACCCATCCAACTACTAACCGCGCTCGACGTTGCTTAACTTCGGTGATCTGACGAGAACCGGTTAGCGCGACGCCACCGCGCCCCCAATACATGTATATTACATACATCATATTGCATGTTATATATTTAATTTATTGTGATACGTGCCGTATATGGTATATATGGTGATACATGTAGTATTCTACGTCATAATGTGGACAATGCTCTGCGATTCCAATCGTATTAATACATATGTACACATGTACAAACACAAATGTACACATGTTGAACTCATGCTGCGGGAATGCTCTTATATGTAAACTGTTTTAACCTACAACAAGAGCCCATTTCCCCCAATACAAGTAAAAACGTCTACCCCCCCCCCCCCCAAAAAAAAACCAAAAAAAAAACCAAACAAACAAAAAACAAATAGGTTTTTAAGGTCCATAAGTTTGTTAGGACGAGTAGATATATGATCCAGAGGCGAGGTCGAAACGTCAGTACCCCATCTCGGAAACCCATGCCGTGGTAATAACAAATTTATCTTAAAATAATCCTCTTTTTCTGGTCTTGTTCGCATAATGAAGTGATCTGTGCAGTTTTTAACGACATCTGTTTTGACAATAAAATAGCGTCTATGGGCCGTTTTTTTATGAATGAAGATTATGACGTGATCGTATTACGCCCTAGCTCTATGCATGACGTAATCTACATTCATTGTTCCACTTGCACTATAACCGCTGGAGTTTTAGCTGTGTGGTTCGTTTTTCACGCGTGGTAGGCAAAATATAACTATAATCGTGGCAAAAACTGGTGATTTATTTATCATTTAATCACTGTTATCAAAAACGGCACGTGTAATAACACATGCCAATTGAGCATAGGTAAAAAAATTCTACTGAATCGAATGATCGCACGCGCAGTTAGTACCTGCACTAAATTGGCATTGACTGTCGAGGCGATCGTTGTTGGTAACTGTAATTAAATGATAAATCAATTACCAACTCATAGATATAAATTTTTTCCAAGATGATAATTTTATATAGACCCACCATGCGTTAAATACGAAAAATAAATAGAGGATATGGAATGGGTGTTTTTCTCATATAATATTTATGAAACGAGTCTAAGGATTTTCCGTTTTGGCGAGCCTCTGGCGATCCCAAACGGAAAATTCGGACGAGTTTCATAAATATTATATGAGAAAAACACTCATTTCATATTCTATTTATCATATGACACACACACGCACAAATTAGCCACTTAGTATGACTTTTTAACCCATCACCTAACTTGAGTTGCAGACGACACTTGGAAAAAGCATCCTCGCATAACTAAAAATTTTCATTTTGTGCTTCCAAAACATAGGTTATGACCCCTCATTGGAACGAGCTCGTCGAGCTCGTTCCAATGAGGGGTCATAACCTATGTTTTGGAAGCAAAAAGTGAAAATATAAAAAAAAAATGAATGGCGTTTTTCTTGTGGGTAAAAGATTAATACAATATAACCCATCCTAAATAGGACAGATAACGTAAATTCTCCCTACTGGAATTATGCAAATGTAGCCCAGTTGTATTTTGCCAATATTTTTAGCCAATCAAATTGTCTAGTTTCGAAATTGACCATGAAATTGACGGAAGGCTTTATTTATCACTGATTGATATGAAAACAAAATATCAAATGTTTTAAAGTGAACAAAACGGACGAGTCATATAACAAAACCAATAATTACAGAGCTGAAAGACTGCGATAAATTTCAACGGGTTGAGTACAAGTAGAACAATGAATGGGAATTACGTCATGCACAGCGCAAGAACTCAATAACACAACACCATAATTTTCATTCATAAAAATTCAATTCATAGATGCTGAATGATTGTCAAAACAGACTACGTTAATCCTTTATCCAACGTAACGGTCAAAACCTGCCAGCGCTATTCTCAAAAATCGATCGCCAATTAATTTTCATTATATTTTCATTTTTTGTCTCAAAAACATTGGTTGTGACGCTTCTTTGGAACGAACTCGTTGAGACAAAAATAAAAAAAATAGTTATTCAAGAATATTTTTTACAAGTGTGGTCTGCTTTTCATGTTAGGTAAAGGTAACGTTAAATCGATACCCAGTTCCTTCATTAAGCAAACACAAGAAAGGGAAGAATATTGTAGGATATAGAGGATATGGAATAAGTGTTTTTCTCGTATAATATTTATGAAACGAGTCTAAGAATTTTCCGTTTTGGCGAGCCTCTGGCGAGCCCAAACGGAAAATTCGGACGAGTTTCATAAATATTATACGAGAAAAACACTCATTTCATATTCTATTTATCATATGATTCACACACGCACAAATTAGCCACTTAGTATCACTTTTTATTTATATTTATTTATTTATTGATGTTTAAGGTCACATATTTATGCACAATGGCTAATCATGACCGTGACAGTTTTACGGGTGGAAGAAGCAGGAGTACCCGGAGAGAACAACCGAGCAACGACGAGCAGCTGTCAGCTCCCCAACATCGTAAATCCGCACTGCAACACAGGCAGGGTTAGATTGGTTGAAGACATGCGTACCATCGACGTGTAGTACGCCTAAGTACACGGCATCATCGTGCCCCCACGTGGGCAATGGAGATGAAGTGTCTTGCCCAAGGACCTGCGGTTGCCGCAGGTGGGATTCGAACCGAGGACCGCTCGGCTTGCAGCCTGCACCTCTACCTACTGAGCCACCGCGCTCCCAGTATGATTTTTAACCCATCATCTAACTTGAGTTGCAGACGGCACTTGAAAAAAACATCCTCGGATAACTAAAAAAATTTCACTTTTTGCTTCCAAAACATAGGTTAAGACCCCTCATTGGAACGAGCTCGTCGAGCTCGTTCCAATGAGGGGCCATAACCTATGTTTCAGAAGCAAACAGTGAAAATATAAAAAAAAAATGGCGTTTTTCTTATTGATAAAAGATTAATGCAATATAACTCATTCCAGATAGGACAAATAACGTAAATTCTCCCTACTGAAATTATGCAAATGTGACCCCGTTGTATTTTGTTTAGCCAATCAAATTGTCCAGGTATGAAATTGACCAATGGAAGCTCCCAACTCTAATTATGCAAATTATGAAAATGTGGACCAGTTGTATTTTGTTCAGCCAATCAAATTGTCTAGTTTTGAAATTTACCAATGAAATTGACGGAAGGTTTTATTTATCACTGATTAATATGAAAACAAAATATCAACTGTTTTAAAGTGAACAAAACGGACGAATCATATGATAAATATTGTTATTACCACCACGTGGGTCGCCGAAACGGAGTATCACAGTCCCGACCTGGCCTCTGGGCATGATATCGACTCGTCCTAACAAATTCGTCGATGTATGCCCAGAGAGGAAGGCTCGACTGCCATACACCATCCCTGAAACTCACATGGTGTTTCAACCTCGTTTATGGGCCTGTATGACTCTGGCCTCGGGCCCTCGTCTGGACCTCGCCTATGGACATACATCGACATACCCTAACAGACCCGTCGATATGCAGTACGTGGAGAGAGTATTATCACTAAATCACCCGCAGAGTGGAGATTCCACCCAAGCAATAATTGCAAATTTGCTGCAAAGCATAACAAGTACAAGCAAAGTTCCAGCCAATGGACCTCCGGATTATACCCGGAGGTCCATTGGTTGAAACATTGCTTGTGTTTTTTGTCCACATGTTCAGAATTTGAAAGTGATACTTTGGGTGATAACTCCACTCCCCGGGTGATTTCGTTGCAATCCACTCTCCACGTACTGTATGCCCGGAGACGAGGCCTCGACTTAAAAATAACACCTAGGAAACCCATATGGTGGGATGAGCTCGCCTCTGAGCCTCTGGCCTCGTCTCGACCTCTTCTCTGCTCATATATCAACCAGTAATAACATACTCTTCTATATATGTCCAGATACGAGGCTTCGCCTTCAATACACTATATCGAAAACAAATATGAAAATTCTGTAGAATAATTGCTTCACTTTCATGTTCCTGGTCAGGAAGAATTCATGGACGTGTATTATAGCGTGTTATGGTGAGCGGTTGTTGGTGTGTTGCGCGTGTATTATGGTGTGTTGTGGGTGATGATGGCGTGTTTTTTTGTAAAACTGTCACGGTCATGATTAGCCATTGTGCATAAGTATGTGAACGTAAACACCAATAAATAAATAAATAAATAAATAAATAAATAAATAAATAAATAAATAAATAAATAAATAAATAAATAAATATGCCCGAATGGGTCTGATTCAGTTTACTTTTACATCAACTCACAAATATTCTTCTTCCATTAACTTGGATACCATAACATACGTAACGTCAAAAGTAATTACACTCTCTTTAACTTGAACTGTATTTTCATTTCACTGTTTACCCTTCTGTCACCCGAAGAAGACGGACTAGTTGAAAATCGTGTGAAAAAGTATAATCATAGGTCGAAAAGGTGTTATTTTTTCTCCAACTATACGGCTCACCAATCAGGGACGTGGCGACAGGGGGTGTTATGGAAGGGGGGTGGAGGTGTCCCCCTGTAAATCCTGGCCAAAATTTCCTGTAGTTGGAAATTCGGAAGGCAAGTCATGAGTAGTTGGAAATTCCATCTATCTGGATTTTAGAGCGTCTTTAGTGATGCTGATGTCTCCTTTACAACCCAAATTCCAACTCAGTTTCAAATAGGCAACAATTTCAACAGTTACTATTTACTAGTACAGAGTACGCAATATCGAGCTTCATAAATATGCATCGTTCAATCGGAACGAGATTTCTATAATACGTTTATTCATCGTAATAGAAAAAAAAATCCTCGAAATGCGCTTCAAGAAAATCACTTCATGTAAAATCGTTATCCTGAGTTAATTCCATCATTCACAGTTACAAAATGTTGAAACATCGAAAATTGAGCATTCCTGCATAAGATCTGATTTAATGTTACGACAGTGTGAATTGCTCAAAGTTCTCAGCTTGAGCATTTCGTCGTGTGTGAACCATAAGGTTCTATCTTCCACTGGAAGATTGAACCTTATGGTTCTCACGCGACGATTTGTTTAGCACATATTCAATTTTTAGAATAATACCAAAATAATAATAACCCGATAATTGTGTCCTAAATGTGTTGGCATTTCAGTTAATAGAATAAACATTACGCCCCTTTGCATGGAGTAATTTTCAAAACATTTCTCCGTAGTGAATTTCCAACTAGTGGGAAGGACCGGAAGGGGTTTTCTCCCTCCCGGTCCCTCCCGCTAGTTTGAAATTTACTACCCTATACCCCCAATCGAAACCTATAGCCACGTCCCGGTCACCAATATATATACTACCCATAGTTTGCTAAGCACCAAGTACATCCAACTACCTACCTACGTTTTAGTTGAAATATTGTTATGAAAAGTGTATATATTTTTTTATTTAATTATATCTTTAATGATTTACTAACAGAAATTAAGATTTTGTTTGTGTTTAACATTATTTTTTAGCTCTTGAATACGATAACCATGGAAAATGGATAGTATTGGTAAAAGAGGAAATGTTTCAAATTTGCCAAAAACTTGACGGAGCGAACTGATATGGGTTAAATATCGAGTATTGACCCATTATTGTTCATTACAGCTTGACAACATCTTCTCATGCTCCAAATCAGGTTCCAGGTGGTCATTTATGGGATGCTGTTGCTGGATACTTCTTGGTTGGAATAGACGGAGTGAAACTGCAAGCTGCAACTCATTCCAGATATTTTCGATTGGATTGAAGGCAGGGGATCTTGCTGGCCAGTCCATACGCACAATCTCTTCTCTCTGTCGGTACTCCCGGACAGCATACAGTTAAAACTAGAAGTCCTGTCACGAATAGTGCGCTTATCTAGGCTTAATTGCGCGTTGGAATCGCGCGCAATTGCCATATCGAATGGCACCCAAAGCACGGCAGGCTCTCTTGGTTACTCATAGCAAACACATGCAATGTTTCTGCCAATGGACCTCCGGGTTACCCGGAGGTCCATTGGCTGAAACATTGCTTGCTCACAGGCCAGATGTACAAAATTTTATAGCTTTACTTGGGCCATAACGCGTACATTAAGGCGCATATCAACGTGCTATTTGTGCGCATTTAATGACAGGACTTCTAGTTTTAACTGTAGGCAACATGAGGACGGGCAATATCGTCCATCAGAATGAATCTATCACCCACTGCATCTGCATACAATCTGACGTGGCATCCAGGATCTCATCAATTTTCCGTATGCAGTCAATGTACCACGGTCAAGGACAAAGAGCTCTGTTTGTCCATCCCAGCTGATGCTGCACCCAGACCATTATTGACCCTTCACCATAGCGGTCATGCTCAGAAATGTTGGCTGCATGGAATCGCTCTCTTGGTCTTCTCCATACCCCAGAACGCCTATCTGTGTTGTCTAGGCAGTACCTTGACTCATCTGTAAAAAGGACAGATCGCCAATCTTCTTTGGTCCATGCAACGTGATCCATGGCCCAATCATATCGTACCTCACGGTGGTTTCGGGGCAGCTGAATGCGAATTCATGGTCTTCTCGATCTGAGACCACCTTCGTGCAACCTTGCACGGATAGTCTGCGTCGCAACAATTACCCCGGATGCATTCTGAAGGGCATTGCGAAGCTGGGTTGCTGTGTCAAAGCGGTTCCTACTTGCCAGAATGATCAAAGACCGATCTTCAGCTGCAGATGTTGCCCTGCCTCTGCCACCACCATCGTCTGAGTAGTGTGCCATACTGCTGAAATCTTGCCCAGGCTCATCGTATGATAACCGTATGGTGCACACCAAGGGTTTCACCAACCTGACGATGGGTAGCCCTTTGTTCCACCATCCTTACAGCCCGCCACATTTCTGCTTCAGACAAATGTCTTCTTACATTTGCATTCGCCATATTCAATCATTAAATCAGGAGGATTTGTGTTGAAATGAAGATTGAATCCCCTACAGATCTCATGTACATGTAGACAGTACACGAAAACATCATGAAAATCAAGGGGTACATGCTTTCCATGACTGTCACGAAAAGTCTGCCTGTCAAGAGAGCTAATGTAAACACCGGGGACAATCTCAACACATTCTTCAATCATTTCCGCCAAGAATATCGCAAACGTGTCACAAGAAAATTTCACAATGATGTATCAAATATGTGGTGCTTTGCAAACTTTGAGTAGTATATATGTATGTGTGTGTTTTGCGTATGCTATTTAGGATGCAGCCGTTC
Source organism: Pictodentalium vernedei (assembly GCA_031216915.1). Taxonomy (NCBI): domain Eukaryota; kingdom Metazoa; phylum Mollusca; class Scaphopoda; order Dentaliida; family Dentaliidae; genus Pictodentalium; species Pictodentalium vernedei. The sequence continues at coordinate 487,878,730 of CM062291.1, read as the reverse complement.
TACCATACTATGTACTTATTGAACACTTGAGGTCTTGAGGTTGTTTCTCTATATACATACTGGGTTCTTTGTTACTGGTATACCATCCATCTCCTTTTGCGCCTGCATCATTCAAATGTTGAATTGTTTTCATGTAGGGTGAGGCTACTTGTAGGCATAGCCTGTTTGCCAAGCCCTTTTTTGTTCACAGAAATAAAATATTTATTAAAAAAAAAATTATTTACTTTGCAGCTATTCCTCATTTTTTCAACTAACGCCCCTTCTTTATTACTAGCCCCCTCCTCTCTTAAACACATGCATACAAATTACTTGTCTTCTCATTAACTACTCCTCATTCCTTACAACCACTCCTCCATCCGTACAACTAACCATCCATCTTTACAACTACTCCCCCATCCTTACAATTTACCCTTCATCCTCACAACTAACCCTCTATCCTTACAAACAACCACCCATCCTTAACACTAAAACTCCATACTTACAATTAACCCTCATTCCTTACAACTAACCTCCATCCTTACAATAACTCCTCCATTCCTAACCCTCCAACCTTACAACTAACCTTCCATCCTTACAACTAACCATCCATCCTTACAAGTAACCCTCCATCCTTACAACTAACCCACCATACTTACAACCAACTAACCCTCCATCCTTACAACTAATCCTCCATCCTTACAACTAACCATCCATCCTTACAACTGACCTTCCATCCTTACAACTAACCATCCATCCTTACAACTAACCCTCCACCCTTACAACTAACCATCCATGCTTACAACTAACCCTCCATCCTTACAACTAACCATCCATGCTTACAACTAATCCTCCATCCTTACAACTAACCCTCCATTCTTACAACTAACCCTCCATCCTTACAACTAACCACCCATGCTTACAACTAACCCTCCATCCTTACAACTAACTCTCCATCCTTACAACTACTCCTCAATCCTTATAGCTAACCCTCCATCCTTACAACTAACCCTCCATCCTTACAACAAACCATCCACCCTTACAACTAACCATCCATGCTTACAACTAACCTTCCATCCTTACAACTAACCATCCATCCTTACAACTAACGCTCCACCCTTACAACTAACCTTCCATCCTTACAACTAACCATCCATCCTTACAACTAACCCTCCATCCTTACAACTAACCCTCCACCCTTACAACTAACCATCCATGCTTACAACTAACCCTCCACCCTTACAACTAACCATCCATTCTTACAACTAACCCTCCATCCTTACAACTAACCATCCATGCTTACAACTAATCATCCATCCTTACAACTAACCCTCCATCCTTACAACTAACCCTCCATCCTTACAACTACTCCTCCATCCTTACAACTAACACTCCTTCCTTACAACTACTCCTCCATGCTTACAACTACTCCTCCATGCTTACAACTAACCCTCCATCCTTACAACTAACCCTCCATCCTTACAACTACTCCTCTATCCTTACAACTAACCATCCATCCTTACAACTAACCCTCCATCCTTACAACTACTCCTCCAACCTTACAACTAACCCTCCATCCTTACAACTGAACCTCCTTTTTTACAACTACTCCTCCATCCTTACAACTAACCCTCCATCCTTACAACTGAACCTCCTTTTTTACAACTACTCCTCCATCCTTACAACTAACCCTCCATCCTTACAGCTAACTCCCATTCTTACAACTAAACTCCATCCCTGAAACTAACCCTCCTTCCTCACAACTAACCCTCCTTCCTTACAACTAAACTCCATCCTTACAACTAACCCTCCATCCTTACAACTAACCCTCCTTCCTCACAACTAACCCTCCTTCCTCACAACTAACCCTCCTTCCTTACAACTAAACTCCATCCTCACAACTAACCCTCCTTCCTTACAACTAAACTCCATCCTTACAACTAACCCTCCTTCCTCACAACTAACCCTCCACCCTTACAACTAACCCTCCTTCCTTACAACTAAACTCCATCCCTGCAACTAATCCTCCATCCTTACAACTAACCCTCCTTCCTTACAACTAAAACTAACCCTCCTTCCTTACAACTAAACTCCATCCCTGCAACTAATCCTCCATCCTTACAACTAACCCTCCTTCCTTACAACTAACCCTCCTTCCTCACAACTAACCCTTCTTCCTTACAACTAACCCTCCTTCCTCACAACTAACCCTCCACCCTTACAACTAACCCTCCTTCCTTACAACTAAACTCCATCCCTGCAACTAATCCTCCATCCTTACAACTAACCCTCCTTCCTTACAACTAACCCTCCTTCCTCACAACTAACCCTCCACCCTTACAACTAACCCTCCTTCCTTACAACTAAACTCCATCCTTACAACTAACCCTCCTTCCTTACAACTAACCCTCCACCCTTACAACTAACCCTCCTTCCTTACAACTAAACTCCATCCCTGCAACTAACCCTCCTTCCTCATAACTAACCCTCCATCCTTACAACTAACCCTCCTTCCTTACAACTAACCCTCCTTCCTTACAACTAACCCTCCTTCCTTACAACTAACCCTCCTTCCTTACAACTAACCCTCCACCCTTACAACTAACCCTCCTTCCTTACAACTAACCCTCCACCCTTACAACTAACCCTCCTTGCTTACAACTAACCCTCCACCCTTACAACTAACCCTCCTTCCTTACAACTAAACTCCATCCCTGCAACTAACCCTCCTTCCTCACAACTAACCCTCCTTCCTTACAACTAAACACTAACTAAACTCCATCCTTACAACTAACCCTCCATCCTTACAACTAACCCTCCTTCCTCACAACTAACCCTCCACCCTTACAACTAACCCTCCTTCCTTACAACTAAACTCCATCCTTACAACTAACCCTCCATCCTTACAACTAACTCTCCATCATTACAACTAACTCTCCTTCCTCACAACTAACCCTCCTTCTTTACACCTACTCCCTTTTTCCTTACACTACAACTACCCTCCTTTCCCACATGCTTACGTACAAAATACTTCTGTTGCAATTACTGCTCCCTCCTTACAACTAACGCTCCTTCTTTACGCCAGCACCTACTTCCTTACACAGTAACTACCCCTCCTTCAGCAGACGCTACCCTCCTTTTCCCTCAAACATACAAACAAAATACTTGTTTTCTGTTGCCATCACTGGTCCCTCCTTAAAACAAACCCTCCGTCTTTATGCCTACCCCTTTCCTTACACTACAACTACCCGTTCATCACAAGACGCATACATACCCATCAAAATAGCGATGGCCCAGGAGGATAAGTGCATTGGACTCTCACTATACCAAATACCACGTGATCGATCTTTGGTCGGGAACGTTCTCGAGGTGTCTGATTTCTCTCTCTGACAGCATCAATTGTGAGGCTGATGCTGTCATGGGATGCAGTACCAGTGAGGACGTGAGAGTCATCTCGCCTGAGTTGTGAGGTTGATGCTGTCATGGAATGCAGTCCCAGTGAGGACGTGAGAGTTATCTCGCCTGAGTTGTGAGGTTGATGCTGTCATGGAATGCAGTTCCAGTGGGGACGTGAAAGGATGTCATCTCGTCGCCTGTGTTCTAGAATGTTCTATATCACCTGCGGGACATAAAACATTCTTGCACTCAGGCGACGTAATCTGTGTGGAAAAAGACATTTTCCATGTAGACTGAAGTTGTATAACCAATCATTGTAAAATTGATAAGGTTAAAACAACACAATTTAACCGTTCTTTTTCCACATTAAATTTCAGCTCTCTGCACCCCAATTGTGAAATATCAGAATTCTGATCTGAAAATTTTCCACGTAATATAAATTGATATTTAACAAAATAGCAAGCTGCAATTAAGCTCTGTCAAACAAAATTAATATTTTGTTATGTGACATTCGCGCGCAAAGATTTATATATGTATTTTCACGAATATCAGTAGATGAAGTAATTATCTTCATAAAATCTAAAAAAAAACACAGGGGGAAAACTACACTTCCACTTGTTTCTTTATTGTATCAAAAATGAAAGCTTAAAAAAAAATATTAGGCACAATAACAGATGACACACTGGAATGACAAAATGCTTACAACAATATATTAAACTATCAAAATACCCAAAACATTTTTTAAAAATTAATAATTGATTGTTCCAAACTTGTTATTGTTTTATTACATGAACTCCACAATTAGCCTATAGAGTGCTGGAAGCCCATATTCAGGCTTTAACTCTGAAACAGCTGAGTATTGCAGCCACGACTAGATTTGATAAAGCATTCATCTAAAGAAATCATTGGTCGAAAAGTTAATTCAATTTTCGGAGAGAAATGTGGTTAAATTTGCCCAAATTCGACTTATTGCAGTGGCGAGGTAATTTTTATATCCTGGGTAGGAATCTCCACCAGTGGCATGCGAAGAGTTAATGAAAAGTACACATACAATATTTAAAGACTTCAGTGGCAAGGAAGTTTGTATCCTGGGTTCTCCACCAGCAACATACTAAGAGTTAATGTGACGTACACATTTAAAGGCTTCAGTGGCAAGGGAGTTTGTATCCTGGGTAGGAATCTCCACCAGCAGCATGCGAAGAGTTAATGTGACGTACACATACAATATTTAAATGCTTCAGTGGCAAGGGAGTTTGTATCCTGGGTAGGAATCTCCACCAGTAGCATGCGAAGAGTTAATGTGACGTACACATACAATACTGAAAGACTTCAGTGGCAAGGGAGTTTGTATTCTGGGTAGGAATCTCCACCAGCAGCATTCGAAGAGTTAATGTGACGAACACATACAATATTTAAAGACTTCAGTAGCAAGCGAGTTTGTATCCTGCGTAGGAATATGCATCAGCAGCATGCGATGAGTTAATGTGAAGTGTATATACAATATTTAAAGGCTTCAGAGGCAAGGGAGTTTATATCCTGGGTAGGAATCTCCACCAGCAGCATGAGAAGAGTTAATGTAAAGTACGCATACGATACTAAAAGGCTTCAGTGGCAATGGAGTTTATATCCTGGGTAGGAATCTCCACCAGCAGCATGAGAAGAGTTAATGTAAAGTACGCATACAATACTAAAAGGCTTCAGTGGCAAGGAAGTTTATATCCTGGGCAGGAATCTCCACCAGCAGCATGAGAAGAGTTAATGTAAAGTACGCATACAATACTAAAAGGCTTCAGTGGCAATGGAGTTTATATCCTGGGCAGGAATCTCCACCAGCAGCATGAGAAGAGTTAATGTAAAGTACGCATACAATACTAAAAAGCTTCAGTGGCAATGAAGTTTGTATCCTGGGCAGGAATCTCCACCAGCAGCATGAGAAGAGTTAATGTAAATTACGCATACAATACTAAAAAGCTTCAGTGGCAATGAAGTTTGTATCCTGGGCAGGAATCTCCACCATCAGCATGAGAAGAGTTAATGTAAAGTACGCATACAATACTAAAAAGCTTCAGTGGCAATGAAGTTTGTATCCTGGGTAGGAATCTCCACCAGCAGCATGAGAAGAGTTAATGTAAAGTACGCATACAATACTAAAAAGCTTCAGTGGCAATGAAGTTTGTATCCTGGGTAGGAATCTCCACCAGCAGCATGAGAAGAGTTAATGTAAAGTACGCATACAATACTAAAAAGCTTCAGTGGCAATGAAGTTTGTATCCTGGGCAGGAATCTCCACCAGCAGCATTCAAAGAGTTAATGTGACGAACACATACAATATTGAAAGGATTCAGTGAGAAGGAAGTTGATATCCTGGGCAGGAATCTTCACCGGCAGCATCCGAAGAGTTAATGTGAAGTACATATACAATATTAAAAGGCTATACATTCCCTGGATGTGCTTCGTGTTTTCTTTGAAGTGAAATGACTTTGTATAGATTTTCATTGTTACAATTTATGGAAGAGCACCCATGCACGCTCTCTCCGATCCATCATAACATAGCAACGACATGCGAACAAGTTGTCCCCTGAGGTCCAATGTGTTCTATGTGCCATTAGGCACATAGAACACATTATAACTCAGGGGACGAAGTCTTGAGAACAAAATATAATTCAGCGCTCGACGATTAAAAAACATACAAAAAGATCTGTCAACAATGACATAATAATGATTTTTCTGTTATGAAATTTGATTTCAAGACTAAAGCGAAAACTCAATAAAATAAATAGTACAGTAACTACAAAAACAAAACCATCTTTGTACCTCATTGTGCTGTCCCACCAGTGTTACTGTACCTCACTGTGTAGTCCCACCGGTGTTACTGTACCTCACTGTGTAGTCCTACCGGTGTTACTGTACACCTCATTGTGCTGTCCCACCAGTGTTACTGTACCTCTTTATGCTGTCCCACCGGTGTTACTGTACCTCATTGTGCTGTCCCACCAGTGTTACTGTACCTCACTGTGTAGTCCCACCGGTGTTACTGTACCTCACTGTGTAGTCCCACCGGTGTTACTGTACCTCATTGTGCTGTCCCACCAGTGTTACTGTACCTCTTTATGCTGTCCCACCGGTGTTACTGTACCTCATTGTGCTGTCCCACCAGTGTTACTGTACCTCACTGTGCTGTCCCACCAGTGTTGCTGTACCTCATTGTGCTGTCCCACTAGTGTTACTGTACCCCAGTGTGTAGGCCCACCGGTGTTACTGTACCTCACCGTGTAGTCCTACCGGTGTTACTGTACACCTCATTGTGCTGTCCCACCAGTGTTACTGTACCTCTTTATGCTGTCCCACCGGTGTTACTGTACCTCATTGTGCTGTCCCACCAGTGTTACTGTACCTCACTGTGTAGTCCCACCGGTGTTACTGTACCTCACTGTGTAGTCACACTGGTGTTACTGTACCTCATTGTGCTGTCCCACCAGTGTTACTGTACCTCTTTATGCTGTCCCATCGGTGTTACTGTACCTCATTGTGCTGTCCCACCAGTGTTACTGTACCTCACTGTGCTGTCCCACCAGTGTTGCTGTACCTCATTGTGCTGTCCCACCAGTGTTACTGTACCCCAGTGTGTAGGCCCACCGGTGTTACTGTACCTCATTGTGCAGTCCCACCAGTGTTACTGTACCTCATTGTGCAGTCCCACCAGTGTTACTGTACCTCATTGAGCTGTCCCACCAGTGTTACTGTACCTCATTGTGCTGTCCCACCAGTGTTACTGTACCTCGTTGAACTGTCCCACCAGTGTTACTGTACCTCATTGTGCTGTCCCACCAGTGTTACTGTACCTCATTGAGCTGTCCCACCAGTGTTACTGTACCTCGTTGAACTGTCCCACCAGTGTTACTGTACCTCATTGTGCTGTCCCACCAGTGTTACTGTACCTCGTTGTGCTGTCCCACCAGTGTTACTGTACCTCATTGTGCTGTCCCACCAGTGTTATTGTACCTCAATGTGCTGTCTCACCAGTGTTACTGTACCTTTTTGTGCTGTCCCACCAGTGTTACTGTACCACATTGTGCTGTCCCACCAGTGTTACTGTACCTCTCTGAGCCGTCCCACCAGTGTAGCTACAAGGCGTTTGATATTATGCTAACGTCTGTTTTTGTTCCTCATTATGCTGTCCCACCAGTGTAGCTACAAGGCGTTTGATATCATGCTAAAGTCTGTTTTTGTACCTCATTGTGCTGACCCACTAGTGTAGCTACAAGGCGTTTGATATCATGCTAGAGTCTGTTTCAGGTTATTTGTAACTACATCACTTTGTTACCAGCGCCAGTTAACCTGTGTTCAGTGGAGATTCCGGATATTTAAAAAGAAATAAATTTAGTTTGTTTTCAAGTTTTTTTGATTTAATTTTTTACACCTTGAGAAATATTTGATAATGGGTGTAGAGATGTAGCTAGAGAGTGTTCTCTGGGTGTTGTTGGGGTGAGGTGGGGAGGGGTGGGGGGTTGGGTATGAAGAGCGTTTAATTTCTAATTGGGGTGGGTAATTGAGAAGGATATAAAAATAAGAAAAAACTCGAAGCGTGTTGTGAGTTGTATATCATGTGGTTTTAATGCCTCAGCGCAGAAGTGATGCCATTCCATGTGAACCAGTTGCGTCATGTTTGGCTGTCATGGTAACCTGCTGTGACGTCATTCCTATAGTAACACGTGGTGTCAGTGCGAATGCGCAGCACGTGTTGTTAGGGTGATAGGGTTATAGGGTGATACGTGTTTCGCCGTCCAGTTTGTATATTGGTTTCTTTGACAACACGCAATTGCTATATGACACAAAGTGGAGGTGGAACTCCGGTACAAATGGGGTGGTGAAGGTGGAACTCTGCTACAAATGGGGTGCCGAAGGTGGGATTCTGCTACAAAGGGGTGCTGAGGCTGGAACTCCGGTACAAATGGGATGCCGAAGGTGGAACTCCGGTACAAATGGGGTGCCGAAGGTGGGACTCCGGTACAAATGGGGTGCCGAAGGTGGGACTCCGGTACAAATGGGGCACTGGAGGTGGGACTCCGGTACAAATGGGGTACCGAAGGTGGGACTCCGATACAAATGGGATGCCAAAAGTGGAGTTCTGCTATAAACGAGGTGCCGATAGTGGGGCTGTGCTACAAATGGGGTGCCGATTGTGGGGCTCTGCTACAAATGGGGTGCCGAAGGTGGGACACCGGAAGAAATGGGGAGCCAAAGGTGGGACTCCGGTACAAATGGGGTGCCGAAGGTGGGACTCTGCTACAAATGGGGTGGCGATGGTGGGACTCTGCTACAAATGGTGTGCCGAAGGTGGGACTCTGCTACAAATGGGGTGCCAAAGGTGGGACTCTGCTACAAATGGGGTGCATAGGTGGGACTCTGCTACAAATGGGGTGCCGAAGGTGGAACTCCGGTACAAATGGGGTGCCGAAAGTGGGACTCCGGTACAATTGGGGTGCCGAAGGTGGGACTCCGGTACAAATGGGGTGCCGAAGGTGGGACTCCGATACAAATGGGGTGCCGAAGGTGGGACTCCGGTACAAATGGGGTGCCGAAGGTGGGACTCCGATACAAATGGAATGCCAAAAGTGGAGCTCTGCTACAAACGGGGTGCCGATAGTGAGGCTGTGATACAAATGGGGAGCCGACAGTGGGGCTCTGTTACAAATGAAGTGCTGAAAGAGAGGCTCTGCTACAAATGTGGTACCGAAAGTGGGGCTCTACTACAAAAGTGGGGCTGTGCTACAAATTGGATACCGAAAGTGGAGCTGTGCTTCAAATGAGGTGCCGAAAGTGGGGCTCTGCCACAAATGGGGTGCCGAAAGTGGGAACTCTGCTACAAATGGGAAAGCTAGTTTGTGGATATGTTTAGTCGTGATGCATGGACATCCCAACTTCTTGTTTAATAAGCACGTAAGCAACATGCTGTGTGGTTTCCGATTCCCATTGTCAGGAGCAAGGAAAGGACTAGGGAGTGACGCCATAGTCATGTCACCTAGCGATGTTGAGTGGTTATGTTAACCCGCCTGGAAGGTCATGTTGTGACGTCATTTTCATAGTGATACGTGGCCTCAGTGTGCATTTTGTTTGGGTGATACGTGTTTCCGTCGTCCATTTTAACTGGAGGCCGTCATCTTGGTTGTTATGAGAGCACGTGATTGTGATTTGAATAGGGGTGTGTTCGGAGGTTCTGTTCGATTCAGGTGAGTGAATGTAATTACCCAAATGGACCCACCAACTATTTTTACCAGTTCGAAATCCTTCTGAATCTTCTGCTTCTGTCTCCGTAGCTATGTTATGCTTTCTGTCTACCCGACCCTATTCGTTTGTTCCGGAATATACTAATAGTAAACTAGGACAGCCTGTCAATTGGAACAGCTTTAGTTTATTGATACTATTTGTAGCTTTGCTGATCTGTTCTGACTAGTTTTAATCCTATTCCAGGTACTCTTGTTCTTAACAGTATCGGCCATGTTTCTTTTGTCCAGTTCATCCAATCAGATCATTGGTGGCACCCCACTTTGGAATCCCCTTTTAGACCCTAGAATCATTTTTGTCATGTGGAACCATGAGAGCTATGGGAAGATGCCTCAATGAAGTACATCCTAGCATCCTAATATTCTCTCGGTATTTTGGGGACGATTGGGAACTGATGGATGCTATTGGAGGATACCTGTTACAGAATACACCCGGGTATTTCAGTTTGGAAGGGTATAAAGAGGCCGATCTGCACCTTCATTTGTGTTCTGATCGTCGTCGAGTAAGGATATGAAAGTCTATAGATGCAAATACTTTAAAATAACCTTTAATCGAAAGTTTAACATGAAGAGGAACGTCTGCTCCAGAAAGAAATACCATTGTTATCATGAAAGAAGACGGATTCAGTGAATATATTGTAGGAAGTTCAGTAATTCGAAACCATTATTGCCCACTCTTAGCGAAGATCTGAACTCAACCATGAAGACGACCAACAGAGAGACTTTCCACCAAAGATTAACCGAAATAAGAAAAGGGAAAACTTAAATCACAAAGCCTGAAATATCTTTGAGCGTTTTCATTAACGCCCTTTAAATATGGATATCGGTGATTCTGGGTGACACAATGCAATTTGCCCTGACCAGGCATCAAACTCACAACGTTTTGATTGCAAGTTCATTGTGCTTGGGTACGCCCTTCTTATTTATTTATTTATTTATTTATTTATTTATTTATTTATTTATTTATTTATTTATTTATTTATTTATTTATCTTTCAGCTCATATGTTTCTGACCATGGCTATTCATGACCGTAACACAGACAGGCTATCATTTATACCCATGTTGCCCATTTTAAAGGACTTCCACCCCAAGCATCAGCGACTGGGTCCTATTCTACCAGCGAAACAGAGCTAGTTTACCACAGTGAACAAGCACTGCTTCACTTCCCGAGATCCTCACGGGGAGCAAACTCGCTGGAGGGGGCTAGGGATTTTATTTATTTATTTATTTATTTATTTATTTATTTATTTATTTATTTATTGGTGTTTAAGGTCATATATTTCTGCACAAAAAGGCTACTTCATTGGGGAACTTATCGCTTAAAATAGTCCTGTGATGGCTGACCAAACAACGCCTCGTGAATCTTTTTAGTATGCGCAGTGAATGTGAAAAACAAACAAAGTCTAATTTCTCACATAGTGGTCGGTCTACATTCCAAGGGTGGACCAGGCTACGTGATCACCCAGTCACGGGAAAGCCAACCGTTTTGCGTCGTCAAAATTATGCAGTGAGTGTGAAATACCAAACATTTCTTTTTAGTTTTCTGTTGCTGGCCTTCTCTTAGCTGGACCTAGCCACTTGATCTTGAAAACGCAGCTCATTTGAAGGCATACTGCATCACCTCTTGTATCACGTAAAAATTGAAAATCCGGCGCGCGTCCCCTCTATTTTTTCCCCGAGACATGTCGGAGCGCACTACTAATGAATCGAAAACACCACACAACTTTACACAGCAGTCTTTTAAATTTTTGAGAAAATAGCCCTTACTATATCTTACTGAAACAATGTAAATAGCCCTTACTATATCTTACTGAAACAATGTAAATAGCCCTTACTATATCTTACTGAAACAATGTAAATAGCCCTTACTATATCTTACTGAAACAATGTAAATAGCCCTTACTATATCTTACTGAAACAATGTAAATAGCCCTTACTATATCTTACTGAAACAATGTAAATAGCCCTTACTATATCTTACTGAAACAATGTAAATATGGACATAATTGGAACCGGCGTAACCAGACGGTGGCAATGATATCCACATTTACATAGTCCTACTAAAAAAACTTTTATAAAATATATATTTCTGGACATTATTGGCTGCTTTCTTGGGTACTGGCTTAAAAGTGACTTCAGAGTCCAGTATTTATTTATTTATTTATCTTTTTTCCAGGAGCGCCCCCCCCCCACCCCACCCCCGCTTTTAGAGAAGGGAGAATCGATCTTGAGTTTTTCATGGCTCAGTTTCAGACTAAGACACGCCCCTTTTCAGAAATCCTGGATCCGCCCCTGTTAGAGGGGTTAACGACGGCCTATTCACGTGTAGCAAGTTGTGCGACTTGACCTTTAATTATTTTGCCAACAAGGCCCTTTTAGAAAAACTAATCAAACTTTTATTTAAAGATGGGAAAACCTTGTTAAAACATTACATATATGAATATCACTGGAACCTCCGCAATCACCCAGGACCGCCGATATCCATATTTAAAGGGTGTTATTGAAAAAGCACGAAGATATTTCAAATTTTGTGAGCCTTATTCAAGTTAGTTTTTTTTAAAGTTTTTGTCGTTTTGTTGGATAGAGTGTTTATAATGTAGCTCCGTCCATGGGACACATTAACCTATTACCTAACGCTAGTAGCAGACGGTACTCGTGAAAAAAATTCTCGTGTAACTAAAAATGTTCATTTTTTGCATCCAAAACACAGGGTATGACCCCTCAGTGGAATGAGCGCAACGCTCTCGTTCGAATGAGGGGTCATAACCTATATTTTGGAAGCATAAAATGTAAATATAAAAAGACTGAATAGTGTTTTTTGTGTATAGTGCTGGCCGTTTTTGGTCATTACGTTAGGTAAAGGGTTAAACGCATTTTGACCAAGTACTATCAGCCCCAAGGAAGAGACAAACTGACTTTGGGGGCAATGATTAAAAAGATAGCTAAGTTGTTATAACAAGATAGCTAAGTTGTTATAACAAGATAGCTATAACAAGATAGCTAAGTTGTTATAACAAGATAGCTAAATTGTTATAAGTTAGCTTAGTTGTTATAACAAGTTAGCTTAGTTGTTATAACAAGTTACTAAGTTGTTATAACAAGTTAGTTTAGTTGTTATAACAAGTTAGCTTAGTTGTTATAACAAGTTACTAAGTTGTTCTAACAAGTTAGCTTAGTTGTTATAAAAAGTTAGCTAAGTTGTTATAACAAGATACTAAGTTGTTATAACAAGTTACTAAGTTGTTATAACAAGTTAGTTAACTTGTTATAACAACATAGAACAGGTAAGAAAATACATCTACTGTCGTGAGCACGCCGCCGTAAATAAGAGCATATGCTGTATTCAACAAATATCACCCTAAGATATGCAACACATGTATGATATCTTTCGAGACCAAAGGCAGTGAATTGGGTCTGATATGACATAGTGGATTGGGTCTGATATGACATAGTGAATTGGGTCTGATATGACATAGACAAAGCCCCTTAAAATCATTTCAGTGATCTGTATTAACCCTTTACCTAACATGAAAAGCAGACGACACATGCAAAAAAAAAAATTCTTGAGTAACTAATTTTTTTCATTTTTTGTCTCAAAAACATAGGTTGTGACCCCTCGTTGGAACGAGCTCGATGAGCAGCTCGTTCCAACGAGGGGTCATAACCTATGTTTTTGAGACAAAAAATGAAAAAATAATGAAAATTAATTAGCGATTTTTGAGAATAGCGCTGGCCGGTTTTGGCCGTTACGTTGGGTAAAGGGTTAAAGTATCTGAACCCATTCAAGCAATATTGTGATCTTACTCACCTCGTAATATTATAAACTTCCTCGCCTCGTAATATTACACAACGGTAACTTCCTCGCCTCATAATATTATACAACGTGAACTTCCTCGCTTCGTAATATTATACTACAACGTGAACTTCCTCGCCTCGTAATATTATACAACTTGAACTTCCTCGCCTCGTAATATTAAACAACTTGAACTCCCTCGTAATAATATACAACGTTTTAAAACCAAACAGTAGAATGAAAATGAAGTTTTGTGTATAACGACACCAAGGGTTTGCTGACTCAGAAAAAGAAAGTAATTCATTCAGAAGAAAAAAAGTGATGAACTAACATACCTACAGGGCAGCAGAAAACCAGAGAAAGGACGAGATTGAAGTTACCACTCAGAAGTTACCACTCAGAAGACTGAAGTTACCATTCAGAAGACAAAAGTAACTACTCAGAAGTCTGAAGGTGCCACTCAGAAGACTGAAGTTACCACTCAGAAGAGTGCAGTTACTACTCAGAAGGCTACGTTACCACTCAGAAGACCAAAGTTACCACTCAGAAGAGTACAGTTACTACTCAGAAGACTGCTTAGAAGACCGATGTTACAAGTCAGAGGACTTAAGTTATCACTCAGAGGACTTACGTTACCACTCAGAAGATGAAAAATGTCCACTCAAACTGCAAGTAATAGAACTGAAAAACTGCCAAATGCAGCACCCATCAATATCGAGTTGAAGAAGACTAAAGTTCGTCAAGTTACAGTCCAGAACAAAAATGAACTTTCCACGAAGGAGTGTGAAGACGAGAGAACGAATGCAACTCCAGGAAGAGAATCCGCCAAGAACGTATTGACCAAGACTGAAATTTGTGATCAGATTATCCCATGATTCAGGTCAAAGAGGGAGAAGAACTTCTGACCATTCAAAGATGTAAGTGGCGAAAAAATGCCTTGAGCAATTGAACTGTAAGGAACAAAGTGATTGTATACTGCGAACAATGCGGCAGAGAACAGAATAAAAATTAATGGAATGCTCTATATTCTAATGTTGTTTTATACAGCTACCCAACAGACGTTCCGTGATGTGGAATCCAACAGGTATCCCCAATAGTCCTCATCAATCCCAACTAGTCCCTACTAGTCCCCGAGTGCCGAGCTGTGGAGATGGAGGATGATAGATTGTACCTCATTCAGGAAGTTCCTCATATCTATCATTGCTACGTGCGGCGTAAAGGGATTCTACAACAGTAAACATATCCTAGATGAAATACAGGGACTCAGGAATCTACAGGACAATTCAGGAGCTCGGTGTTGTACAGGACAATTCCATTCAGGAGCTTAGTGTTCTAAGGACAATTCCATTCAGGAGCTCAGTGTTCTACAAGATAATTCCATTCAGGAGCTCAGTGTTCTACAGGACAATTCCATTCTAGAACTCAGTGTTCTACAGAAACATTCCATTCTAGAACTCAGTGTTCTACAGGACAATTCCATTCAGGAGCTCAGTGTTGTACAGGACAATTCCATTCTGGAACTCAGTGTTGTACAGGATAATTCCATTCTGGAACTCAGTGTTGTACAGGACAATTCCATTCTGGAACTCAGTGTTGTACAGGATAATTCCATTCTGGAACTCAGTGTTGTACAGGATAATTCCATTCAGGAGCTCAGTGTTGTACAGGACAATTCCATTCTGGAACTCAGTGCTGTACACGATAATTCCATTCTGGAACTCAGTGTTGTACAGGACAATTCCATTCTGGAACTCAGTGTTGTACAGGACAATTCCATTCTGGAACTCAGTGTTGTACAGGACAATTCCATTCAGGAGCTCAGTGTTCTACAGGACAATTCCATTCAGGAACTCAGTGTTGTACAGGACAATTCCATTCTGGAGCTCAGTGTTCTACAGGACAATTCTATTCAGGAACTCAGTGTTCTTCAGGACAATTCCATTCTGGAACTCAGTATTGTACAGGACAATTCCATTCAGGAACCCAGTGTTCTACAGAACAATTCCATTCTGGAACTCAGTGTTCTACGGGACAATTCCATTTAGGAGCTCAGTGTTCTGCAGGACTATTCTGTTTCAGACCTCAGTGTTCCACAGGACAATTTCATTCAGGAGCTCTATGTTTTACGGGACAATTTCATTCAGAAACTCGAATGTTTGCAGGATCCAACAGGTTTATTACATTCAGAAGCTCATGCTTGTAAAGGATAATCCATTAAGGAGCTTGGGCCTCTGTGGGGTAATATTTCATTCAAGAGCCCATTTAGGGATGTTTACATTTGGCTCAGGATTCTACAAGACAATTCGATTCAGATGTCATGATTCTACAGTTTAAATCTTTTCAGGATCCCGGGGATGTTCATGACAATTCTCTTCAGGAGCGCAGAGTAGGAGAACTCCATTCAGGGACTCGATGTTCTTCTACCGGATAATTCCATTTAGGAGCTCAAGATTTTACAACATGATTCCATTCAGGCGCACAGAGTTCCACAGGATTATTCCATTCCTGAGCACACAGGACAACTCCATTTGGGAGCCCGAGGTTCTGCTACAGGATACTTCCATTTAGGAGCTCAAAATATTCTACAACATGATTCCATTCAGGGGTTCAGTGTTCTACAGGTCAATTCCATTCGGGAGCTCAGGGTCCTACAAGATGATTCTATTCAGGAGATCAGGTTCTTACAGGCTAATTCCATCGAAATGCTCAGGGTTCTACAGGATTATCCTATTCAGAATCACGAAATCCTACAGGACAATTCCATTCAGAATCTTTACAGAATGATACCATCCAACAACCCGAGATTCTACACGATGCTTCCATTCAGTAGCTCAGGGTTCTACAGGAAAATTCCATTCAGTAGCTCAGGGTTCTACAGGAAAATTCCATTCAGTAGCTCAGGGTTCTACAGGAAAATTCCATTCATGAGCTCAGGTTTCTATGTCTTGACTCCATCCAAAGGTTCAGAGTACTATGAGACGAATCAATTTAGGAGTTCTACAGGATAATTCCATTCCGTAGCTCAGGGTTCTACAGGATGTTTCTACTCCGTAACTCAGAGTTCTACAGGATAATTCCTTCCCATAGCTCAGGATTCTACAGAATAATTCCATTCCGTAGCTCAGGGTTCTGCAGGATGCTTCCATTCCGTAGCTCAGAGTTCTACAGGATAATTCCTTCCCATAGCTCAGGATTCTACAGAATAATTCCATTCCGTAGCTCAGGGTTCTACAGGATAATTCCACTCATGAGCTCAGGTTTCTATGTGTTGACTCCATTCAAGGGTTCAGAGTTCTATGGGACGAATCCATTCAGGAGTTCTACAGGATAATTCCATTCCATAGCTCAGGATTCTACAGGATAATTCCATTCCGTAGCTCAGGGTTCTACATGATAATTCCATTCCGTAGCTCAGGGTTCTACAGGATAATTCCATTCATGAGCTCGGGTTTCTATGTGTTGACTCCATCCAAGGAAGGGTTCGGAGTTCTATGGGACGCATCTATTCAGGAGCTCTACAGGATAAATCCATTCCGTAGCTCAGGGCTCTACAGGATAATTCCATTCCCTAGCTCTGGGTTCTACAGGATAATTCCATTCATGAGCTCGGGGTTCTACAGAATAATTCCATTGTGTAGCTCAGGGTTTTACAGGATAATTCCATTCCGCAGCTCAGGGCTCTACAGGATAATTCCATTCCGTAGCTCGGGATTCTACAGGACAATTCCATCCAGGAGCTCAGGATTATACAGGGTACACTTCCATTCAGAAGCTCAGGTTTCTACAGGATAATTCCAATCATAAGCTCAGGACTCTACAGAATAATTCCATTCCGTAGCTCAGGGTTCTGCAGGATAATTCCATTCATGAGCTCAGGTTTCTATGTGTTGACTCCATCCAAGGGTTCAGAGTTCTATTGGATGAATCCATTCAGACGCTCTACAGGATAATTCCATTCCGTAGCTCAGGGTTCTACAGGATAATTCCATTCCATAGCTTAGAGTTCTACAGGATAATTCCATTCCGGAGCTCAAGATTATACAAGATAATTCCATTCAGGAGCTCAGAGTTTTACAGGGTGATACCCTTCAGAAGCTCAGTGTTCTATGGGATACTTCCATTCAGGAGCTCAGTGTTTTACGGGATACTTCCATTCAGGACCCCAGGGATCTACAAGGTGAGTTTAGGGCTGAACGGATTCTTAATTATAGTAATCACAGATGAATTTCTGAGTCCGACATCAATTCTTCAGCCCAAAGTCAAAGGTTCCTTTTTGAAATCAAATCGAGTGGAACGAATTTTCAGCAAATAATGCCATAAAATTTTACAACAGATAAAATTCGACAAAATATACGAAATAGAACCCTTAAACAACGATAAGTGAAAATCACAAACATTTATTTTATAAACAATATATTATCAAGTTGAGATTGACTTTTACGCATTTAAAACTGATCCCAAATATGTACAGTGTCTTTTGGTTAACGAGAAGCCACAATAGTCCTTCATTTGGAATACAGACATGGATGGGCAAATACATCATCAATACATTTCATATTCAATACATCAGTATCATCCGGGGGTTTCAATACATAATCATCATCTGGGGATTTCAATACATCATTATTAATCGGGGATTTCATCATCATCCGTTGATTTCATACATACAAACACGGGAGGGCAAATACATAATCATCATTCGAGGATTTCAATTCGTCATCATCATCCGGGGATTTCTAAAAATCATCTATACATTATAATCATTCGGCGATTTCATAAAAAAAGACACGGGTGAGCAAATATCCCATCACCATCCGAGAATTTCAATACATCACAATTATCCGAGGATTTCAATTCGTCATCATCATCCGGGGATTCATATATTGACAGGGGTAGGCAAATTCACCATCATCCGGGGATTTCAATACATCACAATTATCCGGGGATTTCAATACATCACAATCATTCAGGGATTTCAATTCGTCATCATCATTTGGGGGTTTCAATACATCATCATTCGTAGATTTCATACATATTATTATTATTTATTGGTGTTTAAGGTCACATACTTATGCAAAATGGCTAATCATGACCGATAGATTCCATACATACAGACACGGGTGGGCAAATACATCACCGTCATCTGGCGATTTCAATACTTCATCATCATTCGTGAATTTCAATGCATCATCATCCGGGGGTTTCAATACATCACAATTATCCGGGGATTTCAATACATCACAATCATTCAGGGATTTCAATTCGTCATCATCATTTGGGTGTTACAATACATCATCATTCGTAGATTTCATACATACAGACACGGTTGGGCAAATACATCACCATCATCTGGCGATTTCAATACTTCATCATCATTCGTGAATTTCAATGCATCATCATCCGGGGATTTCAATACATCACAATTATCCGGGGATTTCAATACATCACAATCATTCAGGGATTTCAATTCGTCATCATCATTTGGGTGTTACAATACATCATCATTCGTAGATTTCATACATACAGACACGGGTGGGCAAATACATCACCATCATCTGGCGATTTCAATACTTCATCATCATTCGTGAATTTCAATGCATCATCATCCGGGGATTTCAATATATCATCAATATCCGGGTACTTCATGTATAACTTTAAGAGTTTAACCCATTATCCATCACGGATCCTCGGACCTGTTTGTCAATGCAATTTTGGATATTATAAATGATAATACTTCCAAAAGCCATTCAACGGAACAATTCCATTACCGAGTGGGACCAACAACGAAGTGAAGGTTCTGTGACCTTTTAATGTACTAAGCCGCTGGATAATGCGTCCCACGCCAAGTGGCGGCGCCAGAGTTATAACAGTGAGGGTGTACAGTTGGGGATTGTGCAGCGCCGACCTAAGTGGATTTCGTGGTGGGGGGGGGGGGGGGGGGGGTCCTCTCCCTAAGTTGAGAAATTTTTTAACTGTTTTGCAACAAAATCATGCGAATATGGATATCATTGGAACCGGCTGAACAAGCCGGTTCCAATGATATTCATATTTGCATGATTTCGTGTTATACCTTTGAGAATTTTTCTAAAATCTTAAATTTTATTTATTTTTTTAAATTGCTGAAGGCTGAATTCCTTGCACGCTCTCGATTCTAGCATTCGTCGAATACTCTTAAGCACTATGTTTCAGTCCGTTTAAACGCGGCATGCCTTGTTGCAATTTGGACCCTCGACTCTTGTTTGTTGTTTGCAGATAGCGTGTGTGTGGGGAGGACGGGGGGGGGGGGGGAGGGGTGGGGGCAAACATAATTTCAAAACTTCTCTGATTTAGTTCACTTGAGAATATGGGATTAAGCATACCGACCATTACACCGCAAAGTTCAATACAACAAAAATTAAAATGATAGTATTGTTTTACTACGCTTAGCAAGAAAAATGGAGGGGCAAGTACCCCCACATACCCCTCCATGGCGCCGCCGCTGCCCACGCGGCACCCTGTCGCTTGAAGACCAAACTTATCTCATACCAGAATAACGGCACCGTCCGTTAACAGTAAACTCTGGTCGAACCTCAGAGATCAGCTTCTCAAAATTTTCATTATTACTTGTAGAAATTTTGCATCACATCATTTTGAACTGCCAAATATTACACTTTGTAGCGAGTAAAACGTGATAGAATGGAGATAAATCGAAAAATGAAAAAAAACAGGGATGTTCTATTTAGGATATAAACGTCTGTAGTTGAGTTAGACATTTGGGAATTTGACTTCGAAGGGACAAGCTAAGGTGCTATATAAGTAAGAGAAATTTGTTTACTTTGAAATACCCACCTTGATACACCAATTATTCAAATTAAATATACACGAATTATACCTCAAAATGAAGGCTGAGATGTATAGGACACGCAAAATATATTTTTTTACAGTTGCCATATTCTACGCAAGGTATCATGACACCCGTTGAAATTTCTTAGAATTACGATTTTGTTTTTCGATAGAAATTCGTGGTATCGAGTGATTTGCGCATGTCCGTAGCACATGGAATCTATCTTCAATAAACTTCACTAAAAAATGCAGACAGTGTTGTCTCTTTCCCAACTGCAGTCCTATAGCTGCTTCCTGAAGTGTTTTGAATACCTAGCGTTGTTCTTGGATATCTTACGAACATTGGCCAAAAGTTGTTCTCTGGAAATATTATATTGTTATCAGTTCTGGTACGAATACAGTAGCAGACTTCCATGGTGCCTGTTGCCAATTCTATGAGTTGCTGACATATATTTGTCGAGTTCTCCCAACCTTCATTTTGATGTACAATGTGTGTATACTTAACCCTTTACCCAACGTAACGGCCAAAACCGACCAGCGTTATTATCAAAAATCGCCAATTAATTTTCATTGTATTTTCATTTTTTGTCTCAGAAACATAGGTTATGACCCCTCTTTGGAACGAGCTCGTCGAGCTCGTTCCAATGAGGGGTCATAACCTATGTTTTTGAGACAAAAATGAAAACAATTAGTTATTCAAGAATTTGTTTTTGCAAGTGTCGTCTGCTGTTCATGTTAGGTAAAGGGTTAAGACGAAGTTATGGAATATCAGAGGTAGAAATTACAAAAGTGAACAAATTTCCCTTACTGATATAGTACCTTAACAAATGGTTTTCCATTGTCAAATTCTCGAATGGATAACGAAACAAGACATTTTATCTCCATTGTAATCCGTAATTGTTAGAAGTGAAAGAATCCCCAAACCCTTTTTATTTGAAGAACAATCAACCGAATATCATTTTCTATCTCGGTCTATGTACCACGATCAAATTTACATAGAACAACTCCGGGGTGTGTTCGATCTGTGATAGGAGCGGTTTATTTCCGTTGCTTGTGAGTAGCGTGGATACAGACGTGTTCTAATTGACCTGCTTCCGGCAATTAGAGCACGGTAAGAGTGAATTTACCTGCGATTAGAGCACGGTAAGAGTGATTTTACCTGAGATTAGAACACGGAACCAACCGGCACTCAGTCAATCAAATTACGGGTTCAGAAAGAACAACGATGTCAAATTTAACTGATTATTTATTTATTTATTGGTGTTTTAAGGTCACATACTTATGCACAATGGCTAATCGTGACCGTGACAGTTTTACGGGTGGAGGAAGCCGGAGTACCCGGAGAGAACCACCGAGCGACGACGAGCAGCTGTCAGCTCCCCAACATCGTAACTCTGAACTCTGCACCGCAGCACAGGCAGGGTTAGATTGATTGAAGACATGCGCACCATCGACGTGCAGTACGCCTCAGTACACAGCGTCATCGTGCCCCCATATAGGCAATCGGAGTTAAGTGTCTTGCCCAAGGACACAACGCGGTTGCCGCAGGTGGGATTCGAACCGAGGACCTCTCGGCTTGCAGCCTGCACCTCTACCAACTGAGCCACCGCGCCCCCAAATTTAACTGATAAATTACAATTAAATTTTATGAAGTTGACAATAACGTCACCTTAATTTCGGTCACAACCATCCTCAGGACACATACCGAATATTTAAATATGTTTTTAAGGTTGAAATTTGACAATAGGAAGTTAAGAGTGTCGGCGTTTTAGCGTTTTTGAGTGTTGAAAGGCAAAGAGAGCTAAAACTTTAATTGGCGCAAAAAGCTCAAAAGTGGCAATAAATTGAAAAAAATGAAAAAATGTTGAACATACTAATAGAATTTGATCTCATTTAATTATTTCATGGCGCGGACATAACTGTTGGGAATTTCCATATCGGTACAAACTATTTAGTTTAGTTTTTAGGGGTTGTTTTTTTTGGAAGTGAGAAAGGCAAAATGTGAAAGAGGGAGGGACATGTCATCGTCTAAGTTCTAGAATGTTCTGTGTCCCTCCCCTATGGGACAGTCTCCTATAGAATGTTTTATGTCCCTCCCCCATGGGACAGTCCCCTATAGAATGTTCCATGTCCCTCCCCTATGGGACAGTTCCCTATAGAATGTTATATGTCCCTCCCCTATGGGACAGTCCCATATAGAATGTTCTATTTCCCTCCGCTATGGGACAGTCCTCAATAGAATGTTCTATGTCCCCCATGGGACAGTCCACTATAGAATGTTCTATGTCCCCTATGGGTCAGTCCACTTTGGGACATACAACATTCTAGCCCTCAGCCGACGATGTGTTGAAAATAAAAGATAAAGAAAAACGTTGAACTCGACATTACTTTGGTAAACGGTTGACTGTGGGAGTCAAAAATGGAATGTGAATAAGTACGGTTCAGCCGCCGTGGACTGGTCACTTTCCACGAACGCCATAATATTAGATTCCAAATATTAATTATGGGAACAATCATCAAAGATTTAATTAATGAAGCACCGGGTACAACACAGATACAACCCGATACAACCCAGGTACAACCCAGGTAGAACCCGGTGCTTCATCAATTAAAATTTTGTAGCTGATGATTTTTATTACCTGATAAACGCATGCACGGACATCACTGTTCACTCGTGGATTACGACCTGTCCTGTATTATATGCCAAATCTCATGAGCGAAAAGGTCAACGAGAAGTACCCGAAAAACTTGTCTGACGAAAAAATGAAGAAAAAGAGGTTTCTTTGCCTTCCATTAAAATGTGATTTATCTGGTTATGTAATTGTTTTCCGTTTACCCTTACTATTTACATTTTTTGTTTTAACTTTTTTTCCAAACTTTTTTTCAAATTCGGTAGTTTTATGCTTCTCATTTACGTTTATTTCTTTTATGTTTCCCTTTTACATATTTTTTCTTTTATTTTTTTTCCTTCTCTGTTTTAGTTCTCTTCCTACAACTTCTTGTTATCGTTAATTTGTTTACAACTCTTCACATGTTTCAATCAACTGAATTTTGTTGTTAACATTTCTGTAGAGGTTTTTTTTCGTTAATTTGTTTGCAACTCTTCACATGTTTCAATCAACTGAATTTTGTTGTTAATATTTCTGTAGAGGTTTTTTTCGTTAATTTGTTTACAACTCTTCACATGTTTCAATCAACTGAATTTTGTTGTTAATATTTCTGTAGAGAATTTTTTTCGTTAATTTGTTTACAACTCTTCACATGTTTCAATCAACTGAATTTTGTTGTTAATATTTCTGTAGAGGTTTTTTTTCGTTAATTTGTTTACAACTCTTCAAGTGTTTCAATCAACTGAATTTTGTTGTTAATATTTCTGTAGAGGAGGAGCAACTAAATTTTAACTACCTTTCATTCAATCATTTTTTCTTTGTTCGAAAATAAAACATCTTCAAACTGAAAAAAATATGGTGATAATATATCTTTCCCATCCGTATGACTAAAGGATTTAATTCGTGCAACAAGTTCAACTTTATTCTGTCAGAATGGAAATTCAGAGTATCCTATATCCCTGATTTAAATGACTTTTAGTAACCTTGGAAACCAGTCCTAGTTTAAACGTACTTGTATCCCAGATCTACGTAATGTTTAGGACCTTGCAAACCAGCCCGAGTTTAAACGTTCATGTATACCTGATCTACGTAATGTTTAGGAACCTTGCAAACCAGCCCGAGTTTAAACGTACATGTATCCCGGATCTACGTAATGTTTAGGAACCTTGCAAACCAGCCCGAGTTTAAACGTACTTGTATCCCGGATCTACGTAATGTTTAGGAACCTTGCAAACCAGCCCGAGTTTGAACGTACTTGTATCCCGGATCTACGTAATGTTTAGGAACCTTGCAAACCAGCCCGAGTTTAAACGTACATGTATACCTGATCTACGTAATGTTTAGGAACCTTGCAAACCAGTCCTAGTTTAAACGTACATGTATACCTGATCTACGTAATGTTTAGGAACCTTGCAAACCAGCCCGAGTTTAAACGTACATGTATCCCCAATCTACGTAATGTTTAGGAACCTTGCAAACCAGCCCGAGTTTAAACGTACTTGTATCCCTGATCTACGTAATGTTTAGGAACCTTGCAAACCAGCCCGAGTTTAAACGTACTTGTATCCCGGATCTACGTGATGTTTAGGAACCTTGCAAACCATCCCGAGTTTAAACGTACTTGTATCCCGGATCTACGTGATGTTTAGGAACCTTGCAAACCAGCCCGAGTTTAAACGTACTTGTATCCCGGATCTACGTGATGTTTAGGAACCTTGCAAACCAGCCCGAGTTTAAACGTACTTGTATCCCGGATCTACGTTATGTGTAGGAACCTTGCAAACCAGCCCGAGTTTAAACGTACATGTATCCCCAATCTACGTAATGTTTAGGAACCTTGCAAACCAGCCTGAGTTTAAACGTACTTGTATCCCTGATCTGCGTAATGTTTAGGAACCTTGCAAACCAGCCTGAGTTTAAACGTACTTGTATCCCCGATCTACGTGATGTTTAGGAACCTTGCAAACCAGCCCGAGTTTAAACGTACTTGTATCCCGGATCTACGTGATGTTTAGGAACCTTGCAAACCAGCCCAAGTTTAAACGTACTTGTATCCCGGATCTACGTGATGTTTAGGAACCTTGCAAACCAGCCCGAGTTTAAACGTACTTGTATCCCGGATCTACGTGATGTTTAGGAACCTTGCAAAGCAGCCCGAGTTTAAACGTAGGATTAAAATATTTTCACTCTCGAGAATTGTTGTCCTTTTTAATTCTCTTCTAATATAACTACACCAACAATACTTTGACTTTTTGCCCAAATACAATGAAAAAGATTTCATTCTTTCATCAATACAAAGCTTGTGGTCGTCCCAGATATATCTCAATGAGATCATTCCAGGGATACGACAAAAGAGATTCAAATTAGGTAGGAACTGAGCTATCCATCTTCAGAATTTTAACTACATCCCTTCACTTTAGGTCGCCATGAACGGATGCGGCTAAAGAGATTCATATTAGGTAGGAACTGAGCTATCCATCTTCAGAATTTTAACTACATCCCTTCACTTTAGGGCGCCATGAACGGATGCGGCTAAAGAGATTCAAATTAGGTAGGAACTGGGTTGGCCATCTTCATAATTACAACTTCATCCTTTCACTTTAGGTGGCCATGATGGAAGCGGCTAAAAACATTCAAATGAGGTGGGAACTGTTTTGGCCATTTTCAAAATTCCAACTACTTCCCTACTCTTTAAGTTGCCATGGATGTTTTCCAACTGGTACCTAATAATTTACAACCTTTTTACGATTTGAACCCGAAACTATTCTACTATTGAAATTTTAGGTCCCCCTATCGTCACGTTCCTGGATCGACTTGTTGAAGAGTATCAACGCCTGTAAGCGTAAAGTCTTGTCTTCTCATTTCCAAAGTTATACAACAGGTACTTGATATGGGGCGGTTCGAATAAGGGCGAATAACGATGAACAGGAAGGATTCTATACACTGAGCAGTTGTATCTAGTCAAATGCCATCTGCCTGGATAAACAGACGACACTAGACGAGACACGGCTGCTCTGCCATAACTCTTGATGGTTTCCAATATTAATCAAAGTTACTCTCGTTTCCCTGGGCCTGCACGAGACTTTAACCCTTTCAACACGTGTGCCCTGGAAGGTATAATTTCAGTCAACACTGTGAACGGCGAAATGGGCGAATCCATCCTGGTTTACTGCGAGGTTTAGTAATAAGTTACTCCAGCAGCTCAGTCGAAAAGTTGGATTAAATTATTACCGAGCCTCGCTTCAGATGTTTGCTCTTTATTTCGTCTGCTCGTCTATTACAATTTTGTTTTCTTCACGCAAAAAATTGTGCACATCGGTTTGAAAGACTTAAAAACGGTGAGAAATGATGAAACAGTCGATGCTTGAAACATGACCCTTGACTGATGCTAAACCAAAAACTGATACAATTTTCCTTAAGTCTATACCATCACCCGAGTACAACGTTTAACCCTTTACCCAACGTAACGGCCCAAACCGGCCAGCGCTATTCTAAAAAATCGCCAAATAATTTTCATTATTTTTTTCACTTTTTGTCTCAAAAACATAGGTTATGACCCCTCACTGGAACGAGCTCGTCGAGCTCGTTCCAAAGAGGGGTCATAACCAATGTTTTTGAGACAAAAAATTTTAAAAATTAGTTGTTCAAGAATTTTTTATACAAGTGTCGTCTGCTTTTCATGTTAGGTAAAGGTATGACATTGCCAATTCTACGAAAATTAAAAGACAGGGGCGTGAAGGCTAAAATTAACGTACACCATAATGTGTAGGCTGTCCATCAGCTGAAACACGAGTTTGTGGTGTATCGAGAAAAGTTTTATTGATGAAGATTCGTGCACAGCCGAAGTTAGCACGTGGTGACGCCATTACCAGATCACATGTAGACGTTTTATTGCTGACTGGATCCGTATATATAATATCTTCGTGAATTTTTAACCCATTTTCACCAGCTAGTATTACAATATTACCTTTGTGATGTAATATTCCAAACCTGCGACGATTGAAATTTTCCAACTTTTGAATTGGTTTACAATTCATTTCCTCATCAACTTCCAGAATGGTGCCGTCCGTACAAACCATGTAAATAAATTTATCACAAACAATTGATTTGGAGAGCTTTGTTGGGAACGGTAAATCCCCAAACAAGGTGCAAGTCTTTGATCTTGTATCAAAGCACTGTATGGCGTTGGTTTCTGTTTGATCAGCACATATTCCCCCGAAAAGGTAAATTTTTTCACGATAGGCAACAGCCGAATTTGAGCGCACAGCTATTTGAAGATTACCCACAGTCCTCCATGATTTGTTGTTTATGTTATATTCATCAATGACGTCAATTGTTTTCGTAGCGTTATCTTTGCGATCATCATAGCCACCAAGTGAAAACAAACACTCACCCACCGCCACTACAACATGGCGTCTACGACCTTGAAGAGATGGAGTACAGATCTGCCACTCATTATCCTCCGCAGAGTACCTCAGCAAACCTTCTGGTCTCTGTGAGCCACCAGAAACAAAAACGTCGTTACCATAGCTACAAGTTGCGAATTCTCTTCCAAGTTTGAATGGTAGATTAGCCAAAACATACCATTTATCCTGTCGGATGCTGTAAGCGATGACATCAGTGACTTTTGTACCTTTCATATCATATCCGCCAATCACAAGAAAAACTTCCTCAAATTTATCGTGTTTTCTGTAATTGACCCTGGGAGAATTTATTTCAGATCGTTTAGCTGGTAGCATATGGTAGCTTATGGCTTCCTTCACAATTTCTCTACATCGTCTTTCATCGCGAATAAGATCGTTTGATTCCACTTCACTGAGCAAAAATTCTGACGTCACCAAAGGCAGACGAATAAACTCAAAGATGTCTGCCATGTCATGTCTTCTGTTCTCTTCATCTGCGTGACACCACTTGAACACAGCTTCACAAACCATCTCTTCATTTGGTACATGAAGATCATCGCTTGCTATGATAGATAATATTTCATCTCTGTCTAACATCAAAAACTCCTCTTGTTGGTTAATGTCGGTGAAATGTTCGAGAATGAAGACAAAAGACGTATCTTCAAGACGTTTACAAACATGTGACCTTCCTAATCTCCATAAATCAATACAGTTTTCTGATGATATCTTGTCACATAAATACTTCTCACATAAAACATGAAGTTGTCTTATATCCAGAATAGTGCACACCTTTAGTAAACCCACAGCATTAGCTGATGTTATAACATCCTCTCCGTAATATATAAATTTTAAGACACTCTCAAACGTGTCTTCCGAAACATCTTTCATATGAACGACTCCATCTTGACTTTCTCTCATTCCAGATGAAAACATGGCGTCAAAGTAACTGGACACAGAAGCTAGGACACATTTATGACATTTAAATGTCCTTGTATCTACTATTATCTCCGTATCAGTATGTAAGTCAGATGTAAACAATCTCTGCAGTCCATTTAAAATAAGATTAGCGACATCTTGTTTGTAAGGAGTTGCTATGTTGTCAAGTGTACTTTGCGATTCCATGTTCACAATACCGGTGTGTGTTCCTGTATTCTGAGTTAAGTTGAGCGTTGTTATATTGTATCGACCTTCAATGGCTATCATACCCTCACGGCTACTTGGCCTTGCCATATCATCACGGCTATTATTTCTGGACAAAGTTTCGTTTCTGTTCGGCGAAGCCATATCATCACGGCTGTTTTGCCGTTGCAAGTGATCAAGCAGGCTGGGTGAAGCCATGTCATCACGACTGTTTTGCCTTGATAAATTGTTGTCTCGGTTGTTGGGTGTTGCCATATTGTAATACAGGAAATGAAACCACGGACTGTAATAAAAATAAAAGATTGCCTTTATTATCGTTGAGGAAGTACAGTTAAAACTAGAAGTCCTGTCACGAATAGTGCACTTATGTAGGCTTAATTGCGCGTTGGAATTGCATCCAAAGCACGGCATGTTCTCCTGGTTACTCATAGCAAACACATGCAATGTTTCTGCCAATGGACCTCCGGGTTACCCGGAGGTCCATTGGCTGAAACATTGCTTGTGCACAGGCCATATGCACAGAATTTGATAGCTTTACTTGGGCCCTAACGCGCAGATTAACGCGCAAATCAACGTGCTATTTGTGCGCATTCCATGACAGGACTTCTAGTTTTCACTGTAATATTGATAACGGTAGTTCTTTCATGTCATAATATCTTCCATTTGGAAGAGAATAAAACACTGTGCAAAATTTGACGAGAATGCTTGTTCCGTTCGCGTTGTGGTAACGCAAATTTAAATCTACACGAACGGATGACCGGTTAGCCTAATATTGCATATTGAATGGTAAAGTCTAAGGAACTTAACTGGTAGAGTACTAAACGTTTTCTCAGCCTTTTTTTGTCTTGTTACAGTTTATGGGAGAGTGCCTATAGGCGGGTGGGGCGTTCCTGTAGGCACTCTACCATAAACAGTAGCAATTCAAATCGATAAGAGATGAAGTAATTTTACTTCCAAGATATGAAGGACATCCACAGAATATCAAGCCTTTAACTTTAGGTACTTGTAGTTCAGAATAAAGCCCAAATATGGGCTTCCAGCACCCTACCAGTTAACCAGACTTTCTTGTGTCTTGATGGATTTTTAGAATTTTGCCTTGAGATGCTATATATTTCAACTCCACGCAATTATCTAACAATCATATAGATTTTGGCCTGAAAACCACGAGAAACGGTACGTTTCACACTATGTGTTCCGATTCCGCATCATATAGACGACTCATTCTGATTCCGTATCATATAGGCGACTCGTTTCCGGTAGCGCTACGGGCTATCATAACAGGCACATGGATACATTTTATGTGCGTTTCAGTGATCGACCGAACATTATGTCCCAAAAATGTTTAAAAATAATTTAACCCTTTACCTAACATGAAAAGCAGACGACACTTGCAAACGAAATTCTTGAATAACTAATTGTTTTCATTTTTTGTCTCAAAAACATAGGTTATGACCACTCATTGGAACGAGCTCAACGAGCTCGTTCCAACGAGTGGTCATAACCTATGTTTTGAGACAAAAAATGGAAAAATAATGAAAATTAACTGGCGATTTTTTGAGAATAGCATTCGCCGATTTTGGCCGTTATGTTGGGTAAAGGGTTAAGATTTTACCTGTTTATGTGACAGAATTGTTAGATAAATGAATTATCATGATAATGTCCTGTGATTTGTATCAGATTCTCGGTGGTGTCCGAAAATGGGATCACAACTCGCCGGTAAAGCCGGCTCGTTGAGATCCCATTCTGGACACAACCTCGAATCTGATACAAATCACAGGACATGCACATTATCGTGATAATCTGTATATATCGTCGGCTGAGCGCTAGAATGTTCTACATCCCATAGAGGAAATAATATATCGTCCCATAGCGGACATAGAACATTCTAGAACTCAGGTGACGATATGAATACTTGTTATGATTAAGTTCAAGTAGTTTGGCAAGAATTTTTACATAGCTGAACGTTCGGTTAGCCATCAAACCATGTGAACATTCAGTCGGTTAGTGTCAATTCTGAAATTTTGCACTCTGTAAAAGATACTTCCTTCCAGATCTACTATTCTACAACACCATTGTGAAGTGTAAGTTAATTAGCGTAAATAAATGGACTTGATGCATAGAGATTATCATGGTAGTAAAATAATACGGTTTGTTGTATTCCTTCGACTTAACGAGATTAGACCACGGATCACACGAGCCGCCTTCAGTGGCTCGTGTGATCCAGGGTGCGTTTCCGTCGCAAATCTGGATTAATCGAGATTGATAATCCAGATTTCGATTAACTTCTTCACGGATACGACCTACACGCATTTCAATCGGTTTTCAGAATTTTTCTTCGACCCCCCCCCCCGGTATACCGTAAAATCCGTTCAATTTCAACTACATTGTATTTAATATTTTCACAAAATTTAAATGAAAGTCCAACAAAATTTTAAATTTTAATTTCAATAAGTCGCATAATAATAAAAATTAAGGCTTTTGTAGAATGCAGTATAATTAAAATGTGCAAAGATTTTTAATAACTCAAAATTCATTGGTAGGATTGCACTGTCGCAAGTTACTAATGTTTTAATATCCTTAGAATCCCCTACCATTCATTTCTGTATTTTCGTGTCAACAAATATAGATTTACTGACTGCGCATGTCAGGATTGAAACCCAATTCACCTTTCGAGAAGGATTGGACGGATTAATAAACTAGATTATAGCTTGTTTCAATAAGCATCAATCTGACCATGCTGCGCATGCGTAGTTAATCTCGATTAATCCAGATTGACCACGGAAACGTACTGCCAGCTATCTGACCTCGTCAGCAAGACACAATACGACAAACCAGATCACTTTACTGTCCTAATGATATATTTATTGTATGCGATTATGGAAATTCACTTTTCACACGAGAAATCAATATAAAACTGGTTAAGAACAATATTACAAATGCTCGTTATTCGATAGTGTTTATCTACTCAAATGAAGCGCGCCTATAAACAATTTATAACCTGGAGGGACTCAGTTGACGTTCTCCAGTGCCTGTCTCGTTCTCATCTGATACGGAATCGGAAAACCAGTGAGTGTGATCCGGCGATTAGGATTCGATGGGTAAAAACACGGCGTATTATTGATTGGTGTATAATAAAACCAAATACACTAACGAATGCCCCTGAGTATACCATGTCACGTATTATAGTGTAATGGCTTGGTGTCTTTTAAAATCTCTTGCCGACAATCGTCAAAAAATGAGAATTAAACAACACTCGCCCTTATACAACAACACATATAGACTGCTGCTGCCGCTATAAAATATTTTGGGTATTATTCGATCATGTTATTTATATATTTATTGGTGTTTAAGGTCACATACTTCTGTACAATGGCTAATAATGATGTAGATCAAGTTAAGGTTAGTCAATCCGTTATACCCTATGTTGCCTATTTTCGAGGGCTCACACCGCAGGGACCGATCAGGACTATTTAAAATACGCTCTAGCCTCGGAGCCTATTTTTTCAATTCATGCGCCAGATTTCAATTTACGGAGTCACACTGCTGTTTGTAACACACACTGCAAGTATGTAATAGCTCTCATCATTTTCATTTAGTAAACTATAGCAAACATTAATCTTCACTGTGGTTTCTGATCAAGTCTTGGCTGCCTAAATAGGCAGCCCAGACTTGATCAGAAACCACAGTGAAGATTAATGCTTGGTAATTAAGACTTGAAGTATTAACTTAAGCACTCTACAACAATGATAAATGATAATCATATATATAATACATGTAAGAGTGTATCTTTCGATTATCCATCGAAAGAATATCAAAATATGATCTGAGAAGTTACGCGCCAACTGAGAAGCCTATTTCTGAGATTTACGAGCCAGGTCCTGATGTTTCAGAACCAAATACGCACTGGCGAATGCCCAGGTCGGTCCCTGCAGTCACACCCCAAACATTAGCGACTGTGTTATATTTTTTCAATGAAGCAGAGCTTGTTTATTGTGGTAAACAAGCACTGCTTCACTTCCCAGGGTTCCCGTGGGGGATTCCATAATTTTATATGTGATGTTTGTCAATTGTTTTGCGTGGGATGGGGAAGGATACCGAAAACAAACACGATTTTCTTCGAAATCTGCTGTGAAGTTACTTTGAGTAAAGAGTTAATTTACGCGGGATTACATCAGTTTAGAAATACTAGAACAAACTATTAGTTACAACATAATAATACAGTGACCAAATAATACAACATAACTTAAATTACTCATTGGGCATGTTTTGCCTATGAAACCTGACAATCTCTCAGGACTAGTTCGATTTATTGGAGCACGGTGGCTCAGTGGTAGACTGTTGGACTTCTTTGCTTGAGGTCCCGAGTTCGAACCCCGTCCGGGGCGACCCGCGTTATGTCCTTGGACAAGGCACTTTATCAAGGTTGCCTGCGATGGCGCCGTGTACTAAAGCGTACCGCACGTCGATGGTGCACCTGTCTTCAACCGCTGTAACCCTGCTTGAGTGGGGCTTGAACAGAGTTAGAATGTCGAGGAGCTGACAGTTGCTCGTCGATGCTCGGTGGTTCTCTCCGGGTACTCCAGCTTCCTCCGCTCGAACAACTGTCAGGATCACGATTAGTCATTGTGCATAAGTATGTGACCTTAAACACCAATAAATACATAATAAATATAACTTAGGGAACAAACTACGAGCACTTCTAAAGACTATTAACTTCTAAGTTTAACCGGAAGTTTATAGATTGAAAATGTACATGTACTTAACTCGAAAATCACCGGTTTAAATTTATTTTAACAATTTGTGACATATTTTTATGATTATTGTACAGTATAGAGATGTCCATATTAAAATAGTGGTTTTCGAGCAGGATAGTGCACACGCCTCCGGCTCGTGGACTGTTCTACCCCGAGGACTTCTACTTTAGTTTAAACATTATTTGAAACGAATATGTTACATGATTACATCATCATATGGAACAAACACATGAAAAAGTAAGAATGATTATTTATTTATTTATTTATTTATTTATTTATTGGTGTTTAAGGTCACATACAGCCATTGTGCATAAGTATGTGATCTTATTATTTATTTATTTATTTATTGGTGTTTAAGGTCACCACCAATCATCGACTAGCAACTGTCAGCTGTGGTTTTCTCACAGAGACCACTGACACAGCAGAGATCTGAAAAGATATGGGTTTTTGGAATGGGATGTTATGGTAATCATTATTTTCTAAGGCCAGGAGAGTGAGTTTTCGCACTCCTTAATTTTTTTAAGGCAAGCGGTAGGCGAGAGAATAAATCGCTCTCCTGAAAATGCCAGGCCTGGAGTTCTCAGGAATCCATCCCCAAACAGTGGTTATAAAGTGCATATTGCATGCTAACATTTTAATGAAGATATTAAAAGATTGAATGTTTTCGGTCCCGATCTTCTAACCTTGTTGTTTTCAGTGCCAATTCATCCCCTGAGTTCTATTGCGTTCTATGTGCCCGTAGGCACGCCAGTAGGCACACAAGAAGGCACGCCAGTAGGCACATCAGAAGGCACGCCAGTAGGCACATGGAACACATTGGACGTCAAGGAACGAATTTATAATAATTTGACATCGAATTAGGAATTCTAAAACAAAGTGTAGGAAATTTCACCAGTGGTAAAATTTGAGAAAACCTGATGCAGAAATTGCTAATAATTTGGAAGATGGTGATAAAACCCAAACTTAAATATTTATTTATTTATTGGTGTTTGAGGTCACATATTTCTGCACAATGGCCAACCATGACCGTGACAGTTTTATGGGTGGAGGAAGCCGGAGTACCCGGAGAGAGCCACCGAGCAACGGCGAGCAACTGTCAGCTCCCCAACAGACCAACTCCACACAAGCAGGGTTAGCATTGGTTGAAGACAGGTGCACCATCGACGTGCAGTACGTCTTAGTACACAGCGTCACCGTGCCCCCACGTGGGCAATGGGGTGAAGTGCCTTGCCCAAGGACACAACACGGTTGCCGCAGGTGGGATTCGAACCGAGGACCTCTCGGCTTGCAGCCTGCACCTCTACCAACTGAGCCACCGCGCCCCCACCCAAACTTGAAACTTGCTTCGGTAAATCCGAATATTGCAATAAAGTCGACACTATGTTACGAACCAGATGTGGGAAGAATATGACTGACATGAATACATACGGTACAAACACGCTAAAAACTAAAGTGTTAAAAACTACACTTGAAGTGTTGTATTTAACACTTACCAAGTGCCGAACTAGCACTTTGTTCAAGTGTATAGATATCCCAGAACTTCACAGGTGTTGACAATAATACCACTTGACAAGTGTAATGTCGCAACACTTAAAAGGAAACAACGCAGATGACGTGGATCAGACTCGAACTCTCGAGCCTGATCCGCGTCATCTGCGTTGTGTCCTTTTAATTATGTACCCAATAAGCGCAAATCAAATTATGGACGATTCTGGAAGAACCGCCAATGCTAGACACATGGGAAGTGCCATCCATTCAAGTTTCAGATGTCTGACGATTGTAATGTCTAAGTGCTTACAGCATTGCACTTTGAGTGTTAAAATCAAACGCCAAGAGTTAGAATGGGTTTAACACCTTGAAAGTGTCAGTTTTAATACTTTAGTTTTTAGTGTGAACGAACAAAATGTGATGTTAGAAACAAACGACAGAAAAGTACTAGAACACCGATCAAGAGCTGAATCGTCGCCTGAGTGCTAGAATGTTCTATGTCCCCTATGGTAGTACTCTGTCCCCTATGGTAGTACTCTGCCCCTATGGGAGTACTCCGTCCCCTATGGTAGTACTCTGTCCACTGTGGGAGTACTCTGTCCCCTATGGTACTACTCTGTCCACTATGGGAGTACTCTGTGCCTTATGGTAGTACTCAGGCCCCTATGGTAGTACTCTGTCCCCTATGGGAGTACTCTGTCCCCTATGGTAGTACTCTCTCCACTATGGGAGTACTCTGTCACCTATGGTAGTGCGCTATCCCCTATGGGAGTACTCTGTCCCCTATGGTAGTACTCTGTCCCCTATGGTAGTACTCTGTACCCTATGGTAGTACTCTGTCCCCTATGAGAGTACTCTGTCCCCTATGGGAGTACTCTGTCCCCTGTGGTAGTACTCTGTCCACTATGTGAGTACTCTATCCCCTATGGTAGTACTATATCCCCTATGGGAGTATTCTCTCCCCCATGGGAGTACTCTGTCCCCTATGGTAGTACTCTGCCCCTATGGGAGTACTCTGTCCCCTATGGTAGTACTCTGTCCACTGTGGGGGTACTCTGTCCCCTATGGTAGTACTCTGTCCACTATGGGAGTACTCTGTCTCCTATGGTGGTACTCTGTACCCTATGGGAGTACTCTGCCCCCTATGGGAGTACTCTGTCTCCTATGGTAGTACTCTGTCCCCTATGAGAGTACTCTGCCCCCTATGGGAGTACTCTGTCCCCTATGGTAGTACTCTGTCCACTGTGGGAGTACTCTGTCCCCTATGGTAGTACTCTGTCCACTATGGGAGTACTCTGTCTCCTATGGCGGTACTCTGTCCCCTATGGGAGTACTCTGTCCCCTATGGGAGTACTCTGTCCTCTATGGTAGTACTCTGTCCACTATGGGAGTACTCTGTCCCCTATGGTAGTACTCTGTCCCCTATGAGAGTACTCTGTCCCCTATGGGAGTACTCTGTCCCTTATGGTAGTACTCTGTCACTTATGGAACATAGAACATTCTAGCACTCAGGTGACGAAATATATAAATAGTCTGATAAAGCCGAAACCAGAAGACATCTGTCATAAAAGACATGGCCACAATAAAAGCTCAGTAGAAAAGATGAAGTCACCAAGAACATTATAATGGTAACAATACAATAAACGATTGGCGTTTGCGACTGTTAACACTTTCCTGCTTCCTCGGTTCATCAAGCTCGTTTCTGGAAAAACAGTCCTCAATCAACTTTGTAAAACGGAACTGAAAATATTATACAGTACGTGGAGAGTGTATTATCACTAAATCACCCGAAGAGTGGAGATTCCACCCAAGCAATAATTGCAAATTTGTTGCAACGCATAACAAGTACAAGCAAAGTTGCAGCCAATGGACCTCCGGGTTATACTCGGAGGTCCATTGGTTGAAACATTGCTTGTGTTTTTTGTCCACATGTTCAGAATTTGAAAGTGATACTTTGGGTGATAACTCCACTCCCCGGGTGATTTCGTTGCAATCCACTCTCCACGTACTGTATAGCTGTAGTGTGTATTCTGTTGAACTGTGTGGATTCTCCTACTAACTTCGCACTCCATTGAAAAGATGGTGCGCGTTGGCTCAGTGATAGAATGTTAGACTTCTATGCTAGAGGTCCCGAGTTCGATCCCCGTCCGGGATGACCCGCGCTGTGACGTTGGGCAAGGCACTTCATCCCGGTTGCCTACATATGTACTAAGATGTACTGCACGTCGATGGTGCACATGTCTTCAACCACTGTAACCCTGCTTGGGCGGAGCTTGAACAGAGTTAGAATGTTCAGGAGCTGACAGTTGCTCGTCGATGTTCGGTTGTTTGTTCTCTCCGGATACTCCGGCTTCCTCCAACTGTAAAACTGTCACGGTCACGATTAGCCATTGTGCGTAAGTATGTGGCCTTAAACACCAATACCTAAATAAATTGAAAAAACATACAGTATGTGGATAGTAACAAAATAACCCGCAGAGTGGGGTTATTACCCAAAGGTATCACTTTCAAATTCTGTCCTTATGGACAAAAAACACAAGCAATGTTACAGCCAATTGTTTAACCCAGAGTAATTTGGTTGGAATTTTGCTTGTGCTTGTTACGCTTTGCAACAAATTTGCAATTATTGCATGGGTGGAATCTCCACTCTGGGGGTGATTTAGTGATAAAACACTCCACACGTACCGTAATTTTACTTGTTCCCAAACATTTGTTTTCAACAATCACTATTTTAAAATGAAAGCCAGTAAATATATGTTAAGTCTTTTCCAAAACAAACATGTTAACATTTTATTGAGAATTCCAAAATCAATTGATATTGTACAGATTAGCTAATTTCCTACATTTTATGCCTCATTAAATGTTGAAGTAAAAATCGCTAGATGGTGTGTTAGCCCACTATAGGCTATTGGCAGATATTACAATAAAACAGTAAAAATCGCTAGAGGGTGTGTTAGCCCACTATAGGCTATTGGCAGATATTACAATAAAACAGTAAAAATCGCTAGAGGGTGTGTTAGCCCACTATAGGCTATAGGCAGATATTACAATAAAACAGTAAAAATCGCTAGAGGGTGTGTTAGCCCACTATAGGCTATTGGCAGATATTACAATAAAACAGTAAACATCGCTAGAGGGTGTGTTAGCCCACTATAGGCTATTGGCAGATATTACAATAAAACAGTAAACATCGCTAGAGGGTGTGTTAGCCCACTATAGGCTATTGGCAGATATTACAATAAAACAGTAAAAATCGCTAGAGGGTGTGTTAGCCCACTATAGGCTATTGGCAGATATTACAATAAAACAGTAAAAATCGCTAGAGGGTGTGTTAGCCCACTATAGGCTATTGGCAGATATTACAATAAAACAGTAAAAATCGCTAGAGGGTGTGTTAGCCCACTATAGGCTATAGGCAGATATTACAATAAAACAGTAAAAATCGCTAGAGGGTGTGTTAGCCCACTATAGGCTATTGGCAGATATTACAATAAAACAGTAAACATCGCTAGAGGGTGTGTTAGCCCACTATAGGCTATTGGCAGATATTACAATAAAACAGTAAACATCGCTAGAGGGTGTGTTAGCCCACTATAGGCTATTGGCAGATATTACAATAAAACAGTAAAAATCGCTAGAGGGTGTGTTAGCCCACTATAGGCTATTGGCAGATATTACAATAAAACAGTAAAAATCGCTAGAGGGTGTGTTAGCCCACTATAGGCTATTGGCAGATATTACAATAAAACAGTAAAAATCGCTAGAGGGTGTGTTAGCCCACTATAGGCTATTGGCAGATATTACAATAAAACAGTAAACATCGCTAGAGGGTGTGTTAGCCCACTATAGGTTATAGGCAGATATTACAATAAAACAGTAAAAATCGCTAGAGGGTGTGTTAGCCCACTATAGGCTATTGGCAGATATTACAATAAAACAGTAAAAATCGCTAGAGGGTGTGTTAGCCCACTATAGGCTATTGGCAGATATTACAATAAAACAGTAAACATCGCTAGAGGGTGTGTTAGCCCACTATAGGCTATTGGCAGATATTACAATAAAACAGTAAAAATCGCTAGAGGGTGTGTTAGCCCACTATAGGTTATAGGCAGATATTACAATAAAACAGTAAAAATCGCTAGAGGGTGTGTTAGCCCACTATAGGCTATTGGCAGATATTACAATAAAACAGTAAAAATCGCTGGAGGGTGTGTTAGCCCACTATAGGCTATAGGCAGATATTACAATAAAACAGTTAGCCCACTATAGGCTATTGGCAGATATTACAATAAAACAGTAAAAATCGCTAGAGGGTGTGTTAGCCCAGTATAGGCTATAGGCAGA
The DNA here is from genome assembly GCA_031216915.1 of Pictodentalium vernedei. Lineage (NCBI taxonomy): Eukaryota > Metazoa > Mollusca > Scaphopoda > Dentaliida > Dentaliidae > Pictodentalium > Pictodentalium vernedei. The sequence goes on along the minus strand of CM062291.1, from coordinate 487,839,720 downwards.
TATTACAATAAAACAGTAAAAATCGCTAGAGGGTGTGTTAGCCCACTATAGGCTATTGGCAGATATTACAATAAAACAGTAAAAATCGCTAGAGGGTGTGTTAGCCCACTATAGGCTATTGGGAGATATTACAATAAAACAGTAAAAATCGCTAGAGGGTGTGTTAGCCCACTATAGGCTATTGGCAGATATTACAATAAAACAGTAAAAATCGCTAGAGGGTGTGTTAGCCCACTATAGGCTATTGGCAGATATTACAATAAAACAGTAAAAATCGCTAGAGGGTGTGTTAGCCCACTATAGGCTATTGGCAGATATTACAATAAAACAGTAAAAATCGCTAGAGGGTGTGTTAGCCCACTATAGGCTATTGGCAGATATTACAATAAAACAGTAAAAATCGCTAGAGGGTGTGTTAGCCCACTATAGGCTATAGGCAGATATTACAATAAAACAGTAAAAATCGCTAGAGGGTGTGTTAGCCCACTATAGGCTATTGGCAGATATTACAATAAAACAGTAAAAATCGCTAGAGGGTGTGTTAGCCCACTATAGGCTATTGGCAGATATTACAATAAAACAGTAAAAATCGCTAGAGGGTGTGTTAGCCCACTATAGGCTATTGGCAGATATTACAATAAAACAGTAAAAATCGCTGAAGGGTGTGTTAGCGCACTATAGGCTATAGGCAGATATTACAATAAAACAGTAAAAATCGCTAGAGGGTGTGTTAGCCCACTATAGGCTATAGGCAGATATTACAATAAAACAGTAAAAATCGGTAGAGGGTGTGTTAGCCCACTATAGGCTATTGGCAGATATTACAATAAAACAGTAAACATCGCTAGAGGGTGTGTTAGCCCTCTATAGGCTATTGGCAGATATTACAATAAAACAGTAAAAATCGCTAGAGTGTGTGTTAGCCCACTATAGGCTATTGGCAGATATTAAAATAAAACAGTAAAAATCGCTAGAGGGTGTGTTAGCCCACTATAGGCTATTGGCAGATATTACAATAAAACAGTAAAAATCGCTAGCGGGTGTGTTAGCCCACTATAGGTTATAGGCAGATATTACAATAAAACAGTAAAAATCGCTAGAGGGTGTGTTAGCCCACTATAGGCTATTGGCAGATATTACAATAAAACAGTAAAAATCGCTAGAGAGTGTGTTAGCCCACTATAGGCTATTGGCAGATATTACAATAAAACAGTAAAAATCGCTAGAGGGTGTGTTAGCCCACTATAGGCTATTGGCACATATTACAATAAAACAGCTTCAGTTTTACACTCACAAGTAGACTAATAATAAACCGGAGACAATAAACATAAACAATAAACAAACGCAACATAAAGAAGTGGCGTAGCCATGGTGGGTTGAGGGGGGCTCCTGCCACCCCCGAAGTTTAGTCAGAACCCCCATGTTAACCCATATAGGGAACATTATGCAAGAAATATTTATATCTAGAAATTTCCTTGTTTCTAGATCCGTTTGGGTCCATAATTTATAAGTTGTGAAAAACATCAATAATTAGGCCACATTGTGGTTTAATTGTTGATGCCTTTGACAACTTGTTAGTCCACATTGTGGTTTAATTATTGATGCCTTTGACAACTTGTTAGTCCACATTGTGGTTTAATTATTGATGCCTTTCACAACTTGTTAGTCCACATTGTGGCCTAATTATTGATGCCTTTCACAACGTGTTAGTCCACATTGTGGTTTAATTATTGATGCCTTTCACAACTTGTTAGTCCACAATGTGGTTTAATTATTGATGCCTATGACAACTTGTTAGTCCACATTGTGGTTTAATTATTGATGCCTTTCACAACTTGTTAGTCCACATTGTGGTTTAATTATTGATGCTTTTCACAAGTTGTTAGTCCACATTGTGGCCTAATTATTGATGCCTTTCACAACGTGTTAGTCCACATTATGGCTTAATTATTGATGCCTTTGACAACTTGTTAGTCTACATTGTGGCCTAATTATTGATGCCTTTCACAACGTGTTAGTCCACATTGTGGTTTAATTATTGATGCCTTTCACAACGTGTTAGTCCACATTGTGGCCAAATTATTGATGCCTTTCACAACTTGTTAGTCCACAATGTGGTTTAATTATTGATGCCTTTGACAACTTGTTAGTCCACATTGTGGTTTAATTATTGATGTCTTTCACAACTTGTTAGTCCACATTGTGGCCTAATTATTAATGCCTTTCACAACGTGTTAGTCCACATTGTGGTTTAATTATTGATGCCTTTCACAACGTGTTAGTCCACATTGTGGTTTAATTATTGATGCCTTTCACAACTTGTTAGTCCACATTGTGGTTTAATTATTGATGCCTTTCATAACTTGTTAGTCCACATTGTGGTTTAATTATTGATGCCTTTCACAACGTGTTAGTCCACATTGTGGTTTAATTATTGATGCCTTTCACAACTTGTTAGTCCACATTGTGGTTTAATTATTGATGCCTTTCTCAACGTGTTAGTCCACATTGTGGTTTAATTATTGATGCCTTTCACAACTTCTTAGTCCACATTGTGGCCTAATTATTGATGCCTTTCACAACTTGTTAGTCCACATTGTGGTTTAATTATTGATGCCTTTGACAACTTGTTAGTCCACATTGTGGTTTAATTATTGATGCCTTTCACAACTTGTTAGTCCACATTGTGGTTTAATTATTGATGCCTTTCACAACTTGTTAGTCAACATTGTGGTTTAATTATTGATGCCTTTCACATCACAACTTGTTAGTCCACATTGTGGTATAATTATTGATGCCTTTCATAACTTGTTAGTCCACATTGTGGTTTAATTATTGATGCCTTTGACAACTTGTTAGTCCACATTGTGGTTTAGTTATTGATGCCTTTCATAACTTGTTAGTCCACATTGTGGTTTAATTATTGATGCCTTTGACAACTTGTTAGTCCACATTGTGGTTTAATTATTGATGCCTTTCACAACGTGTTAGTCCACATTGTGGTTTAATTATTGATGCCTTTCACAACTTGTTAGTCCACATTGTGGTTTAATTATTGATGCCTTTCACAACTTGTTAGTCCACATTGTGGTTTAATTATTGATGCCTTTTACAACTTGTTAGTCCACATTGTGGTTTAATTATTGATGCCTTTTACAACTTGTTAGTCCACATTGTGGTTTAATTATTGATGCCTTTTACAACTTGTTAGTCCACATTGTGGTTTAATTATTGATGCCTTTTACAACTTGTTAGTCCACATTGTGGTTTAATTATTGATGCCTTTCACAACTTGTTAGTCCACATTGTGGTTTAATTATTGATGCCTTTTACAACTTGTTAGTCCACATTGTGGTTTAATTATTGATGCCTTTCACAACTTGTTAGTCCACATTGTGGTTTAATTATTGATGCCTTTCACAACTTGTTAGTCAACATTGTGGTTTAATTATTGATGCCTTTCACATCACAACTTGTTAGTCCACATTGTGGTATAATTATTGATGCCTTTCATAACTTGTTAGTCCACATTGTGGTTTAATTATTGATGCCTTTGACAACTTGTTAGTCCACATTGTGGTTTAGTTATTGATGCCTTTCATAACTTGTTAGTCCACATTGTGGTTTAATTATTGATGCCTTTGACAACTTGTTAGTCCACATTGTGGTTTAATTATTGATGCCTTTCACAACGTGTTAGTCCACATTGTGGTTTAATTATTGATGCCTTTCACAACTTGTTAGTCCACATTGTGGTTTAATTATTGATGCCTTTCACAACTTGTTAGTCCACATTGTGGTTTAATTATTGATGCCTTTCACAACTTGTTAGTCCACATTGTGGTTTAATTATTGATGTCTTTCGCAACTTGTTAGTCCACATTGTGGTTTAATTATTGATGCCTTTCACAACTTGTTAGTCCACATTGGGGTTTAATTATTGATGCTTTTCACATCACAACTTGTTAGTCCACATTGTGGTTTAATTATTGATGCCTTTCACAACTTGTTAGTCCACATTGTGGTTTAATTATTGATGCCTTTCACAACTTGTTAGTCCACATTGTGGTTTAATTATTGATGCCTTTGACAACTTGTTAGTCCACATTGTGGCCTAATTATTGATGCCTTTCACAACGTGTTATTCCGCATTGTGGCCTAATTATTGATGCCTTTCACAACGTGTTAGTCCACATTGTGGTTTAATTATTGATGCCTTTCACAACGTGTTAGTCCACATTGTGGTTTAATTATTGATGCCTTTCACAATTTGTTAGTCCACGTTGTGGTTTAATTATTGATGCCTTTGACAACTTGTTAGTCCACATTGTGGTTTACTTATTGATGCCTTTCACAACTTGTTAGTCCACATTGTGGTTTAATTATTGATGCCTTTCACAGCGTGTTAGTCCACATTGTGGTTTAATTATTGATGCCTTTCACAATTTGTTAGTCCACATTGTGGTTTAATTATTGATGCCTTTCACAACTTGTTAGTCCACATTGTGGCCTAATTATTAATGCCTTTCACAACGTGTTAGTCCACATTGTGGTTTAATTATTGATGCCTTTCACAACGTGTTAGTCCACATTGTGGTTTAATTATTGATGCCTTTCACAACTTGTTAGTCCACATTGTGGTTTAATTATTGATGCCTTTCATAACTTGTTAGTCCACATTGTGGTTTAATTATTGATGCCTTTCACAACGTGTTAGTCCACATTGTGGTTTAATTATTGATGCCTTTCACAACTTGTTAGTCCACATTGTGGTTTAATTATTGATGCCTTTCTCAACGTGTTAGTCCACATTGTGGTTTAATTATTGATGCCTTTCACAACTTCTTAGTCCACATTGTGGCCTAATTATTGATGCCTTTCACAACTTGTTAGTCCACATTGTGGTTTAATTATTGATGCCTTTGACAACTTGTTAGTCCACATTGTGATTTAATTATTGATGCCTTTCACAACTTGTTAGTCAACATTGTGGTTTAATTATTGATGCCTTTCACATCACAACTTGTTAGTCCACATTGTGGTATAATTATTGATGCCTTTCATAACTTGTTAGTCCACATTGTGGTTTAATTATTGATGCCTTTGACAACTTGTTAGTCCACATTGTGGTTTAGTTATTGATGCCTTTCATAACTTGTTAGTCCACATTGTGGTTTAATTATTGATGCCTTTGACAACTTGTTAGTCCACATTGTGGTTTAATTATTGATGCCTTTCACAACGTGTTAGTCCACATTGTGGTTTAATTATTGATGCCTTTCACAACTTGTTAGTCCACATTGTGGTTTAATTATTGATGCCGTTCACAACTTGTTAGTCCACATTGTGGTTTAATTATTGATGCCTTTAACAACTTGTTAGTCCACATTGTGGTTTAATTATTGATGTCTTTCACAACTTGTTAGTCCACATTGTGGTTTAATTATTGATGCCTTTCACAACTTGTTAGTCCACATTGGGGTTTAATTATTGATGCTTTTCACATCACAACTTGTTAGTCCACATTGTGGTTTAATTATTGATGCCTTTCACAACTTGTTAGTCCACATTGTGGTTTAATTATTGATGCCTTTCACAACTTGTTAGTCCACATTGTGGTTTAATTATTGATGCCTTTGACAACTTGTTAGTCCACATTGTGGCCTAATTATTGATGCCTTTCACAACGTGTTATTCCACATTGTGGCCTAATTATTGATGCCTTTCACAACGTGTTAGTCCACATTGTGGTTTAATTATTGATGCCTTTCACAACTTGTTAGTCCACATTGTGGTTTAATTATTGATGCCTTTCACAACGTGTCAGTCCACATTGTGGTGTAATTATTGATGCCTTTCACAACGTGTTAGTCCACATTGTGGCCTAATTATTGATGCTTTCACAACGTGTTAGTCCACATTGTGGTTTAATTATTGTTGCCTTTCACAAACTTGTTAGTCCACATTGTGGTTTAATTATTGATGCCTTTGACAACGTGTTAGTCCACATTGTGGTTTAATTATTGATGCCTTTGACAACTTGTTAGTCCACATTGTGGTTTAATTATTGATGCCTTTCATTACTTGTTAGTCCACATTGTGGCCTAATTATTGATGCCTTTCACAACTTGTTAGTCCACATTGTGATTTAATTATTGATGCCTTTCACAACTTGTTAGTCCACATTGTGGTTTAATTTTTGATGCCTTTGACAACGTGTTAGTCCACATTGTGGTTTAATTATTGATGCCTTTCAGAACTTGTTAGTCCACATTGTGGTTTAATTATTGATGCCTTTGACAACTTGTTAGTCCACATTGTGGCCTAATTATTGATGCCTTTCACAACGCGTTAGTCCACATTGTGGTCTAATTATTGATGCCTTTCATAACGTGTTAGTCCACATTGTGGTTTAATTATTGATGCCTTTCACAACTTGTTAGTCCACATTGTGGTTTAATTATTGATGCCTTTCACAACGTGTTAGTCCACATTGTGGTTTAATTATTGATGCCTTTCACAACTTGTTAGTCCACACTGTGGTTTAATTATTGATGCCTTTCATAACTTGTTAGTCCACATTGTGGTTTAATTATTGATGCCTTTCATAACTTGTTAGTCCACATTGTGGTTTAATTATTGATGCCTTTCATAACTTGTTAGTCCACGTTGTGGTTTAATTATTGATGCCTTTCACAACTTGTTAGTCCACATTGTGGTTTAATTATTGATGCCTTTCACAACTTGTTAGTCCACATTGTGGTTTAATTATTGATGCCTTTCACAACTTGTTAGTCCACATTGTGGTTTAATTATTGATGCCTTTCACAACTTGTTAGTCCACATTGTGGTTTAATTATTGATGCCTTTGACAACTTGTTAGTCCACATTGTGGTTTAATTATTGATGTCTTTCACAACTTGTTAGTCCACTTTGTGGCCTAATTATTGATGCCTTTCACAACTTGTTAGTCCACATTGTGGTTTAATTATTGATGCCTTTGACAACTTGTTAGTCCAGATTGTGGTTTAATTATTGATGCCTTTCACAACTTGTTAGTCCACATTGTGGCCTAATTATTGGTGCCTTTCACAACGTGTTAGTCCACATTGTGGTTTAATTATTGATGCCTTTCACAACTTGTTAGTCCACATTGTGGTTTAATTATTGATGCCTTTCACAACGTGTTAGTCCACATTGTGGCCTAATTATTGATGCCTTTCACAACGTCTTAGTCCAGATTGTGGTTTAATTATTGATGCCTTTCACGACTTGTTAGTCCACATTGTGGCCTAATTATTCATGCCTTTCACAACGTGTTAGTCCACGTTGTGGCCTAATTATTGATGCCTTTCACAACGTGTTTGTCCACATTGTGGTTTAATTATTGATGCCTTTCACAACTTGTTAGTCCACATTGTGGTTTAATTATTGATGCCTTTCACAACTTGTTAGTCCACATTGTGGTTTAATTATTGATGTCTTTTTCAACTTGTTAGTCCACATTGTGGTTTAATTATTGATGCCTTTCACAACTTGTTAGTCCACATTGTGGTTTAATTATTGATGCCTTTCACAACTTGTTAGTCCATATTGTGGTTTAATTATTGATGCCTTTCACAACTTGTTAGTCCACATTGTGGTTTAATTATTGATGCCTTTGACAACTTGTTAGTCCACATTGTGGCCTAATTATTGATGCCTTTCACAACGTGTTAGTCCACATTGTGGCCTAATTATTGATGCCTTTCACAACGTGTTAGTCCACATTGTGGTTTAATTATTGATGCCTTTCACAACTTGTTAGTCCACATTGTGGTTTAATTATTGATGCCTTTCACAACTTGTTAGTCCACATTGTGGTTTAATTATTGATGCCTTTGACAACATTGTGGCCAAATTATTGATGCCTTTCACAACTTGTTAGTCCACATTGTGGTTTAATGATTGATGCCTTTGACAACTTGTTAGTCCACATTGTGGTTTAATTATTGATGCCTTTCACAAGTTGTTAGTCCTCATTGTGGTTTAATTATTGATGCCTTTCATAACTTATAAATTATGAACACAAACGGATTTAGAGTCAAGGAAATTGTGCTTTTTTGTCTCGATTTTAAAATTTGGCCCCTCCAACGAAAGGACACTCACTCTTGTGCCCGCTCCCATCTTGCCGCTGCGAGGCTCGGCTTATGCAGCGAATCATATTCGGTATGCTCCCATAGATGTTACTCTTCCCCCCTCCCCTTACTTTGATATCATAGCTCCGCGTCTGACATCATGACAAACATTATAGTAAAACCAATCCGGAATTAGAAGACAGTTTACACACAAATGCTGATCGAGTGACCCACACATAAGTAGCCCAACAAAGCGAAGACAACTAAATATTCAGCCTAAATCGAGTGACCCACACATAAGTAGCCCAACAAAACGAAAAAAACAAAAACAAAACAAATCAGCCTAAATCGAGTGGCCCACACATACGTCGCCCAACAAAACGAAGATAACAAAAAAATCAGCCTAAATCGAGTGACCCACACATAAGTAGCCTAACAAAACGAAGACAACAAAATCAGCCTAAATCGAATGACCCACACATAAGTAGCCCAACAAAACGAAGATAACAAAAAATTCAGCCTAAATCGAGTGACCCACACATAAGTAGCCTAAGAAAACGAAGACAACAAAAATCAGCCTAAATCGAATGACCCACACATAAGTAGCCTAACAAAACAAAGATAAGAAAAGATTCAGCCTAAATCGAGTGACCCACACATAAGTAGCCTAACAAAACGAAGACAACACAAATTCAGCCTAAATCGAGTGACCCACACATAAGTATCCCAACAAAACGAAGACAACAAAACATTCAGCCTAAATCGAGTGACCCACGCGTAAGTAGCCCAACAAAACGAAGACAACAAAAAATTCAGCCTAAATCGAGTGACCCACGCGTAAGTAGCCCAACAAAACAAAGACAACAAAATATTCAGCCTAGAAAGTCACAAGACAAAGAAAATACAGAACGACATCAACAAAGAATGTTTCATTTCAAAGATATACAGAAACAATCTGGGTTCTCTGAATTCTGTTACCAGGCATAGCCGCCTACGCTCTTTGAATTCTGTTACTTGTCCTGCCCGCCTGGGCTCTTTAAAAATTCCCTTACTAGGTCTGATCGTCTGGGTTCTTTGAATTCAGTTACTAGTACTGGTCGTCTGGGCTCTTTGAATTCAGTTACTAGTACTGGGCGCCTGGGCTCTTTGAATTCAGTTACTAGTACTGGGCGCCTGGGCTCTTTGAATTCAGTTACTAGTACTGGGCGCCTGGACTCTTTGAATTCAGTTACTAGTACTGGGCGCCTAGGCTCTTTGAAAATCTCTCGCTCAAGTTATCGAATATCGAACATATGTAGGGAATATGGACGCTGCGAGAAAGGGAAGTTTGGGCAAACCTTAAACGTGACCAGGAAGACACCGGGCGATCTTGACGCTGCGAGAAAGGGAAGTTTGGGGAAACCTTAAAGGTGACCAGGAAGACACCGGGCGATCTTGACGCTGCGAGAAAGGGAAGTTTGGGTAAACCTTGAACGTGACCAGGAATACACCGGGCGATCTTGACGCTGCGAGAAAGGGAAGTTTGGGGAAACCTTAAACGTGACCAGGAAGACACCGGGCGATCTTGACGCTGCGAGAAAGGGAAGTTTGGGGAAACCTTAAACGTAACCAGGAAGACACCGGGCGATCTTGACGCTGCGAGGGGGAGTTGGAGGGGGACCTTGAAAGTGACCAGGGAGACCACGGACAACCTTGACGATGAGAGGGGAGTTTGGGAGAGACATTGAAGGTGACATTGAGGGAGACACAGTAAGACCGCTGCTATGTGACATCCGGTGAAAATGTTCATTTTGACAGTAAAAGTCACTATTTCTTCAAATTCGAAATGAATGAAAGTATAAAGATTTGAGATTAAGACGACAAACTCTCAGGTTATCTTTTGTTGACGTTTGTGACGACAAACTCTCAGATTATCCTTTGTTGACGTTTGTGCGCAAACGATCACTTATACAATGTTATGTGGTGTCCGTTCAGTCACAGAGATATTATTAGTTACCCCGTGTCTGATCACGTGATACGGGTTTTTACCTACCCGAAGCCAGCCGTACGGCTGGCTTCGGGTAGGTAAAAACCCGTACCACGTGATCAGACACGGGGTAACGAATTTATCTATTGACTTTCCGTTTTAGAAGTACAATCTATTTCATGCGTGAACACACACAGCATGAGATCTTTTATCTTCCATTGTTGAGCCATACAGGTTTCTGTGGAATTTTTGTGCAAAAGAGTTTTTGTGAAAATATGCCGATATGACTAGTATAAAAAGAATTATTGAATTTCTTTTTTTCTTTTTGGTCTCAAAAACACAGCTTTTGAACCCCACATTGGAGGGTACTCGACAAGCTCATTCCAATAAGGGGTCATGAGCTATATTTTGGAGATAAAAAATTAAAATATAATACATGTACACTGTAAAACTGAAATGACGCGTCTTCTACGGGGTATGGACAATTTGTAGATTTCGGAACGAGGCTTCCACTGGGTATGGGAAATTTGTCAGTGGCTGGGCGGACGTATCGTGGGTTTCAATGAATATGGTCTCATACCACGTATCTATCAACCAATCAAATCAAAAAATTCACTTTGGTCAATAGATTAACATATTTTTTTAATGGTAGTTATAGATATTCCAATCTATACACACTAAAAACTAAAGTGTTAAAACTGACACTTTCAAGGTGTTAAACCCATTCTAACTCTTAGGGTTTGATTTTAACACTCAAAGTCCAATGCTTTAAGCACTTAGACATTACAATCGTCAGACATCTGAAACTTGAATGGATGGCACTTCCCATGTGTCTAGCATTGGTGGTTCTTCCAGAATCGTCCATAATTTGATTGGCGCTTGGTGGGTACATAATTAAAAGGACACAACGCAGATGACGCGGATCAGGCTCGAGAGTTCGAGCCTGATCTGCGTCATCTGCGTTGTTTGCTTTTAAGTGTCGCGACATTACACTTGTCAAGTGGTATTATTGTAACACCTGTCAAGTTCTGAAATTTGTAAAAAGGTATGTTCGAGATTATCTCAGTTAAGAAAATTGAAGTATATTTTTAATAGGAAAATTCTTGAAAAAATATATCACGCATTCATACTACCGATCTTAGAATATGGTAGTTCGGTGTGGAGTGGTGCTCCCCAGTATCAACTAAAGCGTTTGGAAGATGTTCATTGCGACGCAGCCCGAATATTTAGCGGGTTGACACGATCTACGAGATCGACTTCTGTTGGAAGTTGGTTGGAACAACTTGGAAAGCAGGCGCTATGTTCAGAAACTGTGTAACTTTTACAAAATTGTCACTGGCACTGCTCCGAGTTTTCTCCATGACCTGATACCACCACGTGTTTCTGATGTATCCCAATATAATCTACGAAATTCGTCTAATTTTGTTCCCTATTCCTGTCGAACAGAGCTGTTCAAACGATCATTTTTCCCTTCGTGCGTCCAAATTTGGAATACCCTACCGGAGACGGTACAAAATAGTACGTCGCTTGCGGAATTCAAGAAATCCATTTTACCACCATTGTATAAGCCTCCGTCATACTTCTCAACCGGAACAAGAAAATACAACATCATCCACGCAAGACTACGAACTGGTTGTAGTGACCTCAATTGTGACAAATTCAATAATTACATATCCGATACTCCATTTTGTTCATGTAACGAAGGTGTTGAGGACGCAGAACACTATTTCTTCGTGTGTACCTTGAATTTTGATATTCGCAATACCCTCATCGGTGATTTGTTAAAATTCACAGCCCACTGGAATTCAACTGATTTAGTATTATATGGAAGCCCGTTATTACCAGAAAGTAGTAATATATCTATTTTTTTATCTGTTCAAAAATTCATTCGTGACTCACACAGATTCGATCTACAGCCTCACAATTAGGTATGTTCTCTACACAATTGTGTCCTCTAGGATATAATAGAAATAATCTGACTTCTGCCGTGGGTATGCTATCGCGGCGGGACCTGGAACTCTCACTGTGAGAATGTACCCACGGCGAAAGTTAGATTATCAAGGGTTTGACCACGAGATAAATTTCGAAATAGTTGTGTGAACATCCCCAGAAGTGCAAACCTATGCTTAGTGGCAGTAATCAAGATGTTAATTTAGACTCACATTACGGCCAAGATACTACAGAATGCAAATGGGTGGGTGGCGGGCATCATCACTGGATCTAATGTTGTATTTCATGTTGTTTTTTTTTTTCTTCTTTATATTCTTTTTTTTTTTTTGATATCTTCTCTCTTTCTTCTCTCTCACTCTCTCTCTCTCTCTCTCTCTCTGTTTAATTTGTGTTGGTCTATAATGTTTATAATATTTAGATTTTGTTAGATTCTGTTATTTATGGAATACGTTCTGCCATATTGTAAATTATTAGTCTTTGTACAGGAACGGAGGGGCTTCTAAGTGGTAAGCACTTGTCCTCCAATCTTGATTTGCATTGTCAAATGGCAAATAAAAATATGTTTAATCTAAGTTCTGGGATATCTAGACTTGAACAAAGTGCTAGTTCAGCACTTAGTAAGTGTTAAATACAGCACTTCAAGTGTAGTTTTTAACACTTTAGTTTTTAGCGTGTAAGTATTTAATTCAACTTGAAAATATAAAGCTATTAACAAAATAAGTCTAACTACTCGTACTCATTTGTCACTTTTACCTTGAAAAAACGACACAAATACAAACACGACACAAACACGACACAAAAACGAAAGAGACACGACACAAAAACATGACACAAAAACACGACACAAACAAGACACAAACACGACACAAAAAAAGAAACAGACTCGACACAAAAACATGACACAAAAACACGACACAAACACAACACAAACACGACACAAAAACGAAACAGACATGACACAACAACATGACACAAAAACGACACAAACACGACACAAACAAGACACAAACACGACACAAAAACGAAAGAGACACGACACAAAAACATGACACAAAAACACGACACAAACAAGACACAAACACGACACAAAAACGAAACAGACACGACACAAAAACATGACACAAAAACATGACACAAACACAACACAAACGAGACACAAACACGGCACAAAAACGAAACAGACACGACACAAAAACATGACACAAAAACACGACACAAACACAACACAAACGAGACACAAACAAGACACAAAAACGAAAGAGACACGACACAAAAACATGACACAAAAACACGACACAAACAAGACACAAACACGACACAAAAAAAGAAACAGACTCGACACAAAAACATGACACAAAAACACGACACAAACACAACACAAACACGACACAAAAACGAAACAGACATGACACAACAACATGACACAAAAACACGACACAAACACGACACAAACACGACACAAACAAGACGGTGTTTGTGTTTTTTTCCATAAAAACTGTAACTTTTTCACATGAAAATAGGACACATACCACACAAATAACGCCATTAATCAATGAGCTACAATTTATCCGCCCTCGAAATTAAAATATATTGGAAGCAACCAGATTGGTGCATGATTATATGACGAGATGCAGCCATTTGTCCATCTTATCACATTTAGCAGTGATTTTCAGGGTGCCAGAAATCGTATCTTTTATTGGAAACCGCAATGTTTCATGTACCGATGGAGTCTGCTCACTCCCCAATCGCTGTCAATACATTGTGTGGTTATCTACATGTAACACTGAAGTCAGATCACTCTCTAATGTCAGGTAATAAATTGTGTGGATACCTACATGTACCAATGAAGTCTTCTCACTACCCAAACACAGTCAATACATTGTGTGGATATCTATATGTACCAATGTAACCAGGTTACTCTCTAATCACAGTCAATACATTGTGTGGATATCTATATGTACCAATGTAACCAGATTACTCTCTAATCACAGTCAATATATTGTGTGGATATCTATATGTACCAATGTAACCAGATTACTCTCTAATCACAGGCAATACATTGTGGGTATATCTATATGTACCAATGTAACCAGATTACTCTCTAATCCCAGTCAAAACATTGTGTGGATATCTATATGTACCAATGTAACCAGGTTACTCTCTAATCACAGTCAATACATTGTGGGTATATCTATATGTACCAATGTAACCAGATTACTCTTTAATCCCAGTCAATACATTGTATGGATATCTATATGTACCAATATAACCAGGTTACTCTCTAATCACAGTCAATACATTGTGTGGATATCTATATGTACCAATGTAACCAGGTTACTCTCTAATCACAGTCAATACATTGTGTGGATATCTACATGTACCAATGTATCCAGATTACTCTCTAATCACAGTCAATACATTGTGTGGATATCTATATGTACCAATGTAACCAGGTTACTCTCTAATCCCAGTCAATACATTGTGTGGATATCTATATGTACCAATGTAACCAGGTTACTCTCTAATCACAGTCAATACATTGTGTGGATATCTATATGTACCAATGTAACCAGATTACTCTCTAATCACAGTCAATACATTGTGGGTATATCTATATGTACCAATGTAACCAGCTTACTATCTAATCACAGTCAATACATTGTATGGATATCTACATGTACCAATGTATCCAGATTACTCTCTAATCCCAGTCAATACATTGTGGGTATATCTATATGTACCAGTGTAACCAGGTTACTCTCTAATCACAGTCAATACATTGTATGGATATCTACATGTACCAGTGTAACCAGGTCACTCTCTAATCCCAGTCAATACATTGTGTGGATATCTACATGTACCAATGTATCCAGATTACTCTCTAATTCCAGTCAATACATTGTGTGGATATCTATATGTACCAATGTAACCAGATTACTCTCTAATCACAGTCAATACATTGTATGGATATCTACATGTACCAGTGTAACCAGGTTACTCTCTAATCCCAGTCAATACATTGTGTGGATATCTATATGTACCAATGTAACCAGGTTACTCTCTAATCACAGTCAATACATTGTATGGATATCTACATGTACCAGTGTAACCAGGTTACTCTCTAATCCCAATCAATACATTGTGGGTATATCTACATGTACCAATGCAACCAGATTACTCTCTAATCCCAGTCAATACATTGTGTGGATATCTATATGTACCAATGTAACCAGGTTAGTCTCTAATCCCAGTCAATACATTGTGTGGATATCTATATGTACCAATGTAACCAGATTACTCTCTAATCACAGTCAATACATTGCGTGGATATCTATATGTACCAATGTAACCGGGTTACTCTCTAATCACAGTCTATACATTGTGGGTATATCTATATGTACCAATGTAACCGGGTTACTCTCTAATCCCAGTCAATACATTGTGGGTATATCTATATGTATCAATGTAACCGGGTTACTCTCTAATCCCAGTCAATACATTGTGTGGATATCTACATGTACCAGTGTAACCAGATTACTCTCTAATCACAGTCAATACATTGTGGGTATATCTACATGTACCAATGCAACCAGATCACTATCTAATCACAGTCAATACATTGTGGGTATATCTATATGTACCAATGTAACCAGATTACTCTCTAATCACAGTCAATACATTGTATGGATATCTACATGTACCAATGTAACCAGGTTACTCTCTAATCACAGTCAATACATTGTGTGGATATCTATATGTACCAATGTAACCAGGTTACTCTCTAATCACAGTCAATACATTGTGTGGATATCTATATGTACCAATGTAACCAGATTACTCTCTAATCACAGTCAATACATTGTGGGTATATCTATATGTACCAATGTAACCAGATTACTCTCTAATCACAGTCAATACATTGTGTGGATATCTATATGTACCAATGTAACCAGATTACTCTCTAATCACAGTCAATACATTGTGGGTATATCTATATGTACCAATGTAACCAGATTACTCTCTAATCACAGTCAATACATTGTGTGGATATCTATATGTACCAGTGTAACCAGATTACTCTCTAATCACAGTCAATACATTGTGGGTATATCTACATGTACCAATGTAACCAGGTTACTCTCTAATCACAGTCAATACATTGTGGGTATATCTACATGTACCAATGTAACCAGGTTACTCTCTAATCACAGTCAATACATTGTGGGTATATCTATATGTACCAATGTAACCAGATTACTCTCTAATCACAGTCAATACATTGTATGGATATCTACATGTACCAGTGTAACCAGGTTACTCTCTAATCCCAGTCAATACATTGTGTGGATATCTATATGTACCAATGTAACCAGGTTACTCTCTAATCACAGTCAATACATTGTATGGATATCTACATGTACCAGTGTAACCAGGTTACTCTCTAATCCCAGTCAATACATTGTGTGGATATCTATATGTACCAATGTAACCAGATTACTCTCTAATCACAGTCAATACATTGTATGGATATCTACATGTACCAATGTAACCAGGTTACTCTCTAATCACAGTCAATACATTGTGTGGATATCTATATGTACCAATGTACCCGGGTTACTCTCTAATCACAGTCAATACATTGTGGGTATATCTACATGTACCAATGTAACCATATTACTCTTTAATCACAGTCAATACACTGTGTGGATATCTATATGTACCAATGTACCCGGGTTACTATCTAATCACAGTCAACACATTGTGGGTATATCTACATGTACCAGTGTAACCAGATTACTCTCTAATCACAGTCAATACATTGTGGGTATATCTACATGTACCAATGTAACCAGATTACTCTCTAATCACAGTCAATACATTGTGTGGATATCTATATGTACCAATGTAACCAGATTACTATCTAATCACAGTCAATACATTGTGGGTATATCTACATGTACCAATGTAACCAGATTACTCTCTAATCCCAGTCTATACATTGTGTGGATATCTACATGTACCAATGTAACCAGATTACTCTCTAATCACAGTCAATACATTGTGTGGATATCTATATGTAACAATGTAACCGGGTTACTCTCTAATCCCAGTCAATACATTGTGTGGATATCTACATGTACCAATGTAACCAGATTACTCTCTAATCACAGTCAATACATTGTGTGGATATCTATATGTAACAATGTAACCGGGTTACTCTCTAATCCCAGTCAATACATTGTGTGGATATCTACATGTACCAATGTAACCAGATTACTCTCTAATCACAGTCAATACATTGTGTGGATACCTATATGTAACAATGTAACCGGGTTACTCTCTAATCCCAGTCAATACATTGTGGTTATATCTACATGTACCATTGTAACCAGATTACTCTCTAATCACAGTCAATACATTGTGTGGATATCTATATGTAACAATGTAACCGGGTTACTCTCTAATCCCAGTCAATACATTGTGTGGATATCTACATGTACCAATGTAACCAGATTACTCTCTAATCACAGTCAATACATTGTGTGGATATCTATATGTACCAATGTAACCAGATTACTCTCTAATCACAGTCAATACATTGTGTGGATATCTATATGTAACAATGTAACCGGGTTACTCTCTAATCCCAGTCAATACATTGTGTGGATATCTACATGTACCAATGTAACCAGATTACTCTCTAATCACAGTCAATACATTGTGGGTATATCTATATGTACCAATGTAACCAGATTACACTCTAATCACAGTCAATACATTGTGGGTATATCTATATGTTCCAATGTAACCAGATTACTCTCTAATCACATTCGATACATTGTGGGTATATCTATATGTACCAATGTAACCAGATTACTCTCTAATCACAGTCAATACATTGTGGGTATATCTACATGTACCAATGTAACCAGATTACTCTCTAGTCACAGTCAATACATTGTGTGGATATCTATATGTACCAATGTAACCAGATTACTCTCTAATCACAGTCAATACATTGTGGGTATATCTATATGTACCAATGTAACCAGATTACTCTCTAGTCACAGTCAATACATTGTGGGTATATCTATATGTACCAATGTAACCAGATTACTCTCTAGTCACAGTCAATACATTGTGGGTATATCTATATGTACCAATGTAACCAGATTACTATCTAATCACAGTCAATACATTGTGTGGATATCTACATGTACCAATGTAACCAGATTACTCTCTAATCACAGTCAATACATTGTGGGTATATCTACATGTACCAATGTAACCAGGTTACTCTCTAGTCACAGTCAATACATTGTGTGGATATCTACATGTACCAGTGTAACCAGGTTACTCTCTAATCCCAATCAATACATTGTGTGGATATCTATATGTACCAATGTAACCAGATTACTCTCTAATCACAGTCAATACATTGTGGGTATATCTATATGTACCAATGTAACCAGATTACTCTCTAATCACAGTCAATATATTGTGGGTATATCTATATGTACCAATGTAACCAGATTACTCTCTAATCACAGTCAATACATTGTGTGAATGTCTACATGTACAAATGTAACCAGATTACTCTCTAATCACAGTCAAAACATTGTGTGGATATCTATATGTACCAATGTAACCAGATTACTCTCTAATCACAGCCAATACATTGTGTGGATATCTATATGTACCAATGTAACCAGATTACTCTCTAATCACAGTCAAAACATTGTGTGGATATCTATATGTACCAATGTAACCAGATTACTCTCTAATCACAGTCAATACATTGTGGGTATATCTATATGTACCAATGTAACCAGATTACTCTCTAATCACAGTCAATATATTGTATGGATATCTACATGTACCAGTGTAACCAGGTTACTCTCTAATCCCAATCAATACATTGTGTGGATATCTATATGTACCAATGTAACCAGGTTAGTCTCTAATCACAGTCAATACATTGTGTGGATATCTATATGTACCAATGTAACCAGATTACTCTCTAATCACAGTCAAAACATTGTGTGGATATCTATATGTACCAATGTAACCAGATTACTCTCTAATCACAGTCAATACATTGTGTGGATATCTATATGTACCAATGTAACCAGATTACTCTCTAATCACAGTCAAAACATTGTGTGGATATCTATATGTACCAATGTAACCAGATTACTCTCTAATCACAGTCAATACATTGTGGGTATATCTATATGTACCAATGTAACCAGATTACTCTCTAATCACAGTCAATATATTGTGGGTATATCTATATGTACCAATGTAACCAGATTACTCTCTAATCACAGTCAATACATTGTGTGAATGTCTACATGTACCAATGTAACCAGATTACTCTCTAATCACAGTCAATACATTGTGGGTATATCTATATGTACCAGTGTAACCAGGTTACTCTCTAATCCAAGTCAATACATTGTATGGATATCTACATGTACCAATGTAACCAGGTTACTCTCTAATCACAGTCAATACATTGTGTGGATATCTGTATGTACCAATGTAACCAGATTACTCTCTAATCACAGTCAATACATTGTGGGTATATCTATATGTACCAATGTAACCAGGTTACTCTCTAATCACAGTCAATACATTGTGTGGATATCTATATGTACCAATGTAACCAGGTTACTCTCTAATCACAGTCAATACATTGTGGGTATATCTACATGTACCAATGTAACCAGCTTACTATCTAATCACAGTCAATACATTTTGGGTATATCTACATGTACCATTGTAACCAGCTTGCTATCTAATCACAGTCAATACATTGTGGGTATATCTACATGTACCAATGTAACCAGCTTACTATCTAATCCCAGTCAATACATTGTGTGGATATCTACATGTACCAATGTAACCAGATTACTCTCTAATTCCAGTCAATACATTGTGTGGATATCTATATGTACCAATGTAACCAGATTACTCTCTAATCCCAGTCAATACATTGTGGGTATATCTACATGTACCAATGTAACCAGCTTACTATCTAATCACAGTCAATACATTGTGGGTATATCTACATGTACCAATGTAACCAGCTTACTATCTAATCACAGTCAATACATTGTGGGTATATCTACATGTACCAATGTAACCAGATTACTATCTAATCACAGTCAATACATTGTGGGTATATCTACATGTACCAATGTAACCAGATTACTCTCTAATCACAGTCAATACATTGCGTGGATATCTATATGTACCAATGTACCCGGGTTAGTCTCTAATCCCATTCTAAACATTGTGTGGATATCTATATGTACCAATGTAACCAGATTACTCTCTAATCACAGTCAATACATTGCGTGGTTATCTATATGTACCAATGTACCCGGGTTAGTCTCTAATCCCAGTCAATACATTGTGTGGATATCTATATGTACCAATGTAACCAGGTTACTCTCTAATCACAGTCAATACATTGTGTGGATATCTATATGTACCAATGTAACCAGATTACTCTCTAATCACAGTCAATACATTGTGTGGATATCTATATGTACCAATGTAACCAGGTTACTCTCTAATCACAGTCAATACATTGTGTGGATATCTATATGTACCAATGTAACCAGGTTACTCTCTAATCACAGTCAATACATTGTGTGGATATCTATATGTACCAATGTAATCAGATTACTCTCTAATCACAGTCAATACATTGTGGGTATATCTATATGTACTAGTGTAACCGGGTTACTCTCTAATCACAGTCAATACATTGTATGGATATCTACATGTACCAGTGTAACCAGGTTACTCTCTAATCCCAGTCAATACATTGTGTGGATATCTACATGTACCAATGTAACCAGATTACTCTCTAATCCCAGTCAATACATTGTGTGGATATCTATATGTACCAATGTAACCAGATTACTCTCTAATCACAGTCAATACATTGTATGGATATCTACATGTACCAGTGTAACCAGGTTACTCTCTAATCCCAGTCAATACATTGTGTGGATATCTATATGTACCAATGTAACCAGATTACTCTCTAATCACAGTCAATACATTGTATGGATATCTACATGTACCAGTGTAACTAGGTTACTCTCTAATCCCAATCAATACATTGTGGGTATATCTACATGTACCAATGCAACCAGATTACTCTCTAATCCCAGTCAATACATTGTGTGGATATCTATATGTACCAATGTAACCAGGTTAGTCTCTAATCCCAGTCTATACATTGTGTGGATATCTATATGTACCAATGTAACCAGATTACTCTCTAATCACAGTCAATACATTGCGTGGATATCTATATGTACCAATGTACCCGGGTTAGTCTCTAATCCCAGTCAATACATTGTGTGGATATCTATATGTACCAATGTAACCAGGTTACTCTCTAATCACAGTCAATACATTGTATGGATATCTATATGTACCAATGTAACCAGATTACTATCTAATCCCAGTCAATACATTGTGTTGATATCTATATGTACCAATGTAACCAGGTTACTCTCTAATCACAGTCAATACATTGTGTGGATATCTATATGTACCAATGTAATCAGATTACTCTCTAATCACAGTCAATACATTGTGGGTATATCTATATGTACTAGTGTAACCAGGTTACTCTCTAATCACAGTCAATACATTGTATGGATATCTACATGTACCAGTGTAACCAGGTTACTCTCTAATCCCAGTCAATACATTGTGTGGATATCTACATGTACCAATGTAACCAGATTACTCTCTAATCCCAGTCAATACATTGTATGGATATCTATATGTACCAATGTAACCAGATTACTCTCTAATCACAGTCAATACATTGTATGGATATCTACATGTACCAGTGTAACCAGGTTACTCTCTAATCCCAGTCAATACATTGTGTGGATATCTATATGTACCAATGTAACCAGATTACTCTCTAATCACAGTCAATACATTGTATGGATATCTACATGTACCAGTGTAACCAGGTTACTCTCTAATCCCAATCAATACATTGTGGGTATATCTACATGTACCAATGCAACCAGATTACTCTCTAATCCCAGTCAATACATTGTGTGGATATCTATATGTACCAATGTAACCAGGTTAGTCTCTAATCCCAGTCAATACATTGTGTGGATATCTATATGTACCAATGTAACCAGATTACTCTCTAATCACAGTCAATACATTGCGTGGATATCTATATGTACCAATGTACCCGGGTTACTTTCTAATCCCAGTCAATACATTGTGTGGATATCTATATGTACCAATGTAACCAGATTACTCTCTAATCACAGTCAATACATTGTATGGATATCTACATGTACCAGTGTAACCAGATTACTCTCTAATCACAGTCAATACATTGTGGGTATATCTACATGTACCAATGTAACCAGGTTACTCTCTAATCCCAGTCAATACATTGTGTGGATATCTATATGTACCAATGTAACCAGATTACTCTCTAATCCCAGTCAATACATTGTATGGATATCTACTAGTACCAATGTAACCAGATTACTCTCTAATCCCAGTCAATACATTGTGTGGATATCTATATGTACCAATGTAACCAGGTTAGTCTCTAATCCCAGTCTATACATTGTGTGGATATCTATATGTACCAATGTAACCAGATTACTCTCTAATCACAGTCAATACATTGCGTGGATATCTATATGTACCAATGTACCCGGGTTAGTCTCTAATCCCAGTCAATACATTGTGTGGATATCTATATGTACCAATGTAACCAGGTTACTCTCTAATCACAGTCAATACATTGTATGGATATCTATATGTACCAATGTAACCAGATTACTATCTAATCCCAGTCAATACATTGTGTTGATATCTATATGTACCAATGTAACCAGGTTACTCTCTAATCACAGTCAATACATTGTGTGGATATCTATATGTACCAATGTAATCAGATTACTCTCTAATCACAGTCAATACATTGTGGGTATATCTATATGTACTAGTGTAACCAGGTTACTCTCTAATCACAGTCAATACATTGTATGGATATCTACATGTACCAGTGTAACCAGGTTACTCTCTAATCCCAGTCAATACATTGTGTGGATATCTACATGTACCAATGTAACCAGATTACTCTCTAATCCCAGTCAATACATTGTATGGATATCTATATGTACCAATGTAACCAGATTACTCTCTAATCACAGTCAATACATTGTATGGATATCTACATGTACCAGTGTAACCAGGTTACTCTCTAATCCCAGTCAATACATTGTGTGGATATCTATATGTACCAATGTAACCAGATTACTCTCTAATCACAGTCAATACATTGTATGGATATCTACATGTACCAGTGTAACCAGGTTACTCTCTAATCCCAATCAATACATTGTGGGTATATCTACATGTACCAATGCAACCAGATTACTCTCTAATCCCAGTCAATACATTGTGTGGATATCTATATGTACCAATGTAACCAGGTTAGTCTCTAATCCCAGTCAATACATTGTGTGGATATCTATATGTACCAATGTAACCAGATTACTCTCTAATCACAGTCAATACATTGCGTGGATATCTATATGTACCAATGTACCCGGGTTACTTTCTAATCCCAGTCAATACATTGTGTGGATATCTATATGTACCAATGTAACCAGATTACTCTCTAATCACAGTCAATACATTGTATGGATATCTACATGTACCAGTGTAACCAGATTACTCTCTAATCACAGTCAATACATTGTGGGTATATCTACATGTACCAATGTAACCAGGTTACTCTCTAATCCCAGTCAATACATTGTGTGGATATCTATATGTACCAATGTAACCAGATTACTCTCTAATCCCAGTCAATACATTGTATGGATATCTACTAGTACCAATGTAACCAGATTACTCTCTAATCCCAGTCAATACATTGTGGGTATATCTATATGTACCAATGCAACCAGATTACTCTCTAATCCCAGTCAATACATTGTGTGTATATCTATATGTACCAATGTAACCAGGTTAGTCTCTAATCCCAGTCTATACATTGTGTGGATATCTATATGTACCAATGTAACCAGAATACTCTCTAATCCCAATCAATACATTGTGGGTATATCTACATGTACCAATGCAACCAGATTACTCTCTAATCCCAGTCAATACATTGTGTGGATATCTATATGTACCAATGTAACCAGGTTAGTCTCTAATCCCAGTCTATACATTGTGTGGATATCTATATGTACCAATGTAACCAGATTACTCTCTAATCACAGTCAATACATTGCGTGGATATCTATATGTACCAATGTACCCGGGTTACTCTCTAATCACAGTCAATACATTGTGGGTATATCTATATGTACCAATGTAACCAGATTACTCTCTAATCCCAATCAATACATTGTGGGTATATCTACATGTACCAATGCAACCAGATTACTCTCTAATCCCAGTCAATACATTGTGTGGATATCTATATGTACCAATGTAACCAGGTTAGTCTCTAATCCCCGTCTATACATTGTGTGGATATCTATATGTACCAATGTAACCAGATTACTCTCTAATCACAGTCAATACATTGCGTGGATATCTATATGTACCAATGTACCCGGGTTAGTCTCTAATCCCAGTCTATACATTGTGTGGATATCTATATGTACCAATGTAACCAGGTTAGTCTCTAATCCCAGTCTATACATTGTGTGGATATCTATATGTACCAATGTAACCAGATTACTCTCTAATCACAGTCAATACATTGTGGGTATATCTACATGTACCAATGTAACCAGCTTACTCTCTAATCCCAGTCAATACATTGTGTGGATATCTATATGTACCAATGTAACCAGATTACTCTCTAATCACATTCGATACATTGTGGGTATATCTACATGTACCAATGTAACCAGATTACTCTCTAATCACAGTCAATACATTGTGTGGATATCTATATGTACCAATGTAACCAGATTACTCTCTAATCACAGTCAATACATTGTGTGGATATCTATATGTACCAATGTAACCAGATTACTCTCTAATCACAGTCAATACATTGTATGGATATCTACATGTACCAGTGTAACCAGATTACTCTCTAATTACAGTCAATACATTGTGTGGATATCTATATGTACCAATGTAACCAGATTACTCTCTAATCACATTCGATACATTGTGGGTATATCTACATGTACCAATGTAACCAGATTACTCTCTAATCACAGTCAATACATTGTGTGGATATCTACATGTACCAGTGTAACCAGATTACTCTCTAATCACAGTCAATACATTGTGTGGATATCTATATGTACCAATGTAACCAGATTACTCTCTAATCACAGTCAATACATTGTGGGTATATCTACTAGTACCAATGTAACCAGATTACTCTCTAATCCCAGTCAATACATTGTGTGGATATCTATATGTACCAATGTAACCAGATTACTCTCTAATCACAGTCAATACATTGTGTGGATATCTATATGTACCAATGTAACCAGATTACTCTCTAATCACAGTTAATACATTGTGTGGATATCTATATGTACCAATGTAACCAGATTACTCTCTAATCACAGTCAATACATTGTGTGGATATCTATATGTACCAATGTAACCAGATTACTCTCTAATCACAGTCAATACATTGTGGGTATATCTACTAGTACCAAAGTAACCAGATTACTCTCTAATCCCAGTCAATACATTGTAGGTATATCTATATGTACCAATGTAACCAGATTACTCTCTAATCCCAATCAATACATTGTGGGTATATCTACATGTACCAATGCAACCAGATTACTCTCTAATCCCAGTCAATACATTGTGTGGATATCTATATATACCAATGTAACCAGATTACTCTCTAATCACAGTCCATACATTGTGGGTATATCTATATGTACCAATGTAACCAGATTACTCTCTAATCACAGTCAATACATTGTGGGTATATCTATATGTACCAATGTAACCAGATTACGCTCTAATCCCAATCAATACATTGTGGGTATATCTACATGTACCAATGCAACCAGATTACTCTCTAATCCCAGTCAATACATTGTGTGGATATCTATATGTACCAATGTAACCAGGTTAGACTCTAATCCCAGTCTATACATTGTGTGGATATCTATATGTACCAATGTAACCAGATTACTCTCTAATTCCAGTCAATACATTGTGTGGATATCTATATGTACCAATGTAACCAGATTACTCTCTAATCACAGTCAATACATTGTGGGTATATCTACATGTACCAATGTAACCAGGTTACTCTCTAATCACAGTCAATACATTGTGTGAATGTCTACATGTACCAATGTAACCAGGTTACTCTCTAATCACAGTCAATACATTGTGTGGATATCTATATGTACCAATGTAACCAGGTTACTCTCTAATCACAGTCAATACATTGTGGGTATATCTATATGTACCAATGTAACCAGATTACTCTCTAATCACAGTCAATACATTGTGGGTATATCTATATGTACCAATGTAACCAGATTACTATCTAATCACAGTCAATACATTGTGGGTATATCTATATGTACCAATGTAACCAGATTACTCTCTAATCACAGTCAATACATTGTGTGGATATCTATATGTACCAATGTAACCAGGTTAGTCTCTAATCCCAGTCTATACATTGTGTGGATATCTATATGTACCAATGTAACCAGATTACTCTCTAATCACAGTCAATACATTGTGTGGATATCTATATGTACCAATGTACCCGGGTTACTATCTAATCACAGTCAATACATTGTGGGTATATCTACATGTACCAGTGTAACCAGATTACTCTCTAATCACAGTCAATACATTGTGGGTATATCTACATGTACCAATGTAACCAGATTACTCTCTAATCACAGTCAATACATTGTGTGGATATCTATATGTACCAATGTAACCAGATTACTATCTAATCACAGTCAATACATTGTGGGTATATCTACATGTACCAATGTAACCAGATTACTCTCTAATCACAGTCAATACATTGTGTGGATATCTATATGTAACAATGTAACCGGGTTACTCTCTAATCCCAGTCAATACATTGTGTGGATATCTACATGTACCAATGTAACCAGATTACTCTCTAATCACAGTCAATACATTGTGTGGATATCTATATGTACCAATGTAACCAGATTACTCTCTAATCACAGTCAATACATTGTGTGGATATCTATATGTAACAATGTAACCGGGTTACTCTCTAATCCCAGTCAATACATTGTGTGGATATCTACATGTACCAATGTAACCAGATTACTCTCTAATCACAGTCAATACATTGTGTGGATACCTATATGTAACAATGTAACCGGGTTACTCTCTAATCCCAGTCAATACATTGTGGTTATATCTACATGTACCATTGTAACCAGATTACTCTCTAATCACAGTCAATACATTGTGTGGATATCTATATGTAACAATGTAACCGGGTTACTCTCTAATCCCAGTCGATACATTGTGTGGATATCTACATGTACCAATGTAACCAGATTACTCTCTAATCACAGTCAATACATTGTGTGGATATCTATATGTACCAATGTAACCAGATTACTCTCTAATCACAGTCAATACATTGTGTGGATATCTATATGTAACAATGTAACCGGGTTACTCTCTAATCCCAGTCAATACATTGTGTGGATATCTACATGTACCAATGTAACCAGATTACTCTCTAATCACAGTCAATACATTGTGGGTATATCTATATGTACCAATGTAACCAGATTACTCTCTAATCACAGTCAATACATTGTGGTTATATCTATATGTACCAATGTAACCAGATTACTATCTAATCACAGTCAATACATTGTGTGGATATCTACATGTACCAATGTAACCAGATTACTCTCTAATCACAGTCAATACATTGTGGGTATATCTACATGTACCAATGTAACCAGGTTACTCTCTAGTCACAGTCAATACATTGTGTGGATATCTACATGTACCAGTGTAACCAGGTTACTCTCTAATCCCAATCAATACATTGTGTGGATATCTATATGTACCAATGTAACCAGATTACTCTCTAATCACAGTCAATACATTGTGGGTATATCTATATGTACCAATGTAACCAGATTACTGTCTAATCACAGTCAATATATTGTGGGTATATCTATATGTACCAATGTAACCAGATTACTCTCTAATCACAGTCAATACATTGTGTGAATGTCTACATGTACCAATGTAACCAGATTACTCTCTAATCACAGTCAAAACATTGTGTGGATATCTATATGTACCAATGTAACCAGATTACTCTCTAATCACAGCCAATACATTGTGTGGATATCTATATGTACCAATGTAACCAGATTACTCTCTAATCACAGTCAAAACATTGTGTGGATATCTATATGTACCAATGTAACCAGATTACTCTCTAATCACAGTCAATACATTGTGGGTATATCTATATGTACCAATGTAACCAGATTACTCTCTAATCACAGTCAATATATTGTATGGATATCTACATGTACCAGTGTAACCAGGTTACTCTCTAATCCCAATCAATACATTGTGTGGATATCTATATGTACCAATGTAACCAGGTTAGTCTCTAATCACAGTCAATACATTGTGTGGATATCTATATGTACCAATGTAACCAGATTACTCTCTAATCACAGTCAAAACATTGTGTGGATATCTATATGTACCAATGTAACCAGATTACTCTCTAATCACAGTCAATACATTGTGTGGATATCTATATGTACCAATGTAACCAGATTACTCTCTAATCACAGTCAAAACATTGTGTGGATATCTATATGTACCAATGTAACCAGATTACTCTCTAATCACAGTCAATACATTGTGGGTATATCTATATGTACCAATGTAACCAGATTACTCTCTAATCACAGTCAATATATTGTGGGTATATCTATATGTACCAATGTAACCAGATTACTCTCTAATCACAGTCAATACATTGTGTGAATGTCTACATGTACCAATGTAACCAGATTACTCTCTAATCACAGTCAATACATTGTGGGTATATCTATATGTACCAGTGTAACCAGGTTACTCTCTAATCCAAGTCAATACATTGTATGGATATCTACATGTACCAATGTAACCAGGTTACTCTCTAATCACAGTCAATACATTGTGTGGATATCTGTATGTACCAATGTAACCAGATTACTCTCTAATCACAGTCAATACATTGTGGGTATATCTATATGTACCAATGTAACCAGGTTACTCTCTAATCACAGTCAATACATTGTGTGGATATCTATATGTACCAATGTAACCAGGTTACTCTCTAATCACAGTCAATACATTGTGGGTATATCTACATGTACCAATGTAACCAGCTTACTATCTAATCACAGTCAATACATTTTGGGTATATCTACATGTACCATTGTAACCAGCTTGCTATCTAATCACAGTCAATACATTGTGGGTATATCTACATGTACCAATGTAACCAGCTTACTATCTAATCCCAGTCAATACATTGTGTGGATATCTACATGTACCAATGTAACCAGATTACTCTCTAATTCCAGTCAATACATTGTGTGGATATCTATATGTACCAATGTAACCAGATTACTCTCTAATCCCAGTCAATACATTGTGGGTATATCTACATGTACCAATGTAACCAGCTTACTATCTAATCACAGTCAATACATTGTGGGTATATCTACATGTACCAATGTAACCAGCTTACTATCTAATCACAGTCAATACATTGTGGGTATATCTACATGTACCAATGTAACCAGATTACTATCTAATCACAGTCAATACATTGTGGGTATATCTACATGTACCAATGTAACCAGATTACTCTCTAATCACAGTCAATACATTGCGTGGATATCTATATGTACCAATGTACCCGGGTTAGTCTCTAATCCCATTCTAAACATTGTGTGGATATCTATATGTACCAATGTAACCAGATTACTCTCTAATCACAGTCAATACATTGCGTGGTTATCTATATGTACCAATGTACCCGGGTTAGTCTCTAATCCCAGTCAATACATTGTGTGGATATCTATATGTACCAATGTAACCAGGTTACTCTCTAATCACAGTCAATACATTGTGTGGATATCTATATGTACCAATGTAACCAGATTACTCTCTAATCACAGTCAATACATTGTGTGGATATCTATATGTACCAATGTAACCAGGTTACTCTCTAATCACAGTCAATACATTGTGTGGATATCTATATGTACCAATGTAACCAGGTTACTCTCTAATCACAGTCAATACATTGTGTGGATATCTATATGTACCAATGTAATCAGATTACTCTCTAATCACAGTCAATACATTGTGGGTATATCTATATGTACTAGTGTAACCGGGTTACTCTCTAATCACAGTCAATACATTGTATGGATATCTACATGTACCAGTGTAACCAGGTTACTCTCTAATCCCAGTCAATACATTGTGTGGATATCTACATGTACCAATGTAACCAGATTACTCTCTAATCCCAGTCAATACATTGTGTGGATATCTATATGTACCAATGTAACCAGATTACTCTCTAATCACAGTCAATACATTGTATGGATATCTACATGTACCAGTGTAACCAGGTTACTCTCTAATCCCAGTCAATACATTGTGTGGATATCTATATGTACCAATGTAACCAGATTACTCTCTAATCACAGTCAATACATTGTATGGATATCTACATGTACCAGTGTAACTAGGTTACTCTCTAATCCCAATCAATACATTGTGGGTATATCTACATGTACCAATGCAACCAGATTACTCTCGAATCCCAGTCAATACATTGTGTGGATATCTATATGTACCAATGTAACCAGGTTAGTCTCTAATCCCAGTCTATACATTGTGTGGATATCTATATGTACCAATGTAACCAGATTACTCTCTAATCACAGTCAATACATTGCGTGGATATCTATATGTACCAATGTACCCGGGTTAGTCTCTAATCCCAGTCAATACATTGTGTGGATATCTATATGTACCAATGTAACCAGGTTACTCTCTAATCACAGTCAATACATTGTATGGATATCTATATGTACCAATGTAACCAGATTACTATCTAATCCCAGTCAATACATTGTGTTGATATCTATATGTACCAATGTAACCAGGTTACTCTCTAATCACAGTCAATACATTGTGTGGATATCTATATGTACCAATGTAATCAGATTACTCTCTAATCACAGTCAATACATTGTGGGTATATCTATATGTACTAGTGTAACCAGGTTACTCTCTAATCACAGTCAATACATTGTATGGATATCTACATGTACCAGTGTAACCAGGTTACTCTCTAATCCCAGTCAATACATTGTGTGGATATCTACATGTACCAATGTAACCAGATTACTCTCTAATCCCAGTCAATACATTGTATGGATATCTATATGTACCAATGTAACCAGATTACTCTCTAATCACAGTCAATACATTGTATGGATATCTACATGTACCAGTGTAACCAGGTTACTCTCTAATCCCAGTCAATACATTGTGTGGATATCTATATGTACCAATGTAACCAGATTACTCTCTAATCACAGTCAATACATTGTATGGATATCTACATGTACCAGTGTAACCAGGTTACTCTCTAATCCCAATCAATACATTGTGGGTATATCTACATGTACCAATGCATCCAGACTACTCTCTAATCCCAGTTAATACATTGTGTGGATATCTATATGTACCAATGTAACCAGGTTAGTCTCTAATCCCAGTCAATACATTGTGTGGATATCTATATGTACCAATGTAACCAGATTACTCTCTAATCACAGTCAATACATTGCGTGGATATCTATATGTACCAATGTTCCCGGGTTACTTTCTAATCCCAGTCAATACATTGTGTGGATATCTATATGTACCAATGTAACCAGATTACTCTCTAATCACAGTCAATACATTGTATGGATATCTACATGTACCAGTGTAACCAGATTACTCTCTAATCACAGTCAACACATTGTGGGTATATCTACATGTACCAATGTAACCAGGTTACTCTCTAATCCCAGTCAATACATTGTGTGGATATCTATATGTACCAATGTAACCAGATTACTCTCTAATCCCAGTCAATACATTGTATGGATATCTACTAGTACCAATGTAACCAGATTACTCTCTAATCCCAGTCAATACATTGTGGGTATATCTATATGTACCAATGCAACCAGATTACTCTCTAATCCCAGTCAATACATTGTGTGGATATCTATATGTACCAATGTAACCAGGTTAGTCTCTAATCCCAGTCTATACATTGTGTGGATATCTATATGTACCAATGTAACCAGAATACTCTCTAATCCCAATCAATACATTGTGGGTATATCTACATGTACCAATGCAACCAGATTACTCTCTAATCCCAGTCAATACATTGTGTGGATATCTATATGTACCAATGTAACCAGGTTAGTCTCTAATCCCAGTCTATACATTGTGTGGATATCTATATGTACCAATGTAACCAGATTACTCTCTAATCACAGTCAATACATTGCGTGGATATCTATATGTACCAATGTACCCGGGTTACTCTCTAATCACAGTCAATACATTGTGGGTATATCTATATGTACCAATGTAACCAGATTACTCTCTAATCCCAATCAATACATTGTGGGTATATCTACATGTACCAATGCAACCAGATTACTCTCTAATCCCAGTCAATACATTGTGTGGATATCTATATGTACCAATGTAACCAGGTTAGTCTCTAATCACAGTCAATACATTGCGTGGATATCTATATGTACCAATGTACCCGGGTTAGTCTCTAATCCCAGTCTATACATTGTGTGGATATCTATATGTACCAATGTAACCAGGTTAGTCTCTAATCCCAGTCTATACATTGTGTGGATATCTATATGTACCAATGTAACCAGATTACTCTCTAATCACAGTCAATACATTGTGGGTATATCTACATGTACCAATGTAACCAGCTTACTCTCTAATCCCAGTCAATACATTGTGTGGATATCTATATCTACCAATGTAACCAGATTACTCTCTAATCACATTCGATACATTGTGGGTATATCTACATGTACCAATGTAACCAGATTACTCTCTAATCACAGTCAATACATTGTGTGGATATCTATATGTACCAATGTAACCAGATTACTCTCTAATCACAGTCAATACATTGTGTGGATATCTATATGTACCAATGTAACCAGATTACTCTCTAATCACAGTCAATACATTGTATGGATATCTACATGTACCAGTGTAACCAGATTACTCTCTAATTACAGTCAATACATTGTGTGGATATCTATATGTACCAATGTAACCAGATTACTCTCTAATCACATTCGATACATTGTGGGTATATCTACATGTACCAATGTAACCAGATTACTCTCTAATCACAGTCAATACATTGTGTGGATATCTACATGTACCAGTGTAACCAGATTACTCTCTAATCACAGTCAATACATTGTGTGGATATCTATATGTACCAATGTAACCAGATTACTCTCTAATCACAGTCAATACATTGTGGGTATATCTACTAGTACCAATGTAACCAGATTACTCTCTAATCCCAGTCAATACATTGTGTGGATATCTATATGTACCAATGTAACCAGATTACTCTCTAATCACAGTCAATACATTGTGTGGATATCTATATGTACCAATGTAACCAGATTACTCTCTAATCACAGTTAATACATTGTGTGGATATCTATATGTACCAATGTAACCAGATTACTCTCTAATCACAGTCAATACATTGTGTGGATATCTATATGTACCAATGTAACCAGATTACTCTCTAATCACAGTCAATACATTGTGGGTATATCTACTAGTACCAAAGTAACCAGATTACTCTCTAATCCCAGTCAATACATTGTAGGTATATCTATATGTACCAATGTAACCAGATTACTCTCTAATCCCAATCAATACATTGTGGGTATATCTACATGTACCAATGCAACCAGATTACTCTCTAATCCCAGTCAATACATTGTGTGGATATCTATATATACCAATGTAACCAGATTACTCTCTAATCACAGTCCATACATTGTGGGTATATCTATATGTACCAATGTAACCAGATTACTCTCTAATCACAGTCAATACATTGTGGGTATATCTATATGTACCAATGTAACCAGATTACGCTCTAATCCCAATCAATACATTGTGGGTATATCTACATGTACCAATGCAACCAGATTACTCTCTAATCCCAGTCAATACATTGTGTGGATATCTATATGTACCAATGTAACCAGGTTAGACTCTAATCCCAGTCTATACATTGTGTGGATATCTATATGTACCAATGTAACCAGATTACTCTCTAATCACAGTCAATACATTGTGTGGATATCTATATGTACCAATGTACCCGGGTTACTCTCTAATTCCAGTCAATACATTGTGTGGATATCTATATGTACCAATGTAACCAGATTACTCTCTAATCACAGTCAATACATTGTGGGTATATCTACATGTACCAATGTAACCAGGTTACTCTCTAATCACAGTCAATACATTGTGTGAATGTCTACATGTACCAATGTAACCAGGTTACTCTCTAATCACAGTCAATACATTGTGTGGATATCTATATGTACCAATGTAACCAGGTTACTCTCTAATCACAGTCAATACATTGTGGGTATATCTATATGTACCAATGTAACCAGATTACTCTCTAATCACAGTCAATACATTGTGGGTATATCTATATGTACCAATGTAACCAGATTACTATCTAATCACAGTCAATACATTGTGGGTATATCTATATGTACCAATGTAACCAGATTACTCTCTAATCACAGTCAATACATTGTGTGGATATCTATATGTACCAATGTAACCAGGTTAGTCTCTAATCCCAGTCTATACATTGTGTGGATATCTATATGTACCAATGTAACCAGATTACTCTCTAATCACAGTCAATACATTGTGTGGATATCTATATGTACCAATGTACCCGGGTTACTATCTAATCACAGTCAATACATTGTGGGTATATCTACATGTACCAGTGTAACCAGATTACTCTCTAATCACAGTCAATACATTGTGGGTATATCTACATGTACCAATGTAACCAGATTACTCTCTAATCACAGTCAATACATTGTGTGGATATCTATATGTACCAATGTAACCAGATTACTATCTAATCACAGTCAATACATTGTGGGTATATCTACATGTACCAATGTAACCAGATTACTCTCTAATCACAGTCAATACATTGTGTGGATATCTATATGTAACAATGTAACCGGGTTACTCTCTAATCCCAGTCAATACATTGTGTGGATATCTACATGTACCAATGTAACCAGATTACTCTCTAATCACAGTCAATACATTGTGTGGATATCTATATGTACCAATGTAACCAGATTACTCTCTAATCACAGTCAATACATTGTGTGGATATCTATATGTAACAATGTAACCGGGTTACTCTCTAATCCCAGTCAATACATTGTGTGGATATCTACATGTACCAATGTAACCAGATTACTCTCTAATCACAGTCAATACATTGTGTGGATACCTATATGTAACAATGTAACCGGGTTACTCTCTAATCCCAGTCAATACATTGTGGTTATATCTACATGTACCATTGTAACCAGATTACTCTCTAATCACAGTCAATACATTGTGTGGATATCTATATGTAACAATGTAACCGGGTTACTCTCTAATCCCAGTCGATACATTGTGTGGATATCTACATGTACCAATGTAACCAGATTACTCTCTAATCACAGTCAATACATTGTGTGGATATCTATATGTACCAATGTAACCAGATTACTCTCTAATCACAGTCAATACATTGTGTGGATATCTATATGTAACAATGTAACCGGGTTACTCTCTAATCCCAGTCAATACATTGTGTGGATATCTACATGTACCAATGTAACCAGATTACTCTCTAATCACAGTCAATACATTGTGGGTATATCTATATGTACCAATGTAACCAGATTACTCTCTAATCACAGTCAATACATTGTGGTTATATCTATATGTACCAATGTAACCAGATTACTCTCTAATCACATTCGATACATTGTGGGTATATCTATATGTACCAATGTAACCAGATTACTCTCTAATCACAGTCAATACATTGTGGGTATATCTACATATACCAATGTAACCAGATTACTCTCTAGTCACAGTCAATACATTGTGTGGATATCTATATGTACCAATGTAACCAGATTACTCTCTAATCACAGTCAATACATTGTGGGTATATCTACATGTACCAATGTAACCAGATTACTCTCTAATCACAGTCAATACATTGTGGGTATATCTACATGTACCAATGTAACCAGATTACTATCTAATCACAGTCAATACATTGTGTGGATATCTACATGTACCAATGTAACCAGATTACTCTCTAATCACAGTCAATACATTGTGGGTATATCTACATGTACCAATGTAACCAGGTTACTCTCTAGTCACAGTCAATACATTGTGTGGATATCTACATGTACCAGTGTAACCAGGTTACTCTCTAATCCCAATCAATACATTGTGTGGATATCTATATGTACCAATGTAACCAGATTACTCTCTAATCACAGTCAATACATTGTGGGTATATCTATATGTACCAATGTAACCAGATTACTCTCTAATCACAGTCAATATACTGTGGGTATATCTATATGTACCAATGTAACCAGATTACTCTCTAATCACAGTCAATACATTGTGTGAATGTCTACATGTACCAATGTAACCAGATTACTCTCTAATCACAGTCAAAACATTGTGTGGATATCTATATGTACCAATGTAACCAGATTACTCTCTAATCACAGCCAATACATTGTGTGGATATCTATATGTACCATTGTAACCAGATTACTCTCTAATCACAGTCAAAACATTGTGTGGATATCTATATGTACCAATGTAACCAGATTACTCTCTAATCACAGTCAATACATTGTGGGTATATCTATATGTACCAATGTAACCAGATTACTCTCTAATCACAGTCAATATATTGTATGGATATCTACATGTACCAGTGTAACCAGGTTACTCTCTAATCCCAATCAATACATTGTGTGGATATCTATATGTACCAATGTAACCAGGTTAGTCTCTAATCACAGTCAATACATTGTGTGGATATCTATATGTACCAATGTAACCAGATTACTCTCTAATCACAGTCAAAACATTGTGTGGATATCTATATGTACCAATGTAACCAGATTACTCTCTAATCACAGTCAATACATTGTGTGGATATCTATATGTACCAATGTAACCAGATTACTCTCTAATCACAGTCAAAACATTGTGTGGATATCTATATGTACCAATGTAACCAGATTACTCTCTAATCACAGTCAATACATTGTGGGTATATCTATATGTACCAATGTAACCAGATTACTCTCTAATCACAGTCAATATATTGTGGGTATATCTATATGTACCAATGTAACCAGATTACTCTCTAATCACAGTCAATACATTGTGTGAATGTCTACATGTACCAATGTAACCAGATTACTCTCTAATCACAGTCAATACATTGTGGGTATATCTATATGTACCAGTGTAACCAGGTTACTCTCTAATCCCAGTCAATACATTGTATGGATATCTACATGTACCAATGTAACCAGGTTACTCTCTAATCACAGTCAATACATTGTGTGGATATCTGTATGTACCAATGTAACCAGATTACTCTCTAATCACAGTCAGTACATTGTGGGTATATCTATATGTACCAATGTAACCAGGTTACTCTCTAATCACAGTCAATACATTGTGTGGATATCTGTATGTACCAATGTAACCAGATTACTCTCTAATCCCAATCAATACATTGTGGGTATATCTACATGTACCAATGCAACCAGATTACTCTCTAATCCCAGTCAATACATTGTGTGGATATCTATATGTACCAATGTAACCAGGTTAGTCTCCAATCCCAGTCTATACATTGTGTGGATATCTATATGTACCAATGTAACCAGATTACTCTCTAATCACAGTCAATACATTGCGTGGATATCTATATGTACCAATGTACCCGGGTTAGTCTCTAATCCCAGTCTATACATTGTGTGGATATCTATATGTACCAATGTAACCAGGTTAGTCTCTAATCCCAGTCTATACATTGTGTGGATATCTATATGTACCAATGTAACCAGATTACTCTCTAATCACAGTCAATACATTGTGGGTATATCTACATGTACCAATGTAACCAGCTTACTCTCTAATCCCAGTCAATACATTGTGTGGATATCTATATGTACCAATGTAACCAGATTACTCTCTAATCACATTCGATACATTGTGGGTATATCTACATGTACCAATGTAACCAGATTACTCTCTAATCACAGTCAATACATTGTGTGGATATCTATATGTACCAATGTAACCAGATTACTCTCTAATCACAGTCAATACATTGTGTGGATATCTATATGTACCAATGTAACCAGATTACTCTCTAATCACAGTCAATACATTGTATGGATATCTACATGTACCAGTGTAACCAGATTACTCTCTAATTACAGTCAATACATTGTGTGGATATCTATATGTACCAATGTAACCAGATTACTCTCTAATCACATTCGATACATTGTGGGTATATCTACATGTACCAATGTAACCAGATTACTCTCTAATCACAGTCAATACATTGTGTGGATATCTACATGTCCCAGTGTAACCAGATTACTCTCTAATCACAGTCAATACATTGTGTGGATATCTATATGTACCAATGTAACCAGATTACTCTCTAATCACAGTCAATACATTGTGGGTATATCTACTAGTACCAAAGTAACCAGATTACTCTCTAATCCCAGTCAATACATTGTGGGTATATCTATATGTACCAATGTAACCAGATTACTCTCTAATCCCAATCAATACATTGTGGGTATATCTACATGTACCAATGCAACCAGATTACTCTCTAATCCCAGTCAATACATTGTGTGGATATCTATATGTACCAATGTAACCAGATTACTCTCTAATCACAGTCCATACATTGTGGGTATATCTATATGTACCAATGTAACCAGATTACTCTGTAATCACAGTCAATACATTGTGGGTATATCTATATGTACCAATGTAACCAGATTACGCTCTAATCCCAATCAATACATTGTGGGTATATCTACATGTACCAATGCAACCAGATTACTCTCTAATCCCAGTCAATACATTGTGTGGATATCTATATGTACCAATGTAACCAGGTTAGTCTCTAATCCCAGTCTATACATTGTGTGGATATCTATATGTACCAATGTAACCAGATTACTCTCTAATCACAGTCAATACATTGCGTGGATATCTATATGTACCAATGTACCCGGGTTACTCTCTAATCCCAGTCAATACATTGTGTGGATATCTATATGTACCAATGTAACCAGATTACTCTCTAATCACAGTCAATACATTGTGGGTATATCTACATGTACCAATGTAACCAGGTTACTCTCTAATCACAGTCAATACATTGTGTGAATGTCTACATGTACCAATGTAACCAGGT
Organism: Pictodentalium vernedei; assembly: GCA_031216915.1. Lineage (NCBI taxonomy): Eukaryota > Metazoa > Mollusca > Scaphopoda > Dentaliida > Dentaliidae > Pictodentalium > Pictodentalium vernedei. The sequence goes on along the minus strand of CM062291.1, from coordinate 487,799,912 downwards.
TACTCTCTAATCACAGTCAATACATTGTGTGGATATCTATATGTACCAATGTAACCAGGTTACTCTCTAATCACAGTCAATACATTGTGGGTATATCTATATGTACCAATGTAACCAGATTACTCTCTAATCACAGTCAATACATTGTGGGTATATCTATATGTACCAATGTAACCAGATTACTATCTAATCACAGTCAATACATTGTGGGTATATCTATATGTACCAATGTAACCAGATTACTGTCTAATCACAGTCAATACATTGTGTGGATATCTATATGTACCAATGTAACCAGGTTAGTCTCTAATCCCAGTCTATACATTGTGTGGATATCTATATGTACCAATGTAACCAGATTACTCTCTAATCACAGTCAATACATTGCGTGGATATCTATATGTACCAATGTACCCGGGTTACTCTCTAATTCCAGTCAATACATTGTGTGGATATCTATATGTACCAATGTAACCAGATTACTCTCTAATCACAGTCAATACATTGTGGGTATATCTACATGTACCAATGTAACCAGGTTACTCTCTAATCGCAGTCAATACATTGTGTGAATGTCTACATGTACCAATGTAACCAGGTTACTCTCTAATCACAGTCAATACATTGTGTGGATATCTATATGTACCAATGTAACCAGGTTACTCTCTAATCACAGTCAATACATTGTGGGTATATCTATATGTACCAATGTAACCAGATTACTCTCTAATCACAGTCAATACATTGTGGGTATATCTATATGTACCAATGTAACCAGATTACTATCTAATCACAGTCAATACATTGTGGGTATATCTACATGTACCAATGTAACCAGATTACTCTCTAATCCCAGTCTATACATTGTGTGGATATCTACATGTACCAATGTAACCAGGTTACTCTCTAATCACAGTCAATACATTGTGTGGATATCTATATGTAACAATGTAACCGGGTTACTCTCTAATCCCAGTCAATACATTGTGTGGATATCTACATGTACCAATGTAACCAGATTACTCTCTAATCACAGTCAATACATTGTGTGGATATCTATATGTACCAATGTAACCAGATTACTCTCTAATCACAGTCAATACATTGTGTGGATATCTATATGTACCAATGTAACCAGGTTAGTCTCTAATCCCAGTCTATACATTGTGTGGATATCTATATGTACCAATGTAACCAGATTACTCTCTAATCACAGTCAATACATTGCGTGGATATCTATATGTACCAATGTACCCGGGTTACTCTCTAATTCCAGTCAATACATTGTGTGGATATCTATATGTACCAATGTAACCAGATTACTCTCTAATCACAGTCAATACATTGTGGGTATATCTACATGTACCAATGTAACCAGGTTACTCTCTAATCACAGTCAATACATTGTGTGAATGTCTACATGTACCAATGTAACCAGGTTACTCTCTAATCACAGTCAATACATTGTGTGGATATCTATATGTACCAATGTAACCAGGTTACTCTCTAATCACAGTCAATACATTGTGTGGATATCTACATGTACCAATGTAACCAGATTACTCTCTAATCACAGTCAATACATTGTGGGTATATCTATATGTACCAATGTAACCAGATTACTATCTAATCACAGTCAATACATTGTGGGTATATCTATATGTACCAATGTAACCAGATTACTCTCTAATCACAGTCAATACATTGTGGGTATATCTATATGTACCAATGTAACCAGATTACTCTCTAATCACAGTCAATACATTGTGTGGATATCTATATGTACCAATGTAACCAGATTACTCTCTAATCACAGTCAATACATTGTGGGTATATCTATATGTACCAATGTAACCAGATTACTCTCTAATCACAGTCAATACATTGTGGGTATATCTATATGTACCAATGTAACCAGATTACTCTCTAATCACAGTCAATACATTGTGGGTATATCTATATGTACCAATGTAACCAGATTACTCTCTAATCACAGTCAATACATTGTGTGGATATCTACATGTACCAATGTAACCAGATTACTCTCTAATCACAGTCAATACATTGTGTGGATATCTATATGTACCAATGTAACCGGGTTACTCTCTAATCCCAGTCAATACATTGTGTGGATATCTACATGTACCAATGTAACCAGATTACTCTCTAATCACAGTCAATACATTGTGTGGATATCTATATGTACCAATGTAGCCAGATTACTCTCTAATCACAGTCAATACATTGTGGGTATATCTATATGTACCAATGTAACCAGATTACTCTCTAATCACAGTCAATACATTGTGGGTATATCTATATGTACCAATGTAACCAGATTACTCTCTAATCACAGTCAATACATTGTGGGTATATCTATATGTACCAATGTAACCAGATTACTCTCTAATCACAGTCAATACATTGTGGGTATATCTATATGTACCAATGTAACCAGATTACTCTCTAATCACAATCAATACATTGTGGGTATATCTATATGTACCAATGTAACCAGATTACTCTCTAATCACAGTCAATACATTGTGGGTATATCTATATGTACCAATGTAACCAGATTACTCTCTAATCACAGTCAATACATTGTGGGTATATCTATATGTACCAATGTAACCAGATTACTCTCTAATCACAGTCAATACATTGTGTGGATATCTATATGTACCAATGTAACCAGATTACTCTCTAATCACAGTCAATACATTGTGTGGATATCTATATGTAGCAATGTAACCAGGTTACTCTCTAATCACAGTCAATACATTGTGGGTATATCTATATGTACAAATGTAACCAGATTACTCTCTAATCACAGTCAATATATTGTGTGATATCTAATAACTATACTCACCCAAAAAAGAAATTGTGCATTGCAGAAATTGATCAAACTCCAAAAAAATAATTTCGTAGGTGTAAAGAGTGTTAACCTGTTCATGAATAAGTTATATTGAACACAAAAACAGCTTTCCCCGTTAAAATTGCATTAACGTTAAATGACGTGCTGCACGTTTGTGAAAAGGCATGTTTTGCACGTGGAGAGTCTGAAAATTAATGCAGCAGTGTGAATCCTTGGGTATTTAAACACTAAAGTAAGGCCTTCATATCGTTCACATTCACACTTGCGCTGCTGTTAAAACGACTCCACATTAGCATGCCAAGATTGACAATGAATCAACGTCTCCTTGCCCTAGGTATGATTAGAGCTGGCAGAACACACAGAGAGGTTGCCCAGCATTTGAACTGCCACTGTAACACTGTAGACAGGCAAGTCCATCGACAGGCACAACATGATGACGTTCGAGACCGACCCGCTCCGGGAGACCCCGAGTTACCACCCCTGCACAAGATCGGTATATCCGTGTCGTCCATCTCCGGAACCGGCAACAAACGGCAACGACGACAGGAACATCACTAACCTGAGACGGATACATTCTCAAACAGTAATCAACCGGCCGAGAGAATACGGCTTACGTCCTCGAAGACCTGCAATTCGTCCGATTTTGACGTTACGTCATTGTCGTGCTCGACTGCAGTGGTGTAGACAACATCTCAGGCATCCCTTACACTGGTGGCGACGTGTTTTATTCACAGATGAATGTCGTTTCCATCTTTCATCATCAAATGGCCGCCAGGGAGTGTACAGACGTCGAAACGAACGCTACACAGATCCATGTGTCGTGGAGCGAAACCGTTATGGGGAAGGGTCTCTCATGGTGTGGTGTGGCATCACTGCCCGTAACAGAACTGAGCTGGTCATTATTGATGGCAATCTCAATACAGCCAGATATCGTGATGAAGTGCTTACACCTGTTGTTGTCCCATTTCTGCAACGTCACAGCCCCGGCGTCATTCTACAGCAGGACAGCCCGATATCTCACCCATTGAGCACGTATGGGACGAAATGAAACGTCAGCTACGCCGGCTTCCCCATGCACCGTCAACGCTTGTGGAACTCCAAAGACAGCTTATCAGAATATGGAACAACATCCCACAACACATCCATGCTAACTTGTTCGCTTCCATGAGGCGTAGATGCACAGCAGTAGTCGATGCAGACGGAGGTCATACCAGATATTGAGTGTGTGACTTTTGTGTTGGACCCTTAGTGTCTTTGACTCTCCATGGCACCAATAGTATTCGTCGTAGCGTAATGAAATTTCTCGTGTTGATCACAAATTGATTCATCTGTGATTGAATAAAATTTCCATGAATGAAAATGAAATATATCTTTTTTCAGTGTTATTTTTTAGCATGCACACTTTCTTTTTTGGGAGAGTATATATTAGGAGTTCTCTAATATAAGGGTGTGATCACGTAATCTTTCCTTCAGTTACTGATTTGAAATATTAAAAATAAATGTACAAAAATGAAACGACACTAGTGGTTATGTTAACATTAATTATTGTATAAATAAAAGACCCGCTTTCACTCCATAAAGGTAATTATTATGATTGAAAAATAATTGGGAATTTGACGTTTTTACATTATCAGGATGGGGATTTGTTTGATAGGGATTTTTGGGTGGATGGGGATTTGTCGGCTAGGGATTTTGTTGTGGATGGGGATTTGTCTGATAGGGATTTAGGGTGGATGGGAATTTGTCTGATAGGGATTTTGGGGTGGATGGGAATTTGTCTGATAGGGATTTTGTACATGTGGACTTGGCAATGTTGATGGGATTTATCCGATAGGGATTTTGTCCATGTGGATCTGGCAGTGTTGATTGTGAACATGTGGATTTTTATACATATGCATTTTGTCCATGCGGATTTTTGAGAGATGTTGTAAGCACACCGAAAAATGACAGACAGGCCAAATCAGGCTTACCCCTCCACCCTCCCCCAGTTGGTCAATATGTCATCTTCGTGACACCCCATGAATCATTTTCACGTTTTCTTCCTCAGGGCCAAATCATAACAAGCTCGAATCCTATTTTCTTACTTCATTCCTTGTGTCCCCGCCACCTCTGTAGACGATGATAATCTCTTCGTACCCAACCTGAGAGGTTACGCTATTTTCTTACCTTCTTTAAAACTGGTGAAGATCGAAGAATAATTCGCACTCTCGAGACAAATTCTCCACCACTAGATGTATTGCATCCATAACACGCGAATCCTCCGTCGTTCATAGATTCATCATGTGTGTGTGTCGACTCGGATTATCTGAGTAAATAAAACAGTCACAGTACATCCACTCAAAGACGGAAGCAAGCAAAAAATCCAATAACATGGAAATTCCATACAGATACTCACATAATGAAATGTGTAGAACGATAGCTCAATCTCGGAATAGCGATAGATAGAGTTTACCAGTCAATAAATATTGTAGTTCAAACACAATGGCAACCAGCCTGCACACGCTTATGTCGTTCATACGTGACTACCCTTACTTATCCCCAGTTCCTCATTTGACATTCGTTATCAACCGATTTTATCGGTTGATAACGAATGTCGAATAAGGAACTGGGAATAAGTAACGGTTGCCACGCCCCCTTACCATTACGCTCTGTGTATGTCGGATGCTTTGTTTGCGCTGTTTTCAATACTTGTGTCTCGATAGGAATCTCTCGGATGCCATGAACAATTATACGAGCCATTCACCAGATCTAGAGATACTGCAAGCATGTGCACGACAGTTCTGTCTTGGCTAAATGTCGCCTTCAATGACAAAAACAATATGAGAGATGACAACGAGGGCTGATAGAGGAGATAGGAATCAACAACCTGCGTTGGATTTTTTTAAATCTTTCACGGGCGCCGTAGTGCCCCTTACTCTACCTGACACACCTGAGTGCTAGAATGTCCTATATCCCATAAGGGACATAGGACAATCTAGCGACGAAGTGTTCTGTATTTATAACACAAAGAAACTTGAATTAAATGAATGACGTTTAGATTTTTAAAGCAAAATATCATACCTTCAACGGTCTGTTTTCTTTTATGCCAGAAGCACTCGATTGACGCCATTACGACATTCAGATGCGCAACGAACAATCACATATATTCTTACATGACCTTCTTACACGTAGGCTGAATTCCACACACTGTATATATAGCATATTTCTCAATGTCTGCATTGTATTAGAGAACGTTGAATACGCACTGTAATAATCATTACAAACTTTAATCATGAGCTCTCCTATCACTGCAATCACCATTACTAACTTTAATCATGAGCTCTCCTATCACTGCAATCACCATTACTAACTTTAATCATGAGCTCTCCTATCACTGCAATCACCATTACTAACTTTAATCATGCGCTCTCCTATCACTGCAATGCAATCACCATTACTAACTTTAATCATGAGCTCTCCTATCACTGTAATTGCCATTACTAACTTTAATCATGAGCTCTCCTATCACTATAATCGCCATTACTAACTTTAATCATGAGCTCTCCTATCACTGCAATCGTCATTACTAACTTTAATCATGCGCTCTCCTATCACTGCAATGCAATCACCATTACTAACTTTAATCATAAGCTCTCCTATCACTGTAATCGCCATTATTAACTTTAATCATGAGCTCTCCTATCACTGCAATCACCATTACTAACTTTAATCATGAGCTCCACTATCATTGTAATCATCATTACTAAATTTAATCATGAGCTCTCCTATCACTGTAATCGCCATTACTAACTTTAATCATGAGCTCTCTTATCACTGTAATCGCCATTACTAACCTTGATCATGAGCTCTCCTATCACTGTAATCGCCATTACTAACTTTAATCCTATAACTGCACTATTTTCTTGTACCACTAGGTATTCTACTGACCTTAAAATTGGTTTCAATTCAGTGTCATTACAACGAGGGTAAGGGGGAACAATTCAGTGTCATTACAACGAGGGTAAGGGGGAACAATTCAGTGTCATTACAACGAGGGTAAGGGGGAACAATTCAGTGTCATTACAACGAGGGTAAGGGGGAACAATTCAGTGTCATTACAACGAGGGTAAGGGGGAACAATTCAGTGTCATTACAACGAGGGTAAGGGGGAACAATTCAGTGTCATTACAACGAGGGTAAGGGGGAACAATTCAGTGTCATTACAACGAGGGTAAGGGGGGACAATTCAGTGTCATTACAACGAGGGTAAGGGGGAACAATTCAGTGTCATTACAACGAGGGTAAGGGGGAACAATTCAGTGTCATTACAACGAGGGTAAGGGGGAACAATTCAGTGGCATTACAACGAGGGTAAGGGGGGGACAATTCAGTGTCATTACAACGAGGGTAAGGGGGAACACGAGGGTAAGGGGGGAACAATTCAGTGTCATTACAACGAGGGTAAGGGGGAACAATTCAGTGGCATTACAACGAGGGTAAGGGGGACAATTCAGTGTCATTACAACGAGGGTAAGGGGGTACAATTCAGTGTCATTACAACGAGGGTAAGGGGGAACAATTCAGTGTCATTACAACGAGGGTAAGGGGGAACAATTCAGTGGCATTACAACGAGGGTAAGGGGGAACAATTCAGTGTCATTACAACGAGGGTAAGGGGGGACAATTCAGTGTCATTACAACGAGGGTAAGGGGGAACAATTCAGTGTCATTACAACGAGGGTAAGGGGGGACAATTCAGTGTCATTACAACGAGGGTAAGGGGGAACAATTCAGTGTCATTACAACGAGGGTAAGGGGGAACAATTCAGTGTCATTACAACGAGGGTAAGGGGGGACAATTCAGTGTCATTACAACGAGGGTAAGGGGGGACAATACAGTGTCATTACAACGAGGGTAAGGGGGAACAATTCAGTGGCATTACAACGAGGGTAAGGGGGAACAATTCAGTGTCATTACAACGAGGGTAAGGGGGAACAATTCAGTGTCATTACAACGAGGGTAAGGGGGAACAATTCAGTGGCATTACAACGAGGGTAAGGGGGAACAATTCAGTGGCATTACAACGAGGGTAAGGGGGAACAATTCAGTGGCATTACAACGAGGGTAAGGGGAAACAATTCAGTGTCATTACAACGAGGGTAAGGGGGAACAATTCAGTGGCATTACAACGAGGGTAAGGGGGAACAATTCAGTGGCATTACAACGAGGGTAAGGGGGAACAATTCAGTGTCATTACAACGAGGGTAAGGGGGAACAATTCAGTGGCATTACAACGAGGGTAAGGGGGAACAATTCAGTGGCATTACAACGAGGGTAAGGGGGAACAATTCAGTGGCATTACAACGAGGGTAAGGGGGAACAATTCAGTGGCATTACAACGAGGGTAAGGGGGAACAATTCAGTGGCATTACAACGAGGGTAAGGGGGAACAATTCAGTGGCATTACAGCGAGGGTAAGGGGGAACAATTCAGTGGCATTACAACGAGGGTAAGGGGGAACAATTCAGTGGCATTACAACGAGGGTAAGGGGGAACAATTCAGTGGCATTACAACGAGGGTAAGGGGGGACAATTCAGTGGCATTACAACGAGGGTAAGGGGGGACAATTCAGTGGCATTACAACGAGGGTAAGGGGAGACAATTCAGTGGCATTACAACGAGGGTAAGGGGGGACAATTCAGTGGCATTACAACGAGGGTAAGGGGGGACAATTCAGTGGCATTACGACGAGGGTAAGGGGGACAATTCAGTGGCATTACAACGAGGGTAAGGGGGACAATTCAGTGGCATTACAACGAGGGTAAGGGGGGACAATTCAGTGGCATTACAACGAGGGTAAGGGGGGACAATTCAGTGGCATAACAACGAGGGTAAGGGAGGACAATTCAGTGGCATTACATCGAGGGTAAGGGGGGACAATTCAGTGGCATTACAACGAGGGTAAGGGGGACAATTCAGTGGCATTACAACGAGGGTAAGGGGAGACAATTCAGTGGCATAACAACGAGGGTAAGGAGGAACAATTCAGTGGCATTACAACGAGGGTAAGGGGGGACAATTCAGTGGCATTACAACGAGGGTAAGGGGGGACAATTCAGTGGCATAACAACGAGGGTAAGGAGGAACAATTCAGTGGCATAACAACGAGGGTAAGGGGAACAATTCAGTGGCATTGCAACGAGGGTAAGGGGGAACAATTCAGTGGCATTACAACGAGGGTAAGGGGGAACAATTCAGTGGCATTACAACGAGGGTAAGGAGGAAGAATTCAGTGGCATTACAACGAGGGTAAGGGGGGACAATTCAGTGGCATTACAACGAGGGTAAGGGGGGACAATTCAGTGGCATTACAACGAGGGTAAGGGGGGACAATTCAGTGGCATTACAACGAGGGTAAGGGGGGACAATTCAGTGGCATTACAACGAGGGTAAGGGGGGACAATTCAGTGGCATAACAACAAGGGTAAGGGGGGACAATTCAGTGGCATTGCAACGAGGGTAAGGGGGGACAATTCAGTGGCATTACAACGAGGGTAAGGGGGGACAATTCAGTGGCATTACAACGAGGGTAAGGGGGGACAATTCAGTAGCATTACAACGAGGGTAAGGGGGGACAATTCAGTGGCATAACAACGAGGGTAAGGAGGAACAATTCAGTGGCATTACAACGAGGGTAAGGGGGGAAAATTCAGTGGCATTACAACGAGGGTAAGGGGGGACAATTCAGTGGCATAACAACGAGGGTAAGGAGGAACAATTCAGTGGCATTACAACGAGGGTAAGGGGGGACAATTCAGTGGCATTACAACGAGGGTAAGGGGGGACAATTCAGTGGCATTACAACGAGGGTAAGGGGGGACAATTCAGTGGCATAACAACGAGGGTAAGGGGGAACAATTCAGTGGCATTACAACGAGGGTAAGGGGGGACAATTCAGTGGCATAACAACGAGGGTAAGGAGGAACAATTCAGTGGCATTACAACGAGGGTAAGGGGGGACAATTCAGTGGCATTACAACGAGGGTAAGGGGGACAATTCAGTGGCATTACAACGAGGGTAAGGGGGACAATTCAGTGGCATTACAACGAGGGTAAGGGGGACAATTCAGTGGCATAACGACGAGGGTAAGGGGGGACAATTCAGTGGCATAACAACGAGGGTAAGGGGGGACAATTCAGTGGCATTACAACGAGGGTAAGGGGGGACAATTCAGTGGCATTACAACGAGGGTAAGGGGGACAATTCAGTGGCATTACAACGAGGGTAAGGGGGGACAATTCAGTGGCATAACAACGAGGGTAAGGAGGAACAATTCAGTGGCATTACAACGAGGGTAAGGGGGAACAATTCAGTGGCATTACAACGAGGGTAAGGGGGGACAATTCAGTGGCATAACCACGAGGGTAAGGGGGAACAATTCAGTGGCATTACAACGAGGGTAAGGGGGGACAATTCAGTGGCATAACAACGAGGGTAAGGAGGAACAATTCAGTGGCATTACAACGAGGGTAAGGGGGAACAATTCAGTGGCATTACAACGAGGGTAAGGGGGGACAATTCAGTGGCATAACAACGAGGGTAAGGGGGGGACAATTCAGTGGCATTACAACGAGGGTAAGGGGGACAATCCAGTGGCATTACAACGAGGGTAAGGGGGGACAATTCAGTGGCATTACAACGAGGGTAAGGGGGGACAATTCAGTGGCATAACAACGAGGGTAAGGGGGGACAATTCAGTGGCATAACAACGAGGGTAAGGGGGGACAATTCAGTGGCATTACAACGAGGGTAAGGGGGGACAATTCAGTGGCATTACAACGAGAGTAAGGGGGAACAATTCAGTGGCATTACAACGAGGGTAAGGGGGGACAATTCAGTGGCATAACAACGAGGGTAAGGGGGGACAATTCAGTGGCATTACAACGAGGGTAAGGGGGGACAATTCAGTGGCATTACAACGAGGGTAAGGGGGGACAATTCAGTGGCATTACAACGAGGGTAAGGGGGGACAATTCAGTGGCATAACAACGAGGGTAAGGGGGAACAATTCAGTGGCATTACAACGAGGGTAAGGGGAGACAATTCAGTGGCATAACAACGAGGGTAAGGAGGAACAATTCAGTGGCATTACAACGAGGGTAAGGGGGAACAATTCAGTGGCATTACAACGAGGGTAAGGGGGGACAATTCAGTGGCATAACAACGAGGGTAAGAGGGAACAATTCGGTGGCATTACAACGAGGGTAAGGGGGGACAATTCAGTGGCATAACAACGAGAGTAAGGGGGAACAATTCAGTGGCATAACAACGAGGGTAAGGGAGAACAATTCAGTGGCATAACAGCGAGGGTAAGGAGGAACAATTCAGTGGCATAACAACGAGGGTAAGGAGGAACAATTCAGTGGCATAACAACGAGGGTAAGGGGGAACAATTCAGTGGCATAACAACGAGGGTAAGGGGGAACAATTCAGTGGCATAACAACGAGGGTAAGGGAGAGGCAACAATTCAGTGGCATAACAACGAGAGTAAGGGGAAACAATTCAGTGGCATAACAACGAGGGTAAGGGGGAACAATTCATTGGCATTACAACGAGGGTAAGGGGAAACAATTCAGTGGCATAACAACGAGGGTAAGGGGGAACAATTCAGTGGCATAACAACGAGGGTAAGGGGGAACAATTCAGCGGCATAACAACGAGGGTAAGGGAGGGGCAACAATTCAGTGGCATAACAACTAGGGTAAGGGGAAACAATTCAGTGGCATAACAACGAGGGTAAGGGGGAAAAATCGACCACACTGGACAGTGCTTGTAAGCTATACTTCGATCTAGACTGGTCAGTGGCCCCTAGTTAGTTATAATCGAACACACTGGTCAGAGGTTGTTAGCTATACTTCGACCTAGACTGGTCAGAAGCCTCTAGCTAGTTATAGTAGACTAGAATGGTTGGTAGCCGTTAGCTATACTTTGACCTAGACTGGTCAGTAGCCCCTAGCTAGTTATAATCGACCAGACAGGTAGGTAGCCGTTAGCTATACTTCGCCCTAGACTGGTCAGTAGTCCCTAGCTAGTTATAATCGACCAGACAGGTAGGTAGCCGTTAGCTATACTTTGACCTAGACTGGTCAGTAGTCTCTAGCTAGTTATAGTAGACTAGACTGGTAGGTAGCCGTTAGTTATACTTCGCCCTAGACTGGTCAGTAGCCCCTAGCTAGTTATAATCGACCAGACAGGTAGGTAGCCGTTAGCTATACTTTGACCTAGACTGGTCAGTAGTCTCTAGCTAGTTATAGTAGACTAGACTGGTAGGTAGCCGTTAGCTATACTTCGCCCTAGACTGGTCAGTAGCCCCTAGCTAGTTATAATCGACCAGACAGGTAGGTAGCCGTTAGCTATACTTTGACCTAGACTGGTCATTAGTCTCTAGCTAGTTATAATCGACCAGACAGGTAGATAGCCGTTAGCTATACTTTGACCTAGACTGGTCAGTAGTCTCTAGCTAGTTATAGTAGACTAGACTGGTTGGTAGCCGTTAGCTATACTTTGACCTAGACTGGTCAGTAGCCCCTAGCTAGTTATAGTAGACTAGACTGGTTGGTAGCCGTTAGCTATACTTTGACCTAGACTGGTCAGTAGTCTCTAGCTAGTTATAGTAGACTAGACTGGTAGGTAGCCGTTAGCTATACTTTGACCTAGACTGGTCAGTAGTCTCTAGCCAGTTATAGTAGACTAGACTGGTTGGTAGCCGTTAGCTATACTTTGACCTAGACTGGTCAGTAGTCTCTAGCTAGTTATAGTAGACTAGACTGGTAGGTAGCCGTTAGCTATACTTCGCCCTAGACTGGTCAGTAGCCCCTAGCTAGTTATAATCGACCAGACAGGTAGGTAGCCGTTAGCTATACTTTGACCTAGACTGGTCATTAGTCTCTAGCTAGTTATAATCGACCAGACAGGTAGGTAGCCGTTAGCTATACTTTGACCTAGACTGGTCAGTAGCCTCTAGCTAGTTATAGTAGACTAGACAGGTAGGTAGCCGTTAGCTATACTTTGACCTAGACTGGTCAGTAGTCTCTAGCTAGTTATAGTAGACTAGACTGGTTGGTAGCCGTTAGCTATACTTTGACCTAGACTGGTCAGTAGTCTCTAGCTAGTTATAGTAGACTAGACTGGTAGGTAGCCGTTAGCTATACTTTGACCTAGACTGGTCAGTAGCCTCTAGCCAGTTATAGTAGACTAGAATGGTTGGTAGCCGTTAGCTATACTTTGACCTAGACTGGTCAGTAGCCTCTAGCTAGTTATAGTAGACTAGAATGGTTGGTAGCCGTTAGCTATACTTTGACCTAGACTGGTCATTAGTCTCTAGCCAGTTATAGTAGACTAGACTGGTTGGTAGCCGTTAGTTATACTTCGCCCTAGACTGGTCAGTAGCCCCTAGTTAGTTATAATCGACCAGACAGGTAGGTAGCCGTTAGCTATACTTTGACCTAGACTGGTCATTAGTCTCTAGCTAGTTATAGTAGACTAGAATGGTTGGTAGCCGTTAGCTATACTTTGACCTAGACTGGTCAGTAGCCTCTAGCTAGTTATAGTAGACTAGAATGGTTGGTAGCCGTTAGCTATACTTTGACCTAGACTGGTCAGTAGTCTCTAGCTAGTTATAGTAGACTAGAATGGTAGGTAGCCGTTAGCTATACTTTGACCTAGACTGGTCAGTAGTCTCTAGCTAGTTATAGTAGACTAGACTGGTAGGTAGCCGTTAGCTATACTTTGACCTAGACTGGTCAGTAGCCTCTAGCTAGTTATAGTAGACTAGACTGGTAGATAGCCGTTAGTTATACTTCGCCCTAGACTGGTCAGTAGCCCCTAGCTAGTTATAATCGACCAGACAGGTAGGTAGCCGTTAGCTATACTTTGACCTAGACTGGTCAGTAGTCTCTAGCTAGTTATAGTAGACTAGAATGGTTGGTAGCCATTAGCTATACTTTGACCTAGACTGGACATTAGCCTCTAGCTAGTTATAGTAGACTAGACTGGTAGGTAGCCGTTAGCTATACTTTGACCTAGATTGGTCAGTAGTCTCTAGCTAGTTATAGTAGACTAGAATGGTTGGTAGCCGTTAGCTATACTTTGACCTAGACTGGTCAGTAGCCTCTAGCTAGTTATAGTAGACTAGACTGGTAGGTAGCCGTTAGCTATACTTTGACCTAGATTGGTCAGTAGTCTCTAGCTAGTTATAGTAGACTAGAATGGTAGGTAGCCGTTAGCTATACTTTGACCTAGACTGGTCAGTAGCCTCTAGCTAGTTATAGTAGACTAGACTGGTAGGTAGCCGTTAGCTATACTTTGACCTAGACTGGTCAGTAGCCTCTAGCTAGTTATAGTAGACTAGAATGGTTGGTAGCCATTAGCTATACTTTGACCTAGACTGGACATTAGCCTCTAGCTAGTTATAGTAGACTAGACTGGTAGGTAGCCGTTAGCTATACTTTGACCTAGACTCGTCAGTAGCCTCTAGCTAGTTATAGTAGACTAGACTGGTAGGTAGCCGTTAGCTATACTTTGACCTAGACTGGTCAGTAGTCTCTAGCTAGTTATAGTAGACTAGAATGGTTGGTAGCCGTTAGCTATACTTCGCCCTAGACTGGTCAGTAGTCCCTAGCTAGTTATAATCGACCAGACAGGTAGGTAGCCGTTAGCTATACTTTGACCTAGACTCGTCAGTAGTCTCTAGCTAGTTATAGTAGACTAGACTGGTGCGTAGCCGTTAGCTATACTTTGACCTAGACTGGTCATTAGTCTCTAGCTAGTTATAGTAGACTAGACTGGTAGGTAGCCGTTAGCTATACTTTGACCTAGACTGGTCAGTAGTCTCTAGCTAGTTATAATCGACCAGACAGGTAGATAGCCGTTAGCTATACTTTGACCTAGACTGGTCAGTAGTCTCTAGCTAGTTATAGTAGACTAGAATGGTAGGTAGCCGTTAGCTATAGTTTGACCTAGACTGGTCAGTAGTCTCTAGCTAGTTATAGTTAACTAGAATGGTAGGTAGCCGTTAGCTATACTTCGACCTAGACTGGTCAGTAGTCTCTAGCTAGTTATAGTAGACTAGACTGGTAGGTAGCCGTTAGCCATAGTTTGACCTAGACTGGTCAGTAGTCTCTAGCTAGTTATAGTAGACTAGAATGGTAGGTAGCCGTTAGCTATACTTTGACCTAGACTCGTCAGTAGCCTCTAGCTAGTTATAGTAGACTAGACTGGTTTGTAGCCGTTAGCTATACTTTGACCTAGACTGGTCAGTAGTCTCTAGCTAGTTATAGTAGACTAGACAGGTAGGTAGCCGTTAGCTATACTTTGACCTAGACTGGTCAGTAGTCTCTAGCTAGTTATAGTAGACTAGAATGGTAGATAGCCGTTAGCTATACTTTGACCTAGATTGGTCAGTAGTCTCTAGCTAGTTATAGTAGACTAGAATGGTTGGTAGCCATTAGCTATACTTTGACCTAGACTGGTCAGTAGTCTCTAGCTAGTTATAGTAGACTAGACTGGTAGATAGCCGTTAGCTATACTTTGACCTAGATTGGTCAGTAGTCTCTAGCTAGTTATAGTAGACTAGAATGGTTGGTAGCCATTAGCTATACTTTGACCTAGACTGGTCAGTAGTCTCTAGCTAGTTATAGTAGACTAGACTGGTAGATAGCCGTTAGCTATACTTTGACCTAGATTGGTCAGTAGTCTCTAGCTAGTTATAGTAGACTAGAATGGTAGGTAGCCATTAGCTATACTTTGACCTAGACTGGTCAGTAGCCTCTAGCTAGTTATAGTAGACTAGAATGGTAGGTAGCCGTTAGCTATACTTTGACCTAGATTGGTCAGTAGCCTCTAGCTAGTTATAGTAGACTAGACTGGTAGGTAGCCGTTAGCTATACTTTGACCTAGATTGGTCAGTAGTCTCTAGCTAGTTATAGTAGACTAGAATGGTAGGTAGCCGTTAGCTATACTTTGACCTAGATTGGTCAGTAGCCTCTAGCTAGTTATAGTAGACTAGAATGGTTGGTAGCCGTTAGCTATAGTTTGACCTAGACTGGTCAGTAGTCTCTAGCTAGTTATAGTAGACTAGAATGGTTGGTAGCCGTTAGCTATAGTTTGACCTAGACTGGTCAGTAGTCTCTAGCTAGTTATAGTAGACTAGAATGGTTGGTAGCCGTTAGCTATACTTTGACCTAGACTCGTCAGTAGCCTCTAGCTAGTTATAGTAGACTAGAATGGTTGGTAGCCGTTAGCTATACTTTGACCTAGATTGGTCAGTAGTCTCTAGCTAGTTATAGTAGACTAGACTGGTAGGTAGCCGTTAGCTATACTTTGACCTAGATTGGTCAGTAGCCTCTAGCTAGTTATAGTAGACTAGAATGGTTGGTAGCCATTAGCTATACTTTGACCTAGACTGGTCAGTAGTCTCTAGCTAGTTATAGTAGACTAGACAGGTAGGTAGCCGTTAGCTATACTTTGACCTAGATTGGTCAGTAGTCTCTAGCTAGTTATAGTAGACTAGACAGGTAGGTAGCCGTTAGCTATACTTTGACCTAGATTGGTCAGTAGTCTCTAGTTAGTTATAGTAGACCAGACAGGTAGATAGCCGTTAGCTATACTTCGCCCTAGACTGGTCAGTAGTCTCTAGCTAGTTATAGTAGACTAGAATGGTTGGTAGCCATTAGCTATACTTTGACCTAGACTGGTCAGTAGCCTCTAGCTAGTTATAGTAGACTAGAATGGTAGGTAGCCGTTAGCTATACTTTGACCTAGACTGGTCAGTAGCCTCTAGCTAGTTATAGTAGACTAGAATGGTAGGTAGCCGTTAGCTATACTTTGACCTAGACTGGTCAGTAGTCTCTAGCTAGTTATAGTAGACTAGACTGGTAGGTAGCCGTTAGCTATACTTTGACCTAGATTGGTCAGTAGCCTCTAGCTAGTTATAGTAGACTAGACTGGTAGGTAGCCGTTAGCTATACTTTGACCTAGACTGGTCAGTAGTCTCTAGCTAGTTATAGTAGACAAGAATGGTAGGTAGCCGTTAGCTATACTTTGACCTAGACTGGTCAGTAGCCTCTAGCTAGTTATAGTAGACTAGAATGGTTGGTAGCCGTTAGCTATAGTTTGACCTAGATTGGTCAGTAGCCTCTAGCTAGTTATAGTAGACTAGAATGGTTGGTAGCCGTTAGCTATAGTTTGACCTAGATTGGTCAGTAGTCTCTAGCTAGTTATAGTAGACTAGAATGGTTGGTAGCCGTTAGCTATACTTTGACCTAGACTGGTCAGTAGCCTCTAGCTAGTTATAATCGACCAGACAGGTAGATAGCCATTAGTTATACTTCGCCCTAGACTGGTCAGTAGCCCCTAGCTAGTTATAATCGACCAGACAGGTAGGTAGCCGTTAGCTATACTTTGACCTAGACTGGTCAGTAGCCTCTAGCTAGTTATAGTAGACTAGAATGGTTGGTAGCCGTTAGCTATAGTTTGACCTAGACTGGTCAGTAGCCTCTAGCCAGTTATAGTAGACTAGAATGGTAGGTAGCCGTTAGCTATACTTTGACCTAGACTCGTCAGTAGCCCCTAGCTAGTTATAATCGACCAGACAGGTAGATAGCCGTTAGTTATACTTCGCCCTAGACTGGTCAGTAGCCCCTAGCTAGTTATAATCGACCAGACAGGTAGGTAGCCGTTAGCTATACTTTGACCTAGACTGGTCAGTAGCCTCTAGCTAGTTATAGTAGACTAGACTGGTAGGTAGCCGTTAGCTATACTTTGACCTAGACTGGTCATTAGTCTCTAGCTAGTTATAGTAGACTAGACTGGTAGGTAGCCGTTAGCTATACTTTGACCTAGACTGGTCAGTAGTCTCTAGCTAGTTATAATCGACCAGACAGGTAGATAGCCGTTAGTTATACTTTGACCTAGACTGGTCAGTAGTCTCTAGCTAGTTATAGTAGACTAGACTGGTAGGTAGCCGTTAGCTATACTTTGACCTAGACTGGTCATTAGTCTCTAGCTAGTTATAGTAGACTAGACTGGTAGGTAGCCGTTAGCTATACTTTGACCTAGACTGGTCAGTAGTCTCTAGCTAGTTATAGTAGACTAGAATGGTTGGTAGCCGTTAGCTATAGTTTGACCTAGATTGGTCAGTAGCCTCTAGCTAGTTATAGTAGACTAGAATGGTTGGTAGCCGTTAGCTATAGTTTGACCTAGATTGGTCAGTAGTCTCTAGCTAGTTATAGTAGACTAGAATGGTAGGTAGCCGTTAGCTATACTTTGACCTAGACTCGTCAGTAGCCTCTAGCTAGTTATAGTAGACTAGAATGGTTGGTAGCCGTTAGCTATACTTTGACCTAGACTGGTCAGTAGTCTCTAGCTAGTTATAGTAGACTAGAATGGTAGGTAGCCGTTAGCTATACTTTGACCTAGACTCGTCAGTAGCCTCTAGCTAGTTATAGTAGACTAGAATGGTTGGTAGCCGTTAGCTATAGTTTGACCTAGATTGGTCAGTAGCCTCTAGCTAGTTATAGTAGACTAGAATGGTAGGTAGCCGTTAGCTATACTTTGACCTAGACTCGTCAGTAGCCTCTAGCTAGTTATAGTAGACTAGAATGGTTGGTAGCCGTTAGCTATAGTTTGACCTAGACTGGTCAGTAGTCTCTAGCTAGTTATAGTAGACTAGAATGGTAGGTAGCCGTTAGCTATACTTTGACCTAGACTCGTCAGTAGCCTCTAGCTAGTTATAGTAGACTAGAATGGTTGGTAGCCGTTAGCTATACTTTGACCTAGACTGGTCAGTAGCCTCTAGCTAGTTATAGTAGACTAGAATGGTGCGTAGCCGTTAGTTATACTTCGCCCTAGACTGGTCAGTAGCCTCTAGCTAGTTATAATCGACCAGACAGGTAGGTAGCCGTTAGCTATACTTTGACCTAGACTGGTCAGTAGTCTCTAGCTAGTTATAGTAGACTAGACTGGTAGGTAGCCGTTAGTTATACTTCGCCCTAGACTGGTCAGTAGTCTCTAGCTAGTTATAATCGACCAGACAGGTAGGTAGCCGTTAGCTATACTTTGACCTAGACTGGTCAGTAGCCCCTAGCTAGTTATAATCGACCAGACAGGTAGGTAGCCGTTAGCTATACTTTGACCTAGACTGGTCAGTAGCCCCTAGCTAGTTATAATCGACCAGACAGGTAGGTAGCCGTTAGCTATACTTTGACCTAGACTGGTCAGTAGCCCCTAGCTAGTTATAATCGACCAGACAGGTAGGTAGCCGTTAGCTATACTTTGACCTAGACTGGTCAGTAGCCTCTAGCTAGTTATAGTTAACTAGAATGGTTGGTAGCCGTTAGCTATACTTTGACCTAGACTGGTCAGTAGTCTCTAGCTAGTTATAGTAGACTAGAATGGTAGGTAGCCATTAGCTATACTTTGACCTAGACTGGTCAGTAGCCTCTAGCTAGTTATAGTAGACTAGACAGGTAGGTAGCCGTTAGCTATACTTTGACCTAGACTGGTCAGTAGTCTCTAGCTAGTTATAGTAGACTAGAATGGTAGGTAGCCATTAGCTATACTTTGACCTAGACTGGTCAGTAGCCTCTAGCTAGTTATAGTAGACCAGACAGGTAGGTAGCCGTTAGCTATACTTTGACCTAGACTGGTCAGTAGTCTCTAGCTAGTTATAGTAGACTAGACTGGTAGGTAGCCGTTAGCTATACTTTGACCTAGACTGGTCAGTAGCCTCTAGCTAGTTATAGTAGACTAGACTGGTAGGTAGCCGTTAGCTATACTTTGACCTAGACTGGTCAGTAGTCTCTAGCTAGTTATAGTAGACTAGACTGGTAGGTAGCCGTTAGCTATACTTTGACCTAGACTGGTCAGTAGCCTCTAGCTAGTTATAGTAGACTAGACAGGTAGGTAGCCGTTAGCTATACTTTGACCTAGATTGGTCAGTAGCCTCTAGCTAGTTATAGTAGACTAGACTGGTTGGTAGCCGTTAGCTATACTTTGATGCAGACTGGTCAGCAGCCCCTAGATAGTTATAATAGACTAGACTGGTTGGTAGCCGTTAGCTATACTTTGACCTAGACTGGTCAGTAGTCTCTAGCTAGTTATAATCGACCAGACAGGTAGATAGCCGTTAGCTATAGTTTGACCTAGACTGGTCAGTAGCCTCTAGCTAGTTATAGTAGACTAGAATGGTAGGTAGCCGTTAGCTATACTTTGACCTAGACTGGTCAGTAGCCTCTAGCTAGTTATAGTAGACTAGAATGGTAGGTAGCCGTTAGCTATACTTTGACCTAGACTGGTCAGTAGTCTCTAGCTAGTTATAATCGACCAGACAGGTAGATAGCCGTTAGCTATAGTTTGACCTAGACTGGTCAGTAGCCTCTAGCTAGTTATAGTAGACTAGAATGGTAGGTAGCCGTTAGCTATACTTTGACCTAGACTGGTCAGTAGCCTCTAGCTAGTTATAGTAGACTAGACTGGTAGGTAGCCGTTAGCTATACTTTGACCTAGATTGGTCAGTAGTCTCTAGCCAGTTATAATCGACCAGACAGGTAGATAGCCGTTAGCTATAGTTTGACCTAGACTGGTCAGTAGCCTCTAGCTAGTTATAGTAGACTAGACTGGTAGGTAGCCGTTAGCTATACTTTGACCTAGACTGGTCAGTAGTCTCTAGCTAGTTATAATCGACCAGACAGGTAGATAGCCGTTAGCTATAGTTTGACCTAGACTGGTCAGTAGCCTCTAGCTAGTTATAGTAGACTAGAATGGTAGGTAGCCGTTAGCTATACTTTGACCTAGACTGGTCAGTAGTCTCTAGCTAGTTATAGTAGACTAGACTGGTAGATAGCCGTTAGCTATACTTTGACCTAGATTGGTCAGTAGTCTCTAGCTAGTTATAGTAGACTAGACTGGTAGATAGCCGTTAGCTATACTTTGATGCAGACTGGTCAGTAGTCTCTAGCTAGTTATAGTAGACTAGACTGGTGCGTAGCCGTTAGCTATACTTTGACCTAGACTGGTCATTAGTCTCTAGCTAGTTATAGTAGACTAGAATGGTTGGTAGCCGTTAGCTATACTTTGACCTAGACTGGTCAGTAGTCTCTAGCTAGTTATAGTAGACTAGACTGGTAGATAGCCGTTAGCTATACTTTGATGCAGACTGGTCAGTAGTCTCTAGCTAGTTATAATCGACCAGACAGGTAGATAGCCGTTAGCTATACTTTGACCTAGACTGGTCAGTAGTCTCTAGCCAGTTATAGTAGACTAGAATGGTTGGTAGCCGTTAGCTATACTTTGACCTAGATTGGTCAGTAGCCTCTAGTTAGTTATAGTAGACTAGACTGGTTTGTAGCCGTTAGCTATACTTTGATGCAGACTGGTCAGCAGCCCCTAGATAGTTATAATAGACTAGACTGGTTGGTAGCCGTTAGCTATACTTTGACCTAGACTGGTCAGTAGTCTCTAGCTAGTTATAGTAGACTAGACTGGTAGATAGCCGTTAGCTATACTTTGACCTAGATTGGTCAGTAGTCTCTAGCTAGTTATAGTAGACTAGACTGGTGCGTAGCCGTTAGCTATACTTTGACCTAGACTGGTCATTAGTCTCTAGCTAGTTATAGTAGACTAGAATGGTTGGTAGCCGTTAGCTATACTTTGACCTAGACTGGTCATTAGTCTCTAGCTAGTTATAGTAGACTAGACTGGTAGGTAGCCGTTAGCTATACTTTGACCTAGACTGGTCATTAGTCTCTAGCTAGTTATAGTAGACTAGACTGGTAGGTAGCCGTTAGCTATACTTTGACCTAGACTGGTCAGTAGCCTCTAGCTAGTTATAGTAGACTAGAATGGTAGGTAGCCGTTAGCTATACTTTGACCTAGACTGGTCATTAGTCTCTAGCTAGTTATAGTAGACTAGACTGGTTGGTAGCCGTTAGTTATACTTCGCCCTAGACTGGTCAGTAGCCCCTAGCTAGTTATAATCGACCAGACAGGTAGGTAGCCGTTAGCTATACTTTGACCTAGACTGGTCAGTAGTCTCTAGCTAGTTATAGTTAACTAGAATGGTAGGTAGCCGTTAGCTATACTTTGACCTAGACTGGTCAGTAGTCTCTAGCTAGTTATAGTAGACTAGACTGGTAGGTAGCCGTTAGCTATACTTTGACCTAGACTGGTCAGTAGTCTCTAGCTAGTTATAGTAGACTAGACTGGTAGATAGCCGTTAGCTATACTTTGACCTAGACTGGTCAGTAGCCTCTAGCTAGTTATAGTTAACTAGAATGGTTGGTAGCCGTTAGCTATACTTCGACCTAGACTGGTCAGTAGCCTCTAGCTAGTTATAGTTAACTAGAATGGTAGGTAGCCGTTAGCTATACTTTGACCTAGACTGGTCAGTAGTCTCTAGCTAGTTATAGTAGACTAGACTGGTAGATAGCCGTTAGCTATACTTCGCCCTAGACTGGTCAGTAGTCTCTAGCTAGTTATAGTAGACTAGACTGGTAGATAGCCGTTAGCTATACTTTGACCTAGACTGGTCAGTAGTCTCTAGCTAGTTATAGTAGACTAGAATGGTTGGTAGCCGTTAGCTATAGTTTGACCTAGACTCGTCAGTAGTCTCTAGCTAGTTATAGTAGACTAGACTGGTAGGTAGCCGTTAGCTATACTTTGACCTAGACTGGTCAGTAGTCTCTAGCTAGTTATAGTAGACTAGAATGGTAGGTAGCCGTTAGCTATACTTTGACCTAGACTGGTCAGTAGCCTCTAGCTAGTTATAGTAGACTAGAATGGTTGGTAGCCGTTAGCTATACTTTGACCTAGACTGGTCAGTAGCCTCTAGCTAGTTATAGTAGACTAGAATGGTTGGTAGCCGTTAGCTATAGTTTGACCTAGACTCGTCAGTAGTCTCTAGCTAGTTATAGTAGACTAGAATGGTAGGTAGCCGTTAGCTATACTTTGACCTAGACTGGTCAGTAGTCTCTAGCTAGTTATAGTAGACTAGACTGGTAGGTAGCCGTTAGCTATACTTTGACCTAGACTGGTCAGTAGTCTCTAGCTAGTTATAGTAGACTAGACTGGTAGGTAGCCGTTAGCTATACTTTGACCTAGACTGGTCAGTAGTCTCTAGCTAGTTATAGTAGACTAGACTGGTAGGTAGCCGTTAGCTATACTTTGACCTAGCTTGGTCAGTAGCACCTAGCTAGTTATAATCGACCAGACAGGTAGGTAGCCGTTAGTTATACTTCGCCCTAGACTGGTCAGTAGTCTCTAGTTAGTTATAGTTAACTAGACTGGTGCGTAGCCGTTAGCTATACTTTGACCTAGACTGGTCATTAGTCTCTAGCTAGTTATAGTAGACTAGAATGGTTGGTAGCCGTTAGTTATACTTTGACCTAGACTGGTCAGTAGTCTCTAGCCAGTTATAGTAGACTAGAATGGTTGGTAGCCGTTAGTTATACTTCGCCCTAGACTGGTCAGTAGTCTCTAGCTAGTTATAGTAGACTAGAATGGTAGGTAGCCGTTAGCTATACTTTGACCTAGACTGGTCAGTAGTCTCTAGCTAGTTATAGTAGACTAGAATGGTAGGTAGCCGTTAGCTATACTTTGACCTAGACTGGTCATTAGTCTCTAGCTAGTTATAGTAGACTAGACTGGTTGGTAGCCGTTAGTTATACTTCGCCCTAGACTGGTCAGTAGCCCCTAGCTAGTTATAATCGACCAGACAGGTAGGTAGCCGTTAGCTATACTTTGACCTAGACTGGTCAGTAGTCTCTAGCTAGTTATAGTAGACTAGACTGGTTGGTAGCCGTTAGTTATACTTCGCCCTAGACTGGTCAGTAGCCCCTAGCTAGTTATAATCGACCAGACAGGTAGGTAGCCGTTAGCTATACTTTGACCTAGACTGGTCAGTAGTCTCTAGCTAGTTATAGTAGACTAGAATGGTTGGTAGCCGTTAGCTATACTTTGACCTAGACTGGTCAGTAGTCTCTAGCTAGTTATAGTAGACTAGACTGGTAGATAGCCGTTAGCTATACTTTGACCTAGACTGGTCAGTAGTCTCTAGCTAGTTATAGTAGACTAGACTGGTAGGTAGCCGTTAGCTATACTTTGACCTAGACTGGTCAGTAGTCTCTAGCTAGTTATAGTAGACTAGACTGGTAGGTAGCCGTTAGCTATACTTTGACCTAGACTGGTCAGTAGCCTCTAGCTAGTTATAGTAGACTAGAATGGTAGGTAGCCGTTAGCTATACTTTGACCTAGACTGGTCAGTAGTCTCTAGCTAGTTATAGTTAACTAGAATGGTAGGTAGCCGTTAGCTATACTTTGACCTAGACTGGTCAGTAGTCTCTAGCTAGTTATAGTAGACTAGACTGGTAGATAGCCGTTAGCTATACTTTGACCTAGATTGGTCAGTAGTCTCTAGCTAGTTATAGTAGACTAGACTGGTAGGTAGCCGTTAGCTATACTTTGACCTAGACTGGTCAGTAGCCTCTAGCTAGTTATAGTAGACTAGAATGGTAGGTAGCCGTTAGCTATACTTTGACCTAGACTGGTCAGTAGTCTCTAGCTAGTTATAGTTAACTAGAATGGTAGGTAGCCGTTAGCTATACTTTGACCTAGACTGGTCAGTAGCCTCTAGCTAGTTATAGTAGACTAGACTGGTTTGTAGCCGTTAGCTATACTTTGACCTAGACTGGTCAGTAGTCTCTAGCTAGTTATAGTAGACTAGACAGGTAGGTAGCCGTTAGCTATACTTTGACCTAGATTGGTCAGTAGTCTCTAGCTAGTTATAGTAGACTAGACTGGTAGGTAGCCGTTAGCTATACTTTGACCTAGACTGGTCAGTAGTCTCTAGCTAGTTATAGTAGACTAGACTGGTAGGTAGCCGTTAGCTATACTTTGACCTAGCTTGGTCAGTAGCACCTAGCTAGTTATAATCGACCAGACAGGTAGGTAGCCGTTAGTTATACTTCGCCCTAGACTGGTCAGTAGTCTCTAGTTAGTTATAGTTAACTAGACTGGTGCGTAGCCGTTAGCTATACTTTGACCTAGACTGGTCATTAGTCTCTAGCTAGTTATAGTAGACTAGAATGGTTGGTAGCCGTTAGTTATACTTTGACCTAGACTGGTCAGTAGTCTCTAGCCAGTTATAGTAGACTAGAATGGTTGGTAGCCGTTAGTTATACTTCGCCCTAGACTGGTCAGTAGTCTCTAGCTAGTTATAGTAGACTAGAATGGTAGGTAGCCGTTAGCTATACTTTGACCTAGACTGGTCAGTAGTCTCTAGCTAGTTATAGTAGACTAGAATGGTAGGTAGCCGTTAGCTATACTTTGACCTAGACTGGTCATTAGTCTCTAGCTAGTTATAGTAGACTAGACTGGTTGGTAGCCGTTAGTTATACTTCGCCCTAGACTGGTCAGTAGCCCCTAGCTAGTTATAATCGACCAGACAGGTAGGTAGCCGTTAGCTATACTTTGACCTAGACTGGTCAGTAGTCTCTAGCTAGTTATAGTAGACTAGAATGGTTGGTAGCCGTTAGCTATACTTTGACCTAGACTGGTCAGTAGTCTCTAGCTAGTTATAGTAGACTAGACTGGTAGATAGCCGTTAGCTATACTTTGACCTAGACTGGTCAGTAGTCTCTAGCTAGTTATAGTAGACTAGACTGGTAGGTAGCCGTTAGCTATACTTTGACCTAGACTGGTCAGTAGTCTCTAGCTAGTTATAGTAGACTAGACTGGTAGGTAGCCGTTAGCTATACTTTGACCTAGACTGGTCAGTAGTCTCTAGCTAGTTATAGTAGACTAGACTGGTAGGTAGCCGTTAGCTATACTTTGACCTAGACTGGTCAGTAGCCTCTAGCTAGTTATAGTAGACTAGAATGGTAGGTAGCCGTTAGCTATACTTTGACCTAGACTGGTCAGTAGTCTCTAGCTAGTTATAGTTAACTAGAATGGTAGGTAGCCGTTAGCTATACTTTGACCTAGACTGGTCAGTAGTCTCTAGCTAGTTATAGTTAACTAGAATGGTAGGTAGCCGTTAGCTATACTTTGACCTAGACTGGTCAGTAGTCTCTAGCTAGTTATAGTAGACTAGACTGGTAGGTAGCCGTTAGCTATAGTTTGACCTAGATTGGTCAGTAGTCTCTAGCTAGTTATAGTAGACTAGAATGGTTGGTAGCCGTTAGCTATACTTTGACCTAGATTGGTCAGTAGTCTCTAGCTAGTTATAGTAGACTAGAATGGTAGGTAGCCGTTAGCTATAGTTTGACCTAGACTGGTCAGTAGTCTCTAGCTAGTTATAGTAGACTAGAATGGTAGGTAGCCGTTAGCTATACTTTGACCTAGACTGGTCAGTAGTCTCTAGCTAGTTATAATCGACCAGACAGGTAGATAGCCGTTAGCTATACTTTGACCTAGACTGGTCAGTAGTCTCTAGCTAGTTATAGTAGACTAGACTGGTAGGTAGCCGTTAGCTATACTTTGACCTAGACTGGTCAGTAGTCTCTAGCTAGTTATAGTAGACTAGACTGGTAGGTAGCCGTTAGCTATACTTTGACCTAGACTGGTCAGTAGCCTCTAGCTAGTTATAGTAGACTAGAATGGTAGGTAGCCGTTAGCTATACTTTGACCTAGACTGGTCAGTAGTCTCTAGCTAGTTATAGTTAACTAGAATGGTAGGTAGCCGTTAGCTATACTTTGACCTAGACTGGTCAGTAGTCTCTAGCTAGTTATAGTAGACTAGACTGGTAGGTAGCCGTTAGCTATAGTTTGACCTAGATTGGTCAGTAGTCTCTAGCTAGTTATAGTAGACTAGAATGGTTGGTAGCCGTTAGCTATACTTTGACCTAGATTGGTCAGTAGTCTCTAGCTAGTTATAGTAGACTAGAATGGTAGGTAGCCGTTAGCTATAGTTTGACCTAGACTGGTCAGTAGCCTCTAGCTAGTTATAGTAGACTAGAATGGTTGGTAGCCGTTAGCTATACTTCGCCCTAGACTGGTCAGTAGCCCCTAGCTAGTTATAATCGACCAGACAGGTAGGTAGCCGTTAGCTATACTTTGACCTAGACTGGTCAGTAGCCTCTAGCTAGTTATAGTAGACTAGACTGGCAGGTAGCCGTTAGCTATACTTCGCCCTAGACTGGTCAGTAGCCCCTAGCTAGTTATAATCGACCAGACAGGTAGGTAGCCGTTAGCTATACTTTGACCTAGACTGGTCAGTAGCCTCTAGCTAGTTATAGTAGACTAGACTGGTAGGTAGCCGTTAGCTATAGTTTGACCTAGATTGGTCAGTAGTCTCTAGCTAGTTATAGTA
Organism: Pictodentalium vernedei; assembly: GCA_031216915.1. Classification (NCBI taxonomy): domain Eukaryota; kingdom Metazoa; phylum Mollusca; class Scaphopoda; order Dentaliida; family Dentaliidae; genus Pictodentalium; species Pictodentalium vernedei. The sequence goes on along the minus strand of CM062291.1, from coordinate 487,772,687 downwards.
GACTAGAATGGTTGGTAGCCGTTAGCTATACTTTGACCTAGATTGGTCAGTAGTCTCTAGCTAGTTATAGTAGACTAGACTGGTAGGTAGCCGTTAGTTATACTTCGCCCTAGACTGGTCAGTAGCCCCTAGCTAGTTATAATCGACCAGACAGGTAGGTAGCCGTTAGCTATACTTTGACCTAGACTGGTCAGTAGTCTCTAGCTAGTTATAGTAGACTAGACTGGTAGGTAGCCGTTAGCTATACTTTGACCTAGACTGGTCAGTAGTCTCTAGCTAGTTATAGTAGACTAGACTGGTTGGTAGCCGTTAGTTATACTTCGCCCTAGACTGGTCAGTAGTCTCTAGCTAGTTATAGTAGACTAGAATGGTTGGTAGCCGTTAGCTATACTTTGACCTAGACTGGTCAGTAGCCTCTAGCTAGTTATAGTAGACTAGAATGGTAGGTAGCCGTTAGCTATAGTTTGACCTAGATTGGTCAGTAGTCTCTAGCTAGTTATAGTAGACTAGAATGGTAGGTAGCCGTTAGCTATAGTTTGACCTAGACTGGTCAGTAGCCTCTAGCTAGTTATAGTAGACTAGAATGGTTGGTAGCCGTTAGCTATACTTTGACCTAGATTGGTCAGTAGCCTCTAGCTAGTTATAGTAGACTAGACTGGTAGGTAGCCGTTAGCTATAGTTTGACCTAGATTGGTCAGTAGTCTCTAGCTAGTTATAGTAGACTAGACTGGTAGGTAGCCGTTAGCTATAGTTTGACCTAGATTGGTCAGTAGTCTCTAGCTAGTTATAGTAGACTAGAATGGTAGGTAGCCGTTAGCTATACTTTGACCTAGACTGGTCAGTAGCCTCTAGCTAGTTATAGTAGACTAGACTGGTAGGTAGCCGTTAGCTATACTTTGACCTAGACTGGTCAGTAGCCTCTAGCTAGTTATAGTAGACTAGACTGGTAGGTAGCCGTTAGCTATACTTTGACCTAGACTGGTCAGTAGCCTCTAGCTAGTTATAGTAGACTAGACTGGTAGGTAGCCGTTAGCTATACTTCGCCCTAGACTGGTCAGTAGTCTCTAGCTAGTTATAGTAGACTAGAATGGTTGGTAGCCGTTAGCTATACTTTGACCTAGATTGGTCAGTAGTCTCTAGCTAGTTATAGTAGACTAGAATGGTTGGTAGCCGTTAGCTATAGTTTGACCTAGATTGGTCAGTAGCCTCTAGCTAGTTATAGTAGACTAGAATGGTTGGTAGCCGTTAGCTATACTTTGACCTAGATTGGTCAGTAGTCTCTAGCTAGTTATAGTAGACTAGAATGGTAGGTAGCCGTTAGCTATAGTTTGACCTAGACTGGTCAGTAGCCTCTAGCTAGTTATAGTAGACTAGAATGGTTGGTAGCCGTTAGCTATACTTTGACCTAGACTGGTCAGTAGTCTCTAGCTAGTTATAATCGACCAGACAGGTAGGTAGCCGTTAGCTATAGTTTGACCTAGACTGGTCATTAGTCTCTAGCTAGTTATAGTAGACTAGAATGGTTGGTAGCCGTTAGCTATACTTTGACCTAGATTGGTCAGTAGTCTCTAGCTAGTTATAGTAGACTAGACAGGTAGGTAGCCGTTAGCTATACTTTGACCTAGATTGGTCAGTAGCCTCTAGCTAGTTATAATCGACCAGACAGGTAGGTAGCCGTTAGCTATACTTTGACCTAGACTGGTCAGTAGCCTCTAGCTAGTTATAGTAGACTAGACTGGTAGGTAGCCGTTAGCTATAGTTTGACCTAGATTGGTCAGTAGTCTCTAGCTAGTTATAGTAGACTAGAATGGTTGGTAGCCATTAGCTATACTTTGACCTAGACTGGTCAGTAGTCTCTAGCTAGTTATAGTAGACTAGAATGGTTGGTAGCCGTTAGCTATACTTTGACCTAGACTGGTCAGTAGTCTCTAGCTAGTTATAGTTAACTAGAATGGTAGGTAGCCGTTAGCTATACTTTGACCTAGACTGGTCAGTAGCCTCTAGCTAGTTATAGTAGACTAGACTGGTAGGTAGCCGTTAGCTATACTTTGACCTAGACTGGTCAGTAGTCTCTAGCTAGTTATAGTAGACTAGAATGGTAGGTAGCCGTTAGCTATACTTTGACCTAGACTGGTCAGTAGCCTCTAGCTAGTTATAGTAGACCAGACTGGTAGATAGCCGTTAGCTATACTTTGACCTAGACTGGTCATTAGTCTCTAGCCAGTTATAGTAGACTAGACTGGTTGGTAGCCGTTAGCTATACTTTGACCTAGACTGGTCAGTAGTCTCTAGCTAGTTATAATCGACCAGACAGGTAGGTAGCCGTTAGCTATACTTTGACCTAGACTGGTCAGTAGTCTCTAGCTAGTTATAGTAGACTAGAATGGTAGGTAGCCGTTAGCTATACTTTGACCTAGACTGGTCAGTAGCCCCTAGCTAGTTATAATCGACCAGACAGGTAGATAGCCGTTAGCTATACTTTGACCTAGACTGGTCAGTAGTCTCTAGCTAGTTATAGTAGACTAGACTGGTAGGTAGCCGTTAGCTATACTTTGACCTAGACTGGTCAGTAGTCTCTAGCTAGTTATAATCGACCAGACAGGTAGGTAGCCGTTAGCTATACTTTGACCTAGACTGGTCAGTAGTCTCTAGCTAGTTATAGTAGACTAGAATGGTAGGTAGCCGTTAGCTATACTTTGACCTAGACTGGTCAGTAGCCTCTAGCTAGTTATAGTAGACCAGACTGGTAGATAGCCGTTAGCTATACTTTGACCTAGACTGGTCATTAGTCTCTAGCCAGTTATAGTAGACTAGACTGGTTGGTAGCCGTTAGCTATACTTTGACCTAGACTGGTCAGTAGTCTCTAGCTAGTTATAATCGACCAGACAGGTAGGTAGCCGTTAGCTATACTTTGACCTAGACTGGTCAGTAGTCTCTAGCTAGTTATAGTAGACTAGAATGGTAGGTAGCCGTTAGCTATACTTTGACCTAGACTGGTCAGTAGCCCCTAGCTAGTTATAATCGACCAGACAGGTAGATAGCCGTTAGCTATACTTTGACCTAGACTGGTCAGTAGTCTCTAGCTAGTTATAGTAGACTAGACTGGTAGGTAGCCGTTAGCTATACTTTGACCTAGACTGGTCAGTAGTCTCTAGCTAGTTATAGTAGACTAGACTGGTAGGTAGCCGTTAGCTATACTTTGACCTAGACTGGTCAGTAGTCTCTAGCTAGTTATAGTAGACTAGAATGGTAGGTAGCCGTTAGCTATAGTTTGACCTAGACTGGTCAGTAGCCTCTAGCTAGTTATAGTAGACTAGAATGGTTGGTAGCCGTTAGCTATACTTTGACCTAGATTGGTCAGTAGCCTCTAGCTAGTTATAGTAGACTAGACTGGTAGGTAGCCGTTAGCTATAGTTTGACCTAGATTGGTCAGTAGTCTCTAGCTAGTTATAGTAGACTAGACTGGTAGGTAGCCGTTAGCTATAGTTTGACCTAGATTGGTCAGTAGTCTCTAGCTAGTTATAGTAGACTAGAATGGTAGGTAGCCGTTAGCTATACTTTGACCTAGACTGGTCAGTAGCCTCTAGCTAGTTATAGTAGACTAGACTGGTAGGTAGCCGTTAGCTATACTTTGACCTAGACTGGTCAGTAGCCTCTAGCTAGTTATAGTAGACTAGACTGGTAGGTAGCCGTTAGCTATACTTTGACCTAGACTGGTCAGTAGCCTCTAGCTAGTTATAGTAGACTAGACTGGTAGGTAGCCGTTAGCTATACTTCGCCCTAGACTGGTCAGTAGTCTCTAGCTAGTTATAGTAGACTAGAATGGTTGGTAGCCGTTAGCTATACTTTGACCTAGATTGGTCAGTAGTCTCTAGCTAGTTATAGTAGACTAGAATGGTTGGTAGCCGTTAGCTATAGTTTGACCTAGACTGGTCAGTAGCCTCTAGCTAGTTATAGTAGACTAGAATGGTTGGTAGCCGTTAGCTATAGTTTGACCTAGATTGGTCAGTAGCCTCTAGCTAGTTATAGTAGACTAGAATGGTTGGTAGCCGTTAGCTATACTTTGACCTAGATTGGTCAGTAGTCTCTAGCTAGTTATAGTAGACTAGAATGGTAGGTAGCCGTTAGCTATAGTTTGACCTAGACTGGTCAGTAGCCTCTAGCTAGTTATAGTAGACTAGAATGGTTGGTAGCCGTTAGCTATACTTTGACCTAGACTGGTCAGTAGTCTCTAGCTAGTTATAATCGACCAGACAGGTAGGTAGCCGTTAGCTATAGTTTGACCTAGACTGGTCATTAGTCTCTAGCTAGTTATAGTAGACTAGAATGGTAGGTAGCCGTTAGCTATAGTTTGACCTAGACTGGTCAGTAGTCTCTAGCTAGTTATAGTAGACTAGAATGGTTGGTAGCCGTTAGCTATACTTTGACCTAGACTGGTCAGTAGTCTCTAGCTAGTTATAGTTAACTAGAATGGTAGGTAGCCGTTAGCTATACTTTGACCTAGACTGGTCAGTAGCCTCTAGCTAGTTATAGTAGACTAGACTGGTAGGTAGCCGTTAGCTATACTTTGACCTAGACTGGTCAGTAGTCTCTAGCTAGTTATAGTAGACTAGAATGGTAGGTAGCCGTTAGCTATACTTTGACCTAGACTGGTCAGTAGCCTCTAGCTAGTTATAGTAGACCAGACTGGTAGATAGCCGTTAGCTATACTTTGACCTAGACTGGTCATTAGTCTCTAGCCAGTTATAGTAGACTAGACTGGTTGGTAGCCGTTAGCTATACTTTGACCTAGACTGGTCAGTAGTCTCTAGCTAGTTATAATCGACCAGACAGGTAGGTAGCCGTTAGCTATACTTTGACCTAGACTGGTCAGTAGTCTCTAGCTAGTTATAGTAGACTAGAATGGTAGGTAGCCGTTAGCTATACTTTGACCTAGACTGGTCAGTAGCCCCTAGCTAGTTATAATCGACCAGACAGGTAGATAGCCGTTAGCTATACTTTGACCTAGACTGGTCAGTAGTCTCTAGCTAGTTATAGTAGACTAGACTGGTAGGTAGCCGTTAGCTATACTTTGACCTAGACTGGTCAGTAGTCTCTAGCTAGTTATAGTAGACTAGACTGGTAGGTAGCCGTTAGCTATACTTTGACCTAGACTGGTCAGTAGTCTCTAGCTAGTTATAGTAGACTAGAATGGTAGGTAGCCGTTAGCTATACTTTGACCTAGACTGGTCAGTAGCCTCTAGCTAGTTATAGTAGACCAGACTGGTAGATAGCCGTTAGCTATACTTTGACCTAGACTGGTCATTAGTCTCTAGCCAGTTATAGTAGACTAGACTGGTTGGTAGCCGTTAGCTATACTTTGACCTAGACTGGTCAGTAGTCTCTAGCTAGTTATAATCGACCAGACAGGTAGGTAGCCGTTAGCTATACTTTGACCTAGACTGGTCAGTAGTCTCTAGCTAGTTATAGTAGACTAGAATGGTAGGTAGCCGTTAGCTATACTTTGACCTAGACTGGTCAGTAGCCCCTAGCTAGTTATAATCGACCAGACAGGTAGATAGCCGTTAGCTATACTTTGACCTAGACTGGTCAGTAGTCTCTAGCTAGTTATAGTAGACTAGAATGGTAGGTAGCCGTTAGCTATACTTTGACCTAGACTGGTCAGTAGTCTCTAGCTAGTTATAGTAGACTAGACTGGCAGGTAGCCGTTAGTTATACTTCGCCCTAGACTGGTCAGTAGCCCCTAGCTAGTTATAATCGACCAGACAGGTAGGTAGCCGTTAGCTATACTTTGACCTAGACTGGTCATTAGTCTCTAGCTAGTTATAGTTAACTAGACTGGTAGGTAGCCGTTAGCTATACTTTGACCTAGACTGGTCAGTAGTCTCTAGCTAGTTATAGTAGACTAGACAGGTAGGTAGCCGTTAGCTATACTTTGACCTAGACTGGTCAGTAGTCTCTAGCTAGTTATAGTTAACTAGAATGGTTGGTAGTCGTTAGCTATACTTTGACCTAGACTGGTCAGTAGTCTCTAGCTAGTTATAGTAGACTAGACTGGTAGATAGCCGTTAGCTATACTTTGACCTAGACTGGTCAGTAGTCTCTAGCCAGTTATAGTAGACTAGAATGGTAGGTAGCCGTTAGCTATACTTTGACCTAGACTGGTCAGTAGTCTCTAGCTAGTTATAGTAGACTAGACTGGTAGGTAGCCGTTAGCTATACTTTGACCTAGACTGGTCAGTAGTCTCTAGCTAGTTATAGTTAACTAGACTGGTAGGTAGCCGTTAGCTATACTTTGACCTAGACTGGTCAGTAGTCTCTAGCTAGTTATAGTAGACTAGACTGGTAGGTAGCCGTTAGCTATAGTTTGACCTAGATTGGTCAGTAGTCTCTAGCTAGTTATAGTAGACTAGACTGGTTGGTAGCCGTTAGCTATACTTTGACCTAGACTGGTCAGTAGTCTCTAGCTAGTTATAGTAGACTAGAATGGTTGGTAGCCGTTAGCTATACTTCGCCCTAGACTGGTCAGTAGTCTCTAGCTAGTTATAGTAGACTAGAATGGTTGGTAGCCGTTAGCTATACTTTGACCTAGACTGGTCAGTAGTCTCTAGCTAGTTATAGTAGACTAGAATGGTTGGTAGCCGTTAGCTATACTTTGACCTAGACTGGTCAGTAGTCTCTAGCTAGTTATAGTAGACTAGAATGGTAGGTAGCCGTTAGCTATACTTTGACCTAGACTGGTCAGTAGCCCCTAGCTAGTTATAATCGACCAGACAGGTAGATAGCCATTAGCTATACTTTGACCTAGACTGGTCAGTAGCCTCTAGCTAGTTATAGTAGACTAGACTGGTAGGTAGCCGTTAGCTATACTTTGACCTAGACTGGTCAGTAGTCTCTAGCTAGTTATAGTAGACTAGACTGGTAGGTAGCCGTTAGCTATAGTTTGACCTAGACTGGTCAGTAGTCTCTAGCTAGTTATAGTAGACTAGACTGGTTGGTAGCCGTTAGTTATACTTCGCCCTAGACTGGTCAGTAGCCTCTAGCTAGTTATAGTAGACTAGAATGGTTGGTAGCCGTTAGCTATACTTTGACCTAGACTGGTCAGTAGCCTCTAGCTAGTTATAATCGACCAGACAGGTAGATAGCCATTAGCTATACTTTGACCTAGACTGGTCAGTAGCCTCTAGCTAGTTATAGTAGACTAGAATGGTTGGTAGCCGTTAGCTATAGTTTGACCTAGACTGGTCAGTAGTCTCTAGCTAGTTATAGTAGACTAGAATGGTAGGTAGCCGTTAGCTATACTTTGACCTAGACTGGTCAGTAGCCTCTAGCTAGTTATAGTAGACTAGACAGGTAGGTAGCCGTTAGCTATACTTTGACCTAGACTGGTCAGTAGCCTCTAGCTAGTTATAGTAGACTAGACTGGTAGGTAGCCGTTAGCTATACTTTGACCTAGACTGGTCAGTAGTCTCTAGTTAGTTATAGTAGACTAGAATGGTAGGTAGCCGTTAGCTATACTTTGACCTAGACTGGTCAGTAGTCTCTAGTTAGTTATAGTAGACTAGAATGGTAGGTAGCCGTTAGCTATACTTTGACCTAGACTGGTCAGTAGCCTCTAGCTAGTTATAGTAGACTAGAATGGTTGGTAGCCGTTAGCTATACTTTGACCTAGACTGGTCAGTAGCCTCTAGCTAGTTATAGTAGACTAGACAGGTAGGTAGCCGTTAGCTATACTTTGACCTAGACTGGTCAGTAGTCTCTAGTTAGTTATAGTAGACTAGAATGGTAGGTAGCCGTTAGCTATACTTTGACCTAGACTGGTCAGTAGCCTCTAGCTAGTTATAGTAGACTAGAATGGTAGGTAGCCGTTAGTTATACTTTGACCTAGACTGGTCAGTAGCCTCTAGCTAGTTATAGTTAACTAGAATGGTAGGTAGCCGTTAGCTATACTTTGACCTAGACTGGTCAGTAGTCTCTAGTTAGTTATAGTAGACTAGAATGGTAGGTAGCCGTTAGCTATACTTTGACCTAGACTGGTCAGTAGTCTCTAGCTAGTTATAGTAGACTAGAATGGTAGGTAGCCGTTAGCTATACTTTGACCTAGACTGGTCAGTAGTCTCTAGCTAGTTATAGTAGACTAGAATGGTAGGTAGCCGTTAGCTATACTTTGACCTAGACTGGTCAGTAGTCTCTAGCTAGTTATAGTAGACTAGAATGGTAGGTAGCCGTTAGCTATACTTTGACCTAGACTGGTCATTAGTCTCTAGCTAGTTATAGTAGACTAGACTGGTAGGTAGCCGTTAGCTATAGTTTGACCTAGACTGGTCAGTAGTCTCTAGCTAGTTATAATCGACCAGACAGGTAGATAGCCGTTAGCTATAGTTTGACCTAGACTGGTCAGTAGTCTCTAGCTAGTTATAATCGACCAGACAGGTAGATAGCCGTTAGCTATAGTTTGACCTAGACTGGTCAGTAGTCTCTAGCTAGTTATAGTAGACTAGACTGGTAGGTAGCCGTTAGCTATACTTTGACCTAGACTGGTCAGTAGCCTCTAGCTAGTTATAGTAGACTAGACTGGTAGGTAGCCGTTAGCTATACTTTGACCTAGACTGGTCAGTAGCCTCTAGCTAGTTATAGTAGACTAGAATGGTAGGTAGCCGTTAGCTATACTTTGACCTAGACTGGTCAGTAGCCTCTAGCTAGTTATAGTAGACTAGACTGGTAGGTAGCCGTTAGCTATACTTTGACCTAGACTGGTCAGTAGCCTCTAGCTAGTTATAGTAGACTAGAATGGTTGGTAGCCGTTAGCTATACTTTGACCTAGACTGGTCAGTAGTCTCTAGCTAGTTATAATCGACCAGACTGGTAGATAGCCGTTAGCTATAGTTTGACCTAGACTGGTCAGTAGTCTCTAGCTAGTTATAGTAGACTAGACTGGTAGGTAGCCGTTAGCTATACTTTGACCTAGACTGGTCAGTAGCCCCTAGCTAGTTATAGTAGACTAGACTGGTAGATAGCCGTTAGTTATACTTTGACCTAGACTGGTCAGTAGTCTCTAGCTAGTTATAGTAGACTAGAATGGTTGGTAGCCGTTAGCTATACTTTGACCTAGACTGGTCAGTAGCCTCTAGCTAGTTATAGTAGACTAGACTGGTAGGTAGCCGTTAGCTATACTTTGACCTAGATTGGTCAGTAGTCTCTAGCTAGTTATAGTAGACTAGAATGGTTGGTAGCCGTTAGCTATACTTTGACCTAGACTGGTCAGTAGCCTCTAGCTAGTTATAGTAGACTAGAATGGTTGGTAGCCGTTAGCTATACTTTGACCTAGACTGGTCAGTAGTCTCTAGCTAGTTATAGTAGACTAGAATGGTTGGTAGCCGTTAGCTATACTTTGACCTAGACTGGTCAGTAGTCTCTAGCTAGTTATAGTAGACTAGAATGGTTGGTAGCCGTTAGCTATAGTTTGACCTAGACTGGTCAGTAGCCTCTAGCTAGTTATAGTAGACTAGACTGGTAGGTAGCCGTTAGCTATACTTTGACCTAGACTGGTCAGTAGTCCCTAGCTAGTTATAGTAGACTAGACTGGTAGGTAGCCGTTAGCTATAGTTTGACCTAGACTGGTCATTAGTCTCTAGCTAGTTATAGTTAACTAGACTGGTAGGTAGCCGTTAGCTATACTTTGACCTAGACTGGTCAGTAGTCTCTAGCTAGTTATAGTAGACTAGAATGGTAGGTAGCCGTTAGCTATACTTTGACCTAGACTGGTCATTAGTCTCTAGCTAGTTATAGTAGACTAGACTGGTAGGTAGCCGTTAGCTATACTTTGACCTAGACTCGTCAGTAGTCTCTAGCTAGTTATAGTAGACTAGACTGGTTGGTAGCCGTTAGCTATACTTTGACCTAGACTCGTCAGTAGTCTCTAGCTAGTTATAGTAGACTAGACTGGTTGGTAGCCGTTAGTTATACTTTGACCTAGACTGGTCAGTAGCCTCTAGCTAGTTATAGTAGACTAGACTGGTGCGTAGCCGTTAGTTATACTTCGCCCTAGACTGGTGAGTAGTCCCTAGCTAGTTATAATCGACCAGACAGGTAGGTAGCCGTTAGCTATACTTCGCCCTAGACTGGTCAGTAGCCTCTAGCTAGTTATAGTAGACCAGACTGGTAGATAGCCGTTAGCTATACTTTGACCTAGACTGGTCAGTAGCCCCTAGTTAGTTATAATCGACCAGACAGGTAGGTAGCCGTTAGCTATACTTTGACCTAGACTGGTCAGTAGTCTCTAGCTAGTTATAGTAGACTAGACTGGCAGGTAGCCGTTAGTTATACTTCGCCCTAGACTGGTCAGTAGCCCCTAGCTAGTTATAATCGACCAGACAGGTAGGTAGCCGTTAGCTATACTTTGACCTAGACTGGTCATTAGTCTCTAGCTAGTTATAGTTAACTAGACTGGTAGGTAGCCGTTAGCTATACTTTGACCTAGACTGGTCAGTAGTCTCTAGCTAGTTATAGTAGACTAGACAGGTAGGTAGCCGTTAGCTATACTTTGACCTAGACTGGTCAGTAGTCTCTAGCTAGTTATAGTTAACTAGAATGGTTGGTAGTCGTTAGCTATACTTTGACCTAGACTGGTCAGTAGTCTCTAGCTAGTTATAGTAGACTAGACTGGTAGATAGCCGTTAGCTATACTTTGACCTAGACTGGTCAGTAGTCTCTAGCCAGTTATAGTAGACTAGAATGGTAGGTAGCCGTTAGCTATACTTTGACCTAGACTGGTCAGTAGTCTCTAGCTAGTTATAGTAGACTAGACTGGTAGGTAGCCGTTAGCTATACTTTGACCTAGACTGGTCAGTAGTCTCTAGCTAGTTATAGTTAACTAGACTGGTAGGTAGCCGTTAGCTATACTTTGACCTAGACTGGTCAGTAGTCTCTAGCTAGTTATAGTAGACTAGACTGGTAGGTAGCCGTTAGCTATAGTTTGACCTAGATTGGTCAGTAGTCTCTAGCTAGTTATAGTAGACTAGACTGGTTGGTAGCCGTTAGCTATACTTTGACCTAGACTGGTCAGTAGTCTCTAGCTAGTTATAGTAGACTAGAATGGTTGGTAGCCGTTAGCTATACTTCGCCCTAGACTGGTCAGTAGTCTCTAGCTAGTTATAGTAGACTAGAATGGTTGGTAGCCGTTAGCTATACTTTGACCTAGACTGGTCAGTAGTCTCTAGCTAGTTATAGTAGACTAGAATGGTTGGTAGCCGTTAGCTATACTTTGACCTAGACTGGTCAGTAGTCTCTAGCTAGTTATAGTAGACTAGAATGGTAGGTAGCCGTTAGCTATACTTTGACCTAGACTGGTCAGTAGCCTCTAGCTAGTTATAGTAGACTAGACTGGTTGGTAGCCGTTAGCTATACTTTGACCTAGACTGGTCAGTAGCCTCTAGCTAGTTATAGTAGACTAGACTGGTAGGTAGCCGTTAGCTATACTTTGACCTAGACTGGTCAGTAGCCTCTAGCTAGTTATAGTAGACTAGACAGGTAGGTAGCCGTTAGCTATACTTTGACCTAGACTGGTCAGTAGTCTCTAGTTAGTTATAGTAGACTAGACTGGTAGGTAGCCGTTAGCTATACTTTGACCTAGACTGGTCAGTAGCCCCTAGCTAGTTATAGTAGACTAGACTGGTAGATAGCCGTTAGTTATACTTTGACCTAGACTGGTCAGTAGTCTCTAGCTAGTTATAGTAGACTAGAATGGTTGGTAGCCGTTAGCTATACTTTGACCTAGACTGGTCAGTAGCCTCTAGCTAGTTATAGTAGACTAGACTGGTAGGTAGCCGTTAGCTATACTTTGACCTAGATTGGTCAGTAGTCTCTAGCTAGTTATAGTAGACTAGAATGGTTGGTAGCCGTTAGCTATACTTTGACCTAGACTGGTCAGTAGCCTCTAGCTAGTTATAGTAGACTAGAATGGTTGGTAGCCGTTAGCTATAGTTTGACCTAGACTGGTCATTAGTCTCTAGCTAGTTATAGTAGACTAGACTGGTAGGTAGCCGTTAGCTATACTTTGACCTAGACTCGTCAGTAGTCTCTAGCTAGTTATAGTAGACTAGACTGGTTGGTAGCCGTTAGTTATACTTTGACCTAGACTGGTCAGTAGCCTCTAGCTAGTTATAGTAGACCAGACTGGTAGATAGCCGTTAGCTATACTTTGACCTAGACTGGTCAGTAGTCTCTAGCTAGTTATAATCGACGAGACAGGTAGGTAGCCGTTAGCTATACTTTGACCTAGACTGGTCAGTAGTCTCTAGCTAGTTATAGTAGACTAGACTGGTAGGTAGCCGTTAGCTATACTTTGACCTAGATTGGTCAGTAGTCTCTAGCTAGTTATAGTAGACTAGACAGGTAGGTAGCCGTTAGCTATACTTTGACCTAGACTGGTCAGTAGTCTCTAGCTAGTTATAGTAGACTAGACAGGTAGGTAGCCGTTAGCTATACTTTGACCTAGATTGGTCAGTAGCCTCTAGCTAGTTATAGTAGACTAGAATGGTTGGTAGCCGTTAGCTATACTTTGACCTAGACTGGTCAGTAGCCTCTAGCTAGTTATAGTAGACTAGACTGGTAGGTAGCCATTAGCTATACTTTGACCTAGACTGGTCAGTAGTCTCTAGCTAGTTATAGTAGACTAGACTGGTAGGTAGCCGTTAGCTATACTTTGACCTAGACTGGTCAGTAGTCTCTAGCTAGTTATAGTAGACTAGACTGGTAGGTAGCCATTAGCTATACTTTGACCTAGACTGGTCAGTAGTCTCTAGCTAGTTATAGTAGACTAGACTGGTAGGTAGCCGTTAGCTATACTTTGACCTAGACTGGTCAGTAGCCTCTAGCTAGTTATAGTAGACTAGACTGGTAGGTAGCCGTTAGCTATACTTTGACCTAGACTGGTCAGTAGTCTCTAGCTAGTTATAGTAGACTAGAATGGTAGGTAGCCGTTAGCTATACTTTGACCTAGACTGGTCAGTAGTCTCTAGCTAGTTATAGTAGACTAGACTGGTAGATAGCCGTTAATTATACTTCGCCCTAGACTGGTCAGTAGCACCTAGCTAGTCATAATCGTCCAGACTGATAGGTAGCCGTTAGGTATACTTTGATCCAGACTGGTCAGCAGCCCCTAGATAGTTATAATAGACTAGACTGGTTGGTAGCCGTTAGTTATACTTTGACAATACTGGTCAGTATCCCTAGCTAGTTATAATCGACCAGAATGGCATGTAGCCGTTAGCTATACTTCGACCCAGACTGGTCAGTAGCTATTAGCTAGGTATAATCGCCCAGAATGGTATATAGCCGTTAGCTATACTTCGACATAGACTGGTCAGTAGCCCTTAGCTAGTTACAATCGACCAGACTGGTAGGTAGCCGTTAGTTATATTTCGATATTTCGACCTAGCCTGGTCAGTAGCCCTTAGCTAGTTATAACTAATAGTCGACGAGTCTGATCAGTGGCGGTTTGCTATTCTTCGACGTAGACTGGTAGTGGCCCTTGTAGTTATAATCGACTGGACTGGTTAGTGGCGGTTAGCTATTCTTTGACCTACACTGGTAGTAGCCCTTAAAGTAATTATCGACTAGACTGGTCACTAGCTATTGGATAGACATCGACGCACAATTTTTGCGATGTAATCAACAAGTGTAGTCGGGTAGACCAGTCCATATTTATTAGCAAGGTTATAATACCGTAGACTAGTACCCATGTTATGATGCGCCAGACTACTAGTCACTAGCCTACAACGGGGTTATAATTATATATTGCTGGTCAATTTCCTTCACCGTTTTATCTAACAGAAAAATTATTTTAGGAGGGTTATAATGTAAGGATATGGACACGCCCTATTCCTTTCAGTTATTGCTGGTCAATTTCCTTCACCGTTTTATCTAACAGAAATAATTATTTTAGGAGAGCTGTAATGTAAGGATGTGGACACGCATTATTCTCTTCAGTTATGGCTGGTCAGTTTCCTTTAATGCTTTATCTAAGAGAAATAACAAACGACAGTTACAAAAATATTTCTCGACAAACTAAAACTTTCCAATTTTTGTTCGCTTCAGAAACATGGCTTATGATTCCTCATTGGAATGAGCTCGACAGGCTCATTCCAATGAGGAGTCATGAGTTTTGTTTATGAGGCGAAAATAAAAAAAACTTAATACAATTTGAATGGCGACTTTTATGAATATAGTAGGCTGGTTTGTTCTATTTCGTTTTGCGCAAAAATATTTACCCATAAACACCAATAAATAAATAATAACTAATTTCATTACATTAGATAAAGGGTTGGGCGTAGATTTTGTGATCCTAACGTGGTGGCCCGGACGTAGTTATTTATACTAGTAAAAAACCTTTATCCAGGCTTCAATACGTAACTTTTGTGATATCGAGGCTGAGCTGCATCAAAGACAGCTACAGTTAAAACTAGAAGTCCTGTCATGAAATGCACTCAAATAGTACGTCGATCTGCGCGTTAATCTACGCGTTCTGATCATAGTAAGGCTATCAAATTCTGTACATATGGCCTTCTCACAAGCAATGTTTCAGCCAATGGACCTCCGGGTAACCCGGAGGTCCATTGGCAGAAACATTGCCCGTGTTTCCTATGAGTAACCAGGAAAACCTACCATGCTTTGGATGCCATTCGATATCGCACTTGCGAGCAATTCCTACGCGCAGTTATGTCTAGATAAGCGCACAGTTCGTGACAGGACTTGCAGTTTTAATCATAGACTTGTCGACAGCCGTTTACTTGCATAGGACAAACTTTAGAACTATCGCCACGTCACTCAAGTAATCTGAAACTGATAGGTATGGCGTGTTAGTGATGCTGTTTATAAAACCTGATGTAATCAAAAAGTAATATTTATTTATTTATTGGTGTTTAAGGTCACATGCTTATGCACAATAGCTAATCATGACCGTGACAGTTTTACGGGCGGAGGAAGCCGGAGTACCCGGAGAGAACCACCGAACAGCGACGAGCAGCTGCAAGCTCCCCAGCATCGTAACTCCTCACTGTAGCACACGCAGGGTTAGATAAGACATGCGCACCATCGACGTGCAGTACCACTTACTACACGGCGTCATCGTGCCCCCATGTGGACAATCGGGGTTAAGTGCCTTCCCCAAGGGCATAACAGGGGAGTCCGAATCGATCGTTCAGACGATCACCCATCCGAGGACTAACCGGGCTCGACGTTGCTTAACTTCGGTGATCTGACTAGAACCGGTTATCGCAACGCCACCGTGCCCCCATCAACTAGTAATAGGGGGCGCGGTGGCGTTGCGGTGACCGGTTCTCGTGAGATTATTATTATTAATATCTATTGGTGTTTAAGGTCACATACTTATGCACAATGGCGAATCGTGACCGTGACAATTTTACGGGTGGAGGAAGTCGGAGTACCCGGAGAGAACCACAGAGCATCGATGAGCAATTGTCGGCTTCTCGACATTCTAACTCTGTTCAAGCTCCGCTCAAGCAGGGTTACATCGGTTGAAGACATGTGCACCATCGACGTGCAGTACGCCTTAATACACGACGTCATCGTGCCCCCGTGTAGGCAATCAGGATAAAGTGCCTTGCCAGTGGACACTACGCGGGCCATCCCGGACGGGGGTCGAACTCGGGACCACTAGCATACACTGCAAAAATTATAGGTTCTCATTAGAACCAAAACTGGTTCTAATCTTGTCCCTGAGATGGAACCAGTTCTGTTTAAACAGTATTTATTTCAAATCAAATAAATTTATAAAGATTAACATTAAATATTAACAGAATTAAACATAATTTGAGGGTGTTTCAGTCGTAAGTTTAGAGCTTATACGAGGTTGTCTCAAATCATTTTTAAGCAAAGGAGATATGAACAGTTGGCATATCGAACCAGTTTTGGTTCTATACAGAACCAAAACTGGTTCGATATGCCAACTGTTCATATCTCCTTTGTTTCAAAATGTTTGGCGACTGCGTTGAATAATCTCCAAGTTTACTGCTGAATCTACTTCAGTTCGTGTAATATTCTGTTAAAATTGAATGCTAATCTTGGTAAATTTATTTGATTTGAAATAAATACTGTTCAAAGAGAACTGGTTCCATCTCAGGGACAAGATTAGAACCAGTTTTGGTTCTAAAGAGAACCTATATTTTTTGCAGTGTAGAAGTCCAACAGTCTACCACTGAGCTACCGCGCTCCCTGATAGTAATGTGAAAAACAATTAATTCAATAGTTAGATCTCTTTATGTTGCGATGATGACTGATACAAATGATGCTGTAATAATGATCATTTAACCCTTTACCTGGGACGTAGTAGCTCAGTAGATAGAGGTGCAGACTGCAAGCCGAGAGACCCTCATCAGTTGCTCATCGATGCTCGGTGGTTCTCTCTCCAGGTTTTCCGGCTTCCTCCACCTGTAAGATTGTCACGGTCACGATTAGCCATTGTACATAAGTATGTGACCTTAACCCTTTACCCAACGCAGACGATATCAAAATTTATTATTTTAAATATCATTTTTTAATTTTTTTCAAAAATTTTCAACAAAATCATATCATGTGGTGACCCCTCTTTGGAACGAGCTCAACGAGCTCGTTCCAAAGAGGGGTCACATGATATGGTTTTGTTGAAATTTGTCGAGAAATAATATTTTTTCAGCTGTTGAATTTGCATATTACACGGGCGGATGCGGGCGATTCGTTGGATAAAGGGTTAAACAGCAATAAATAATAAGAGTAATCCAGTGCTATCTTCCTTGTCAGTTTAATGGCAGCAATTAGAAGAATCCATATTCATTATTTGGGGGTAGACAATGCCTCAGGGCTGCACGTTGAAAATATTGATTGGTCTACCCCACACATATACTAAATAGCCATTCTATTTAATGACCTATAATGTTCCTATACGTCATAGTGGGGGGAGCGCAGGCTCAGTAGGAAGAGATGCAGACTGCAAGCCGAAATGTCCTCGGTTCGAATCCCACGTTGTGTCCTTGGGCATGACACTTCACATTACTGCCCACGTGGGGGCACGGTGGCGTTGTGTGCTAAGGCGTACTGCACGTCGATGGTGCACCTGTATTCAATCAATGCTTACCCTGCCTGTTAGTATGTTGTGGAGGTGACAGTTGCTCGCCGTTACTCGGTAATTCTCTCCAGGTTCTCCGGCTTTCTCCACCCAAAAATCTGTCGTAGTCATGTTTAGCCATTGTGCAGAAATATGTGGCCTTAAACACCAATAAATAAATAAATAACCCTTTACCCAACGCAGAAGAGATCAAAATTTATTATTTTAAATATTTATTTTTCAATAAATCTTAACAGAATCATATCATGTGACCTCCTCGTTGAAACGAGTTCAACGAGCTCGTTCCAGTGAGGGGTCACATGATATGCGGCCGATTTGTTAGATAAAGTGTTAGTTCTTCGCACCATCAAAATAAATTTGTTTTTGGTGGCTCAGTAGTTACGACATTACACGCTTTGATCCCCACCAGGAGTAACTGAGTGGTGTCGTTGGGCACGACATTACACGCTTTAATCCCCACCAGGAGTAACTGAGTGGTGTCGTTGGGCACGACATTACAAACTTTGATCCCCACCAGGAGTAACCGAGTTGTGTCGTTGGGCACGACATTACACGCTTTAATCCCCACCAGGAGTAACTGAGTGGTGTCGTTGGGCACGACATTACACGCTTTAATCCCCACCAGGAGTAACTGAGTGGTGTCGTTGGGCACGACATTACATGCTTTGATCCCACCAGGAGTAACTGAGTTGTGTCGTTGGGCACGACATTACACGCGTTGATCCCCACCAGGAGTAACTGACTTGTGTCGTTGGGCACGACATTACACACTTTGATCCCCGCCAGGAGTAACTGACTTGTGTCGTTGGGCACGACATTACACGCGTTGAACCCCATCAAGAGTAACTGACTTGTGTCGTTGGGCACGACATTACACGCTTTGATCCCCACCAGGAGTAACTGACGTGTGTCGTTGGGCACGACATTACACGCTTTAATCCCCACCAAGAGTCAGTGAGTTGTGTCCTTGGACACGACATTGAATCCGCTTACCTGCGTAGGGGCAGGACAGTACTGTGTGCTACGGCGTACTGTACGTTGATAGTGCACTTGCCTTCAACAAAAGCTAATCTTACTTGTACGGAGGTAGTAGATTAGGAAGTCTGGCAGTTGGTCGCCGATACTCGGTGGTTCTCCCCGGTTACTCCCGCTTCATCCACCCATAAGACCCTCCGACACGAGATGACCATGGCTGTCGAAAGTGCCGTTAAACCCTAAAATATAAATGAATTAAAATTTGTTACTTTAAATATTTTTTTCAATTTTTTCAAAAATTTCCTATACTGCCAATACTTGCAATACCTCACTGGACAACTATGCATTACCACCACCATCCCCATAATACTGCTTGACTTAGCATTATGTTCTACTCATATCAGACATTGGATAAAATGAAATATCGGGTCAATTAGTAGTACCAAGGGTTAATAGTATACCTTCATGGGAATATACCACCCGTACTATACTACTTTGGCCCACTAGTACAAGAAGCCCGACACAACCTGACTCGAATAACGTTATGTTGGATTGTACAGTGGACAGCAATAGCGGTCACCGTCTCTATGTCATTAGTTGCGTGGGCCGCGGACAACTAGCTCTACTCGCTGCCCTGCGAACAGAAGATCTGAATATTCTTTTATTTTTTGGGGTACGGGCGTGGGTGGGGGGAGGGGGTGGGGATGTAACTCGTTAGGCCCCTGGCTGACGGATTTTCCTGTTCCGAATAGGATATCTATTACCATGGAAATGAATATAATTTGCGCACATTCAATCAAATTGTAAAGAGTTTTTTACAGGTTTTTAGAGTTAATTTTAGATGGAATTTTCATCAAATCTCGTCATGGCTGCCTCACAGCTGTCAATACGTCCCCTGAGTTCCAAAGTGTTCTAAGTACCTACTATCAGCCCACTGGCGTGCCTACTGGCGTGCCTACTGGCTGCCTACTGGCGTGCCTACTGGCAGCCTACTGGTAGCCTACTGGCAGCCTACTGGCGTGCCTACTGGCAGCCTACTGGTAGCCTACTGGCGTGCCAACTGGCACATAGAACATATTGGCACTCAGGGGACCAATAGATAAACTGGTAGTAGCATAAGTGGAAGCGAGAACCAGTGACGCTACATATATTGTTAGGACTGTCAGACTGAGCATAAGTGGACGCGAGAACCAGTGACGCTACATCTAATGTTAGGACTGTCAGACTGAGCATAAGTGGAAGCGAGAACCAGTGACGTTACATCTATTGTTAAGACTGTCAGACTGAGCATAAGTGGAAGCGGGAATCAGTGACGCTACATCTATTGTTAGGACTGTCAGACTGAGCATAAGTGGAAGCGAGAACCAGTGACGCTACATCTATTGTTAGGACTGTCAGACTGAATCACTGTCTATTAAAACATATCGTGTAATTCTCGAATAGAGCAAGCTGTAGACTTTCGTTAATTATCTCATTAATATTATTTATTAATATAACCTGTCTGTCATGTTTACCTGAGTCTGCCTAGTTACTCTTATTATGGATATCGATTTGTGCAGCAAAGATCAATACAAGGACAGAATAAACTGGGGAGAATTCTAAAGCGAACTCATAAAAATGTTCCAATCGATACAAGATTTCGAATTAAATACAGTTCAGATTATACGAAAAGAGATATCGATAACCCAACTTAAAAGAGTAAAAAGTTCCAAACATGACCGCCAAAATACGCAAAATTACACTAAAGAAAACAATATTATTCATCAGATAGTTGCATCTAAGCACTTAATTCTACGAACTGCACCTCAGAAGAAATCAGCGACAGTACTTGTCTTTTTCAAATTTCTCGGATGCCATAGAATTAAGAAAGGACGCTGGTTTTGTTTACATTGGCACGGCGGGATTCGAACCCACGCCGAGAGAGTTTCCTTCTGCACCAACCGTGGCCGAGTGGTGTGCGTGGTTCAGTATTGTTTCGCTAGGCGGTTGGTGCCGAAGGAAACTCTCTCGGCGTGGGTTTGAAAACAATATTGTTTGGGCCCATTTGACATTTACTGTTCCTTGGGTTTTGTTATTTTTATGGCTAAGAGTGCGGGAAGAGCTATTCGACTCATGAAATAGCCTACTCCAGTAAGGAGTAAAGAAATAAACCAAGCGGGGTGCTGACAGAAAAAGATATGACCCAAGAAAGTCCGGAATATATAGTAATCAGTTCATTATTAGAATCCAAATAACCCTCAATGCGAAACGTCCGGTTCCATTTATAAACTGCACGCCCACGGACGATACGTGGCAAACGAAAATGCCGACCCCACGTCACCTATATCTCGAATCCCAAATCGTCGTCTAGCACTCAGGCGACGATATCCCAAATCGTCGCCTAGCACTCAGGCGACGATATCACAAAACGTCGTCTAGCACTCCGACGACGATATCCCAAATCGTCGTCTAGCACTCCGACGACGATATCCCAAATCGTCGTCTAGCACTCCGACGACGATATCCCAAATCGTTGTCTAACACTCAGGCGACTTCACCTATATCTCGAATCCCAAATCGCCGTCTAGCACTCAGGCGACGATATCCCTAATCGTCGTCTAGCACTCAGGCGACGATATCACAAAACGTCGTCTAGCACTCAGGCGACGATATCACAAAACGTCGTCTAGCACTCCGACGACGATATCCCAAATCGTCGTCTAGCACTCCGACGACGATATCCCAAATCGTCGTCTAGACTCCGACGACGATATCCCAAAACGTCGTTTAACACTCAGGCGACGATATCCCAAAACGTCGTCTAGCACTCAGGCGACGATATCCCAAATCGTCGTCTAGCACTCAGGCGACGATATCCCAAATCGTCGTCTGGGCACTCCGGCGACGATATCCCAAATCGTCGTCTAGCACTCAGGCGACGATATCCCAAATCGTCGTCTAGCACTCAGGCGACGATATCCCAAATCGTCGTCTAGCACTCAGGCGACGATATCACAAAACGTCGTCTAGCACTCAGGCGACGATATCCCAAAACGTCGTCTAGCACTCAGGCGACGATATCCCAAATCGTCGTCTAGCACTCAGGCGACGATATCCCAAATCGTCGTCTGGGCACTCAGGCGACGATATCCCAAATCGTCGTCTAGCACTCAGGCGACGATATCCCAAATCGCCGTCTAGCACTCAGGCGACGATATCCCAAATCGTCGTCTAGCACTCAGGCGACGATATCACAAAACGTCGTCTAGCACTCAGGCGACGATATCACGAAACGTCGTCTAACACTCAGGCGACGATATCCCAAATCGTCGTCTAGCACTCAGGCGACGATATCCCAAACGGTCATCTATATCAATAAATTGGTAACCACATTCCCTGAATATCTTCATTCTCCATTCGACTGTTTATTGTGTTTCCAAATTTAATCTCATCTGCAACTTTGAATACATTCCTGGGAGGAGCACACCGAGGTCTGTTTATTAATGGGCCGAAATTCGTTTATTAATGGACCAAGATCCGTTTATTAATGGGCCGATTTCAGTTTATTAACGGACCGAGATCCGTTCATTAATGGACCGACATCCATTTATTAATGGGCCGTCATCCGTTTATCAATGGACCGAGATCCATTTATTAATGGGCCGAGATCCGTTTATTAATGGGCCGAGATCCGTTTATTAATGGGCCGAGATCCGTTTATTAATGGACCGAGATCCGTTTATTAATAGACCGAGATCCGTTTGTTAATGGGTCGGGATCTGTTTATTGATGGGCCGAGATCCGTTTATTAATTGGACGAGATCCGTTTATTAATGGGCCGAGATCCGTTTATTAATAGGTCGGCATCTGTTTATTAATGGGCCGAGATCCGTTCATTAATAAGCCGAGATCCGTTTATTAATGGACCGAGATCCGTTTATTAATGGGCCGAAATCAGTTTATTAATGGGCCAAGATCCGTTTGTTAATGGGCCGAGATCCGTTTATTAATGGACCGAAATCAGTTTATTATTGGGCCGAGGTCCGTTTATTAATGGGCCGAGATCCGTTTATTAATGGACCGAGATCCGTTTATTAATGGGCCGAAATCAGTTTATTAATGAACCGAGATCCGCTCATTAATGGGCCGAAATCAATTTATTAACGGGCCGAGATCCGTTTATTAATGGACCGAGATCCGTTTATTAATGGGATTGAAATAAGATTATTAATGGGCCGAGATCCGTCTATTAATGGACCGAGATCCGTGTATTAATCGGCCGAAATAAGTTTATTAATGGGACGGGATTCGTTTATTAATGGACCGAGATCCGTTTATTAATGAGACGAGATCCGTTTATTAATGGGCCGAGATCAGCTTACTGATGTACCGAGATGTGTTTATTAATGGGCCGAGATCTGTTTATTAATGGGCCGAGATCCGTTTATTAATGGACCGAGATCCGTTTATTAAGGGGCCGAGATCAGTTTATTAATGGGCCGAGATCTGTTTATTAAAGGGCCGAGATCCGTTTATTAAAGGACCGAGATCCGTTTATTAAAGGACCGCGATCCGTTTATTAATGGGCCGCGAACAGTTTATTAATGGACCGAGATCCGTTTATTAATGGGCCGAGATCAGTTTATTAATGGACCGAAATCAGTTTATTAATGGGCCGAGATCCGTTTATTAATGGGCCGAGATCCATTTATAAATGGACCGAGTTCCGTTTATTAATGGGTCTGGATCTGTTGATTTATGGGCTGAGATCCGTCTATTAATGGACCGAGATCCGTTTATTAATGGACCGAGATCCGTTTATTAATCGGCCGGGTTCTGTTTATTAATGGACCGAGATCCGTTTATTAATAGGCCGAGATCCGTTTATTAAAGGGTCGAGATCCGTTTGCTAATGGACAGAGATCCGTTTATTAATGGGCCGAAATCAGTTTATCAATGGGCCGAGATCCGTTTATTAATGGGCTGAGATCCGTTTATTAATGGGCCGAGATCCGTTTAATAATGGATCGAGATCCGCTTATTAATGGGCCGAAATCAGTTTATTAATGGGCCGAGATCCGTTTATTAATGGACCGAGATCCCTTTATTAATGGGCCGAAATAAGTTTATTAATAGGCCGAGATCCGTTTAGTAATGGGCCGAGATCCGTTTATTAATGGGCCGAGATCCGTTTATTAATGGACCGAGAACCGTTTGTTAATGGGCCGAGATCTGTTTATTAATGGACTCTAGGTTACAATGTTCTGAATTATGTAAACTTTGAATTTTCGAAGAGAATATCACGTAGAAAGAAAAGGACAAGTCGATGTTAGATTAACGCTCTTTTTACCAAGTATTTTGAGAGATGTTTTTTCTTGGGTGTTCAATCCTTTACCTAACAGGAAAAGCAGACGACACCTGCCAAAAAAAATTTTGTCTCAAAACATAGCTTATGACCCCTCGTTGGAAGAAGCTCGTTCCAACGAGGGGTCATAACTTATGTTTTGAGACAAAAATTGAAGAAATACTGGAAATTAATTGGCGATTTTTTGAGACTCACTCGCTAACCAACACTACACCCCATAACTAACTAGCACACCTCATCCCACAAGACTCACTAGCTAACCAACATTACACTCCATAGCTAACTAGCATACCTCATCCCACAAGACTCACTAGCTAACCAACACTACATTCCATAGCTAACTAGCATACCTCATCCCACAAGACTCACTAGCTAAACAACACTACACTCCATAGCTAACTAGCATACCTCATCCCACAAGACTCACTAGCTAACCAACATTACACTCCATAGCTAACTAGCACACCTCATCCCACAAGACTCACTAGCTAACCAACACTACATTCCATAGCTAACTAGCATACCTCATCCCACAAGACTCACTAGCTAAACAACACTACACTCCATAGCTAACTAGCATACCTCATCCCACAAGACTCACTAGCTAACCAACATTACACTCCATAGCTACCTAGCACACCTCATCCCACAAGACTCACTAGCTACCCAACACTACATTCCATAGCTAACTAGCATACCTCATACCTAAAGGCTCACTAGCTAACCAACACTACATTCCATAGCTAACTAGCATGCCTCATCCCACAAGACTCACTAGTTAACCAACACTACACTCCACAGCTAACTAGCACACCTCATACCACAAGACTCACTACCTAACCAAAACTAGACTCCATAGCTAACTAGCACACCCCATCCCACAGGACTCACTAGCTAACCAAAACTAGACTCCATAGCTAACTATCACACCTGATACCACAAGACTCACTAGCTAATCAACACTACACTCCATAGCTAACTAGCATACCTCATCCCACAAGACTCACGAGCTAACCAACAAAACACCCCATAGCTAAGTAGCATACCTCATCCCACAAGACTCACTAGCTAACCAACACTACACTCCATAGCTAACTAGCACACCTCATTCCACAAGACACGTTAGCTAACCAACACTACACTCCATAGATAACTAGCACACCTCATCCGACAAGACTCACTAGCTAACCAACACTACATTCCATAACTAATTAACACACCTTATCCCACAAGATTCACTAGCCAACCAACACTATGCTCCATAGTTAACTAGCAAACCTCATCCCACAAGACTCAGTAGCTAACCAACACTACACTCCATAGCTAACTAGCACACATCATCACACAAGACTAACTAGCTAACCAACAATACATTCCATAACTAACTAGCACGCCTCATTCCACAAGACTCACTAGCTAATCAACACCGCACTCTATAGCTAACTAGCACACCTCATCCCAGAAGCCTCACTAGCAAATCAAAACTAGACTCTATAGCTAACTAGCACACCTCATCCCACAAGACTCACTAGCTAACCAACACCACACTCCATAGCACTAGCATACCTCACCCCACAAGACTCAATAGCTAACCAAAACTAGAGTCCATAGCTAACTAGCACACCCCATCCCACAACATGCACTAGCTAATCATCACTACACTCCATAGCTAACTAGCAAACCACACCCCACAAGACTCACTAGCTAACCAACACTAACTCCATAGCTAACTAGCACACATCATCCCACATGATTCACTAGCTAACCAACACTACATTCCATAACTAACTAGCACACCTCATCCCACAAGACGTACTAGCTAATCAACACTATACTCCGTTGCTAACAAGCATACCTCATCCCACAAGACTCACTAGCTAACCGACACTACACTCCATAGCTAACTAGCACACCTCCTCATCCTACAAGACTCACTAGCTAATCAAAATTAGACTCCATAGCTAATTAGCACACCTCATCCCACAAGACTCACTAGCTAACCAACACTACACTCCATAGCTAACTAGCACACACCATCCCACAAGACTCACTAGCTGACCAACACTACATTCCATAACAAACTAGCATACCTCATCCCACAAGACTCACTAGCTAACCAAAGCTACATTCCATAACTAACTGGCATACCTCACCCCACAAAACTCATTAGCTAACCAACACTACATTCCATATCTAACTAGCACACACCATCCCACAAGACTCACTAGCTAACCAACACTACATTCCATAACTAACTGGCATACCTCACCCCACAAAACTCATTAGCTAACCAACACTACATTCCATAACTAACTAGCATACCTCATCCCACAAAACTCACTAGCTAACCAACACTACATTCCATAACGAACTAGCATACCTCATCCCACAAAACTCACTAGCTAACCAACACTACACTCCATATCTAACTGGCACACACTATCCCACAAGACTCACTAGCTAACCAACACTACATTCCATAACTAACTGGCATACCTTATCCCAAAAAACTCACTAGCTAACCAACACTACATTCATAACTAACTAGCATACCTCATCCCACAAGACTCACTAGCTAACCAACACTACATTCCATAACTAACTAGCTTACCTCATCCCACAAAACTCACTAGCTAACCAACACTACACTCCATATCTAACTGACACACACTCTCCCACAAGACTCACTAGCTAACCAACACTAGACTCCATAGCTAACTGGCATACCTCATCCCACAAGATTCACTAGCTAAACAACACTACACTCCATAGCTAACTAGCATACCTCATCCCACAACACTCACTAGCTAACCAACACTACATTCCATAGCTAACTAGCATACCTCATCCCACAAGACTCACTACCTAACTAACACTACACATTCCATAGCTAACTAGCATACCTCATCCCACAAGACTCTCTAGCTAACCAACATTACACTCTATAGCTAACTAGCACACCTCAACCCAAAAGATTCCCTAGCTAACCAACACTAGACACCATAGCTAACTAGCAAACCTCATCCCACAAGACTCAGTAGCTAACCAACACTACACTCCATAGCTAACTAGCACACATCATCCCACAAGACTAACTAGCTAACCAACAATACATTCCATAACTAACTAGCACGCCTCATTCCACAAGACTCACTAGCTAATCAACACCGCACTCTATAGCTAACTAGCACACCTCATCCCAGAAGCCTCACTAGCAAATCAAAACTAGACTCTATAGCTAACTAGCACACCTCATCCCACAAGACTCACTAGCTAACCAACACCACACTCCATAGCACTAGCATACCTCACCCCACAAGACTCAATAGCTAACCAAAACTAAAGTCCATAGCTAACTAGCACACCCCATCCCACAACATGCACTAGCTAATCATCACTACACTCCATAGCTAACTAGCAAACCACACCCCACAAGACTCACTAGCTAACCAACACTAACTCCATAGCTAACTAGCACACATCAACCCACATGATTCACTAGCTAACCAACACTACATTCCATAACTAACTAGCACACCTCATCCCACAAGACGTACTAGCTAATCAACACTATACTCCGTTGCTAACAAGCATACCTCATCCCACAAGACTCACTAGCTAACCGACACTACACTCCATAGCTAACTAGCACACCTCCTCATCCTACAAGACTCACTAGCTAATCAAAATTAGACTCCATAGCTAATTAGCACACCTCATCCCACAAGACTCACTAGCTAACCAACACTACACTCCATAGCTAACTAGCACACACCATCCCACAAGACTCACTAGCTAACCAACACTACATTCCATAACAAACTAGCATACCTCATCCCACAAGACTCACTAGCTAACCAAAGCTACATTCCATAACTAACTGGCACACCTCACCCCACAAAACTCATTAGCTAACCAACACTACATTCCATATCTAACTAGCACACACCATCCCACAAGACTCACTAGCTAACCAACACTACATTCCTTAACTAACTGGCATACCTCACCCCACAAAACTCATTAGCTAACCAACACTACATTCCATTACTAACTAGCATACCTCATCCTACAAAACTCACTAGCTAACCAACACTACATTCCATAACTAACTAGCATACCTCATCCCACAAAACTCACTAGCTAACCAACACTACACTCCATATCTAACTGGCACACACTATCCCACAAGACTCACTAGCTAACCAACACTACATTCCATAACTAACTGGCATACCTCATCCCAAAAAACTCACTAGCTAACCAACACTACATTCCATAACTAACCAGCATACCTCATCCCACAAGACTCACTCGCTAACCAACACTACATTCCATAACTAACTAGCTTACCTCATCCCACAAAACTCACTAGCTAACCAACACTACACTCCATATCTAACTGACACACACTCTCCCACAAGACTCACTAGCTAACCAACACTAGACTCCATAGCTAATTGGCATACCTCATCCCACAAGATTCACTAGCTAAACAACACTACACTCCATAGCCAACTAGCATACCTCATCCCACAACACTCACTAGCTAACCAACACTACATTCCATAGCTAACTAGCATACCTCATCCCACAAGACTCACTAGCTAACTAACACTACACATTCCATAGCTAACTAGCATACCTCATCCCACAAGACTCACTAGCTAACCAACATTACACTCTATAGCTAACCAGCACACCTCAACCCAAAAGATTCCCTAGCTAACCAACACTAGACCCCATAGCTAACTAGCACACCTCATCCCACAAGACTCACTATCTAACCAACACTACACTCCATAGCTAACTAGCAAACCTCATCCCACAAGACTCACTAGCTAACCAACACTACACTCCATAGCTAACTAGCACACATTATCCCACAAGACTCACTAGCTAACCAACACTACACTCCATAGTTAACTAGCACACCTCATCCCACAAGACTCACTTGATAACCAACACTACACTCCATGGCTAACTAGCACACCTCATCCCACAAGACTCACTAGCCAACCAACACTACACTCCATAACTAACTAGCACACCTCATCCCACAAGACTCACTAGCTAACCAACACTACACTCCATAGCTAACTAGCATACCTCATCCCACAAGACTCATTAGCTAACCAACACTACATTCCATCGCTAACTAGCACACCTCATCCCACAAGACTCACTAGCTAACCAACACTACACTCCATAGCTAACTAGCACACCTCATCCCACAAGACTCACTAGCTAACCAAAACTAGACTCCACAGCTAACTGGCATACCTCATCCCACAAGACTCACTAGCTAATCAAAACTACCTAACCAACACTACACACCACATCACAGTACCTAACCAACACTACACACCACATCACAGTACCTAACCAACACTACACACCACATCACAGTAGATAACCAACACTACACATCACATCACAGTACCTAACCAACACTACACACCACATCTCAGTAGATAACCAACACAACACACCACATCACAGTACCTAACCAACACTGCACACCACATCACAGTACCTAACCAACACTAAACATTCCATAACTAGAATCATCCCACAGGACTAACTAGCTAAGCAACACTACACTCTATAGCTAACTGGCACACCTCATCCCACAAGACTCAATAGCTAACCAAAACTAGACTCCATAGCTAACTAGCACATCTCATCCCACAAGACTCATTAGCTAACCAACACTACACCCCATAACTAAGTAGCACACCTCATCCCACAAGACTCACTAGCTAACGAACACTACATTCCATAACTAACTAGCGTACCTCATCCCACAAGACTCACTAACTAACCAACACTACACTCCATAGCTAACTAGCACACCTCATCCCACAAGACTCACTAGCTAACCAACACTACATTCCATAACTAACTAGCACACCTCATCCCACAAGACTCAGTAGCTAACCAACACTACACTCGACAGCTAATTAGCATACCTCATCCCACAAGACTCACTAGCTAACCAACACTACACTCCATTGCTAACTAACACTAACAGTACCTAACCAACACCCCACACCACATCACAGAACCTAACCAACACTACACACCACATCACAGTAGATAACCGACACTACACACTACATTACAGTACCTAACCAGCACTACACACCACATCACAGCACCTAACCAACACTACACACCACACCACAGTACCTAACCAACACTACACGCCACATCACAGTACCTAACCAACACTACACACCACATCACAGTACCTAACCAACACTACACTACACACCACATCACACTACCTAACCAACACTACACAACACATCACAGTACCTAATTAACACTACACACCACATCACAGTAGATAACCAACACTACACACCACATCACAGTACCTAACCAACATAATACAAAACATTACATTAGAGAGCCAACACTACACACCACATCTCACTACCTAACCAACACTACACACCACATCACAGTAGATAACCAACACTACACACCACATCTCACTACCTTACCAACACTACACACCACATCACAGTACCTAACCAACACTACACACCACACCACAGTAGATAACCAACACTACACACCACATCATAGCAAGTAACCAACACTACACACCACATCACATCACATTACCTAGTCAGCCATACACACCACGCTACAGTAAAGAACCAGTACCACATTGTATGACCAACTAGTACTCAAGATCCATCAAAACACAGTCGTGAAGCAGCAATGCACCGCAGGGTAACTAGTACTCCTCATCCCACGAAACACACCAGCTAATCAACAGTATATCACATAACTAGTACTCCATAACCCATGAAACACAATACACAAACAGCACTACATCACATGGGTAACTAGAAATCCTCAACACATGAAACACAGTACCTAACCAGCACTACATCGCATGGGTAACTTGCACTTCTCCATCCACGAAACATATTACTTAACAGCACTACATCGCATGGGTAACTTGCATTCTTCAGCACATGAAACACAGTAGCTAACCAGTACTACATCGCATGGGTAACTAGAACTCCTCAACTCATGAAACACAGTACCTAACCAGCACTACATCGCATGGGTAACTTGCACTCCTCAACACATGAAACACAGTACCTAACCAGCACTACATCGCATGGGTAACTGGCACTTCTTAATCCACAAAACACAGTACCTAACCAGCACTACATCGCATGGGGAACTAGAACTCCTCAACCCATAAAACACAGTACCTAACCAGCACTACATCGTATGGGTAACTAGAACTCCTCAACTCATGAAACACAGTACCTAACCAGCACTACATCGCATGGGTAACTTGCACTTCTCCATCCACGAAACATATTACTTAACCAGCACTACATCGCATGGGTAACTTGCATTCCTCAGCACATGAAACACAGTAGCTAACCAGTACTACATCGCATGGGTAACTAGAACTCCTCAACTCATGAAACACAGTACCTAACCAGCACTACATCGCATGGGTAACTTGCATTCCTCAACACATGAAACACAGTACCTAACCAGCACTACATCGCATGGGTAACTGGCACCTCTTAATCCACGAAACACAGTACCAAACCAGCACTACATCGCATGGGAAACTAGAACTCCTCAATCCATAAAACACAGTACCTAACCAGCACCACATTGCATGGGTAACTAGAACTCCTCAATCCATAAACACAGTACCTAACCAGCACCACACCGCGTGGGTAACTAGAACTCCTCAATCCATAAAACACAGTACCTAACCAGCACTACATCGCATGGGTAAGTAGAACTCCTCAATCCATAAAACACAGTACCTAACCAGCACTACATCGCATGGGTGACTAGAACCCCTCAATCCATAAAACACAGTACCTAACCAACACTACATCGCATGGGTAACTAGAACTCCTCAATCCATAAAACACAGTCCCTCACCAGCACTGCATCGCATGGGTAACTAGAACCCCTCAATCCATAAAACACAGTACCCAACCAGCACTACATTGCATGGGTAACTAGAACTCCTCAATCCATAAAACACAGTACCTAACCAGCAATACATCGCATGGGTAACTAGAACACCTCAATCCATAAAACACAGTACCTAACCAGCACTACATCGCATGGGTAACTAGAACCCCTCAATCCATAAAACACAGTCCCTAACCAGCACTACATCGCATGGGTAACTAGAATCCCTCAATCCATAAAACACAGTACCTAACCAACACTACATCACATGGGTAACTAGAACACCTCAATCCATAAAACATAGTACCTAACCAACACTACATCGCATGGGTAACTAGAACTCCTCAATCCATAAAACAAAGTATCTAACCAGCACTACATCGCATGGGTAACTAGAACCCCTCAATCCATAAAACACAGTACCTAACCAACACTACATCGCATGGGTAACTAGCACTCTTTAACCCATGAAACACAGGAGCTAACCAGTACTACATCGCATGGATAACTAGCAATCTTCAACCCATGAAACACAGCAACTAACCAGTACTACATCGCATGGGAAACTAGTACTCTTCAATCCATGAAACACAATAGCTAACTACATCGCATGGGTAACTACCACTCTACAACCCATGAACCACAGAATCTAACCAGTACTACATCGCATGGGTAACTAGCACTCTTCAACCCATGAAACACAGTATCTAACTAGTCCTACATCGGATGGGTAACTAGCCCTCTTCGACCCATGAAATAGAGTAGTTAACCAGTACTACGTCGCATGGATAACTAGCACTCTTCAACACATGAAACACACCAGCCAACCAGTACTACATCGCATGGGTGACTAGCACTCTTCAACCCATGAAACACAGTAGCTAACCAGTACTATATCGCATGGATAACTAGCACTCTTCAACCCATGAAACACACCAGCTAACCAGTACTACATAGCATGGGTAACTAGCCCTCCTGAAACCATGAAACACAGTATCTAACCAGTATTACATCGCATGGGTAACTAGCAGTCTTCAACCCATGAAACACAGCAACTAACCAGTACTACATCGCATGGGTAACTAGTACTCTTCAATCCATGAAACACAATAGCTAACTACATCGCATGGGTAACTACCACTCTACAACCCATGAACCACAGTATCTAACCAGTACTACATCGCATGGGTAACTAGCACTCTTCAACCCATGAAACACAGTATCTAACTAGTCCTACATCGGATGGGTAACTAGCCCTCTTCAACCCATGAAATAGAGTAGTTAACCAGTACTACGTCGCATGGGTAACTAGCACTCTTCAACACATGAAACACACCAGCCAACCAGTACTACATCGCATGGGTGACTAGCACTCTTCAACCCATGAAACACAGTAGCTAACCAGTACTATATCGCATGGGTAACTAGCACTCTTCAACCCATGAAACACACCAGCTAACCAGTACTACATAGCATGGGTAACTAGCCCTCCTTAAACCATGAAACACAGTATCTAACCAGTATTACATCGCATGGGTAACTAGCAGTCTTCAACCCATGAAACACAGCAACTAACCAGTACTACATCGAATGGGTAACTAGCACTCTTCAACCCACGAAACACAGCAGCTAACCAGAACTACATCGCATGGGTAACTAGCAATCTTCAACCCATGAAACACAGCAGCTAACCAGAACTACATCCATGGGTAACTTGCACTCTTCAGCCCATGAAACACAGCAGATAACCGTACTACATCGCATGGGTAACAAGTACTCTTCAATCCATGAAGCACAGTGGCTAACCAGAACTACATCGCATGGGTAATTAGCACTCACCAACCCATGAAACACAGCAGCTAACCAGTACTGCACCGCATGGATAACTAGCACTCTTCAACCCATAAAACACAGTATCTAGCCAGCACCTCATCGCATGAGTAACTAGCACTCCTCTTCCCAGAAAACACAGCAGCTAATCTGAACTACATCGCATGGATAACTAACACTGCTTAACCCATGAAACACAGCCGTTAACAGTACTGCATCACATGGGTAACTAGCACTCGTCAACCCATTAAACACAGTAGCTAACCAGTACTACATCGCATGGGCAACTAGCACCCTTCAACCCATGAAACACAATAGCTAACCAATACAACATCGCATGGGCAACTAGCACTCACTCACCCATGAAACACAGTATCTAACAAGTACTACATCGCATGGGTAACTAGCACTCCTCTTCCCATAAATCACAGTAGCTAACGAGCACTATATGGCATGGGTAACAAGCACTCTTCCACCCATGAAACACACCAGCTAACCAGTACTACATCGCATGGTAACTAGCACTCCTTAACCCATGAAACACAGTATCTAACCAGTACTACATCGCATGGGTAACTAGCATTCTTCAACCATGAAACACACCAGCTAAACAGTACTATCTCGCATTGGTAACTAGCACTTTTCAACCCATGAAAGGCAATAGCTAACCAATACTACACTGCATGGATAACTAACGCTCCTTAACCCATGAAACACAGCAGCTAACAGTACCGCATCACATGGGTAACTGCCACTCCTCAACACATTAAACACAGTAGCTAACCAGTACTACATGGCATGGGCAACTAGCACCCTTCAACCCATGAAACACAATAGCTAACCAATACTACATCGCCTGGGTAACTAGCACTCTTCAACCCATGAAACACAGTATCTAACCAGTGCTACATCGAATGGGTAAGTAGCAATCCTCAATCCATGAAACACAGTAGCTAACCAGCACCTCATCGCATGGGTAACTAGCAATCCTCAGCCCATGAAGCACAGTTCTTAAGCAGCACCTCATCGCATGGGTACCTAGTACTCCTCAACCTATGAAACACAGTACCTAACCAGTACTACATCGCATGGATAACTAGCACTCCTCAACCCATGAAACACAGTTGCTAACCAGTAGCACATCGCATGGTAACTAGCACTCCTCTTCACACAAAACAGAGTAGCTAACCAGTACTACATCGCATAGGTAACTAGCACTCTTCAACCCATGAAACACAGTATCTAACCAGTACTACAACACATGGGTATCTAGCACTCTTCACCACACGAAACACAGTAGCTAACCAGCGCCACATCGCATGGGTAACGGGCACCCCTTAACCCATGAAACACAATATCTAACCAGTACTACATCACGTGGGTAACTAGCACTCTTCAACCCAAGAAATAGAGTATCTAACCATTACTACATCGCATGGGTAAGTAGCACTCCTCTTCCCGCAAGACACAGTAGCTAACCAGTACTGCATCGCATGGGTAACTAGCACTCCTTAACCCATGAAACACAGTACCTAACCAGCACTACATCCGTGGGTAACTAGCACTCTTTAACCCATGAAACACAACAGCTAACCAGTACTACATCGCATGGGTAACTAGCACTTCTCCTCTCACAAAACACAGTATCTAACAAGTACTACATCGCATGGTTAACTAGCACTCCTCTTCCCACAAATCACAGTAGCTAACCAGTACTATACGGCATGGGTAACATGCACTCTTCCACCCATGAAACACAGTATATATCCAGTACTACATCGCATGGGTAACTAGCACTCTTCAACCCATGAAACACAGCAGCTAAGCGTACTACATCGCATGGGTAACAAGTACTCTTAAATCCATGAAACACAGTAGCTAACAGAACTACATCGCATGGGTAACTAGCACTCATCAACCCATGAAACACAGCAGCTAACCAGTACTGCATCGCATGGATAACTAGCACTCTTCAACCCATGAAACACAGTATCTAACCAGCACCTCATCGCATGAGTAACTAGCACTTCTCTTTCCACAAAACGCAGTATGTAACCAGTGCTACATCGCATGGGTAACTTGCACTCTTCGCCCATGAAACACAGTAGCTAACCAGTACTACATCGGATGGGTAACTAGCACTCTTCAACACATGAAACACACCAGCTAACCAGTACTATCTCGCATTGGTAACTAGCACTTTTTAACCCACGAAACACAATAGCTAACCAGAACTACATCGCAGAGTTAACTAGCACTCCTCAACCCATGAAACACAGTAGGTAACCAGTACTACATCGCATGGGTAACTAGCACTCTTCAACCCATGAAACACACCAGCTAACCTGTATTACATCGCATGGGTAACTAGCACTCTTCAACCCATGAAACAGTAGCTAACTAGTACTACATCGCATGGGTAACTAGCACTCTTCAACCCATGAAACACAGCAGCTAACCAGTACTACATCGCATGGGTAACTAGCACTCTTCTACCCATGAAACACAGCAGCTAACCAGTACTACATCGCACGGGTAACTAGCACTCTTCAGCCCATAAAAACACCAGCTAACCAGTACTACATCGCATGGGTAACTAGCACTCCTTAACCCATAAAACACAGTATTTTACCAGTACTAGAACGCATGGGTAGCTAGCACTCTTCAACCCATGAAACGCAGTATCCAACCAGTACTACATCGCATGGGTAACTAGCACTCTTCAACCCATGAAACACAGAAGATAACCATTACTACATCGCATTGGTAACTAGCACTATTCAACCCATGAAACACACCAGCTAACCAGTACTACATCGCATGGATAACTAGCACTCTAACCAGCACCTCATCACATGAGTAACTAGCACTCCTCTTCCCACAAAAACACAGTACCTAACCAGTACTACATCGCATAGGTAACTAGCACTCTTCAACCCATGAAACACAGTATCTAACCAGTACTACATCGGATGGGTAACTAGCATTCTTCAACACATGAAACACACCAGCTAACCAGTACTATCTCGCATTGGTAACTAGCACTTTTTAACCCACGAAACACAATAGCTGACCAGTACTACATCGCAGGGTTAACTAGCACTCCTCAACCCATGAAACACAGTAGCTAACCAGTACTACATCGCATGGGTAACTAGCACTCTTCAACCCATGAAACACACCAGCTAACCAGTACTACATCGCATGGGTAACTAGCACTCTTCAACCCATAAAACAGTAGCTAACTAGTACTACATCGCATGGGTAACTAGCACTTTTCAACCCATGAAACACAGCAGCTAACCAGTACTACATCGCATGGGTAACTAGCACTCTTCTACCCATGAAACACAGTAGCTAACCAGTACTACATCGCATGGGTAACTAGCACTCTTCAGCCCATGAAAACACCAGCTAACCAGTACTACATCGCATGGGTAACTAGCACTCTTCAGCCCATGAAAACACCAGCTAACCAGTACTACACCGCATGGGTAACTAGCACTCCTTAACCCATAAAACACAGTATTTTACCAGTACTAGAACGCATGGGTAGCTAGCACCCTTCAACCCATGAAACACAGTATCCAACCTGTACTACATCGCATGGGTAACTAGCACTCTTCAACCCATGAAACACAGAAGATAACCATTACTACATCGCATTGGTAACTAGCACTATTCAACCCATGAAACACACCAGCTAACCAGTACTACATCGCATGGATAACTAGCACTCTAACCAGCACCTCATCACATGAGTAACTAGCACTCCTCTTCCCACAAAAACACAGTACCTAACCAGTACTACATCGCATGGATAACTAGCACTCTTCAACCCATGAAACACAGTACCTAACCAGCACCTCATCACATGAGTAACTAGCACTCCTCTTCCCACAAAAACACAGTAGCTAACCAGTACTACATCGCATGAATAACTAGCACTCTTCAACCCATGAAACACAGTATCTAACCAGCACCTCATCGCATGAGTAACTAGCACTCCTCTTCCCACAAAACACAGTAGCTAACCAGTGCTACATCGCATGGGTAACTTGCACTCTTCGCCCATGAAACACAGTAGCTAACCAGTACCTCATCGCATGGGTAACTAGCACTCTTGAACCCATGAAACACAGCAGCTAACCAATACTACATCGCATGGGTAACTAGCACTCCTTAACCCATGAAACACAGCAGCTAACCAGTACTACATCGAATGGTAACTAGCACTCTTCAACCCATGAAACACAGCAGCTAACTAGCACTACATCGCATAGGTAACTAGCACTCTTCAACCCAACACAGTAGCTAACCAGTACTACATCGCACGGGCAATTAGGGGGTCTCATCCCACAAAACATAGTAGCTAACCAGTACAGCATCGTATGGGTAACTGGATGTCCTCATCCAACGAAACACAATAGCTAACTAACACTACATGGCATGGGCAAAAAGCACGTCTCACCCCACAAAACACACGTGTTAACCAACACTACATCACATGGTCATCTAGCACACCCCATCCCTGGGGACCACTTAGCTAGGAAACACTACATCGCATGGATAACTAGCACTCTGCATCCCACAAACACAGTACCTAACCAGTACTACACCACATGGGTAACAGAACTCCAGATACCGCATAACACAGTACCTCACCAGTACTGCATTTTATGGGCAACTAGCTCTCTTCATATTACGAAAGACAGAATCTAACCAACACAACATCGGAGTTGTAAATTGCACTCCCCATTCTCCGGAACACAGTAGCTATCCAACACTACATCACATGGATACCTGTCACTCCAAAATCAATGGAAGACAGTACCTAACCAGTACTACTCCACGTGGGTAACTAGCACGCTTCACCCACGAATCACAGTACGTCCCAGTACCAGATCGCATGGATACCTATCACTCCTAAATCAATGGAAGACAGTACCTAACCAGTACTACTCCACGTGGGTAACTAGCACGCCTCACCCACGAATCACAGTACCTTACCAGTACTACATCGCATGGATACCTATCACTCCTAAATCAATGGAAGACAATACCTAACCAGTACTACACCACGTGGGTAACTAGCATGCCTAACCCACGAATCACAGTACCTTCCCAGTACTACATCGCATGGATACCTATCACTCCTAAATCAATGGAAGAGAGTACCTAACCAGTACTACACCACGTGGGTAACTAGCACGCCTCACCCACGAATCACAGTACCTTCCCAGTACTACATCCCATGGAGACCTGTCACTCCAAAATCAATGGAAGACAGTACCTAACCAGTACTACACCACGCGGGTAACTAGCATGTCTCACCCACGAATCACAGTACCTTACCAGTACTACATCGCACGGATACCTACCACTCCTAAATCAATGGAAGACAGTACCTAACCAGTACTACACCACGTGGGTAACTAGCACGCCTAACCCACGAATCACAGTACCTTCCAGTACTACACCATGTGGGTAACTAGCACGCCTCACCCACGAATCACAGTACATTCCCAGTACTACACGACGTGGGTAACTAGCACGCCTAACCCACGAATCACAGTACCTAACCAGTACTACACCACGTGGGTAACTAGCATGCCTAACCCACGAATCACAGTACCTTCCCAGTACTACATCGCATGGATACCTATCACTCCTAAATCAATGGAAGACAGCACCTAACCAGTACTACATCACGTGGGTAACTAGCACGCCTAAACCACGAATCACAGTACCTTCCAGTACTACACCACGTGGGTAACTAGCACGCCTCACCCACGAATCACAGTACCTTCCCAGTACTACATCGCATGGATACCTATCACTCCTAAATCAATGGAAGACAGTACCTAACCAGTACTACACCACGTGGGTAACTAGCACGCCTAACCCACGAATCACAGTACCTTCCAGTACTACATCGCAGGGGTAACTAGCACTCCTAAATCAATGGAAGACGGTACCTAACCAGTACTACACCACGTGGGTGACTAGCATGCCTAACCCACGAATCACAGTACCTTCCAGTACTACACCACGTGGGTAACTAGCACGCCTAACCCACGAATCACAATACCTTACCAGTACTACATCGCATGGATACCTATCACTCCTAAATCAATGGAAGACAGTACCTAACAAGTACTACACCACGTGGGTAACTAGCACGCCTCACCCACGAATTACAGTGCCTTCCAGCACTACACCACGTGGGTAACTAGCACGCCTAACTCACGAATCACAGTACCTTCCAGTACTACACCACGTGGGTAACTAGCACGCCTCACCCACGAATCCCAGTACCTTCCCAGTACTACATCGCATGGATACCTGTCACTCCAAAATCAATGAAAGACAGTACCTAACCAGGACTACACCACGTGGGTAACTAGCACGCCTCACCCACGAATCACAGTACTTTCCCAGTACTAGATCGCATGGATACCTATCACTCCTAAATCAATGGAAGACAGTACCTAACCAGTACTACACCACGTGGGTAACTAGCACGGCTCACCCACGAATTACAGTACCTTCCAGTACTACACCACGTGGGTAACTAGCACGCCTAACCCACGAATCACAGTACCTTCCAGTACTACACCATGTGGGTAACTAGCACGCCTCACCCACGAATCACAGCACCTTACCAGTACTACATCGCATGGATACCTATCACTCCTAAATCAATGGAAGACAGTACCTAACCAGTACTACACCACGTGGGTAACTAGCACGCCTCACCCACGAATCACAGTACCTTCCAGTACTACACCACGTGGGTAACTAGTACGCCCAACCCACGAATCACAGTACCTTCCCTGTACTACATCGCATGGATACCTATCACTCCTAAATCAATGGAAGACAGTACCTAACCAGTACTACACCACGTGGGTAACTAGCACGCCTAACCCACGAATCACAGTACCTTCCAGTACTACATCGCAGGAGTAACTAGCACTCCTAACCCACGAATCACAGTACCTAACCAGTACTACTCCACGTGGGTAACTAGCAAGCCTCACCCACGAATCACAGTAACTTCCAGTACTACACCATGTGGGTAACTAGCACGCCTCACCCACGAATAACAGTACCTAACCAGTACTACCCCGCGTGGGTAACTAGCACGCTTCACCCACGAATCACAGAACGTTCCAGTACCAGATCGCATGGATACCTATCACTCCTAAATCAATGGAAGACAGTACCTAACCAGTACCTCTCCACGTGGGTAACTAGCACGCCTCACCCACGAATCACAGTACCTTACCAGTACTACATCGCATGGATACCTATCACTCCTAAATCAATGGAAGACAATACCTAACCAGTACTACACCACGTGGGTAACTAGCATGCCTAACCCACGAATCACAGTACCTTCCCAGTACTACATCGCATGGATACCTATCACTCCTAAGTCAATGGAAGAGAGTACCTAACCAGTACTACACCACGTGGGTAACTCGCATGCCTCACCCACGAATCACAGTACCTTCCAGTACTACACCACGTGGGTAACTAACAAGCCTAACCCACGAATCACAGTACCTTACCAGTACTACATCACATTGATACCTATCACTCCTAAATCAATGGAAGACAGTACCTAACCAGTACTACACCACGTGGGTAACTCGCATGCCTCACCCACGAATCACAGTACCTTCCAGTACTACACCACGTGGGCAACTAGCACGCCTAACCCACGAATCACAGTATCTTC
This sequence comes from Pictodentalium vernedei, assembly GCA_031216915.1. Taxonomy (NCBI): domain Eukaryota; kingdom Metazoa; phylum Mollusca; class Scaphopoda; order Dentaliida; family Dentaliidae; genus Pictodentalium; species Pictodentalium vernedei. The sequence goes on along the minus strand of CM062291.1, from coordinate 487,731,691 downwards.
CAGTACTACATCGCAGGGGTAACTAGCACTCCTAAATCAATGGAAGACAGTACCTAACCAGTACTACACCACGTGGGTAACTAGCAAGCCTAACCCACGAATCACAGTACCTTCCAGTACTACATCGCATGGATACCTATCGCTCCTAAATCAATGGAAGACAGTACCTAACCAGTACTACACCACGTGGGTAACTAGCATGCCTAACCCACGAATCACAGTACCTTCCCAGTACTACATCGCAGGGATACCTATCACTCCTAAATCAATGGAAGACAGTACCTAACCAGTACTACACCACGTGGGTAACTAGCACGCCTCACCCACGAATCACAGTACCTTCCAGTACTACACCACGTGGGTAACTAGCACGCCTAACTCACGAATCACTGTACCTTACCAGTACTACATTGCATGGATACCTATTACTCCTAAATCAATGGAAGACAGTACCTAACCAGTACTACACCACGTGGGTAACTAGCACGCCTCACCCACGAATCACAGTACCTTCCCAGTACTACATCCCATGGATACCTGTCACTCCAAAATCAATGGAAAACAGTACCTAACCAGTACTACACCACGCGGGTAACTAGCATGTCTCACCCACGAATCACAGTACCTTACCAGTACTACATCGCATGGATACCGACCACTCCTAAATCAATGGAAGACAGTACCTAACCAGTACTACACCACGTGGGTAACTAGCACGCCTCATCCACGAATCACAGTACCTTCCCAGTACTACACCATGTGGGTAACTAGCACGCCTCACCCACGAATCACAGTACATTCCCAGTACTACACGACGTGGGTAACTAGCACGCCTAACCCACGAATCACAGCACCTTCCCAGTACTACACCGCATGGATACCTATCACTCCTAAATCAATGGAAGACAGTACCTTCCAGTACTACACCACGTGGGTAACTAGCACGCCTAACCCACGAATCACAGTACCTTCCAGTACTACACCATGTGGGTAACTAGCACGCCTCACCCACGAATCACAGTACATTCCCAGTACTACACGACGTGGGTAACTAGCACGCCTAACCCACGAATCACAGCACCTTCCCAGTACTACACCGCATGGATACCTATCACTCCTAAATCAATGGAAGACAGTACCTAACCAGTACTACACCAGGTGGGTAACTAGCACGCCTAACACACGAATCACAGTACCTTCCAGTACTACACCACGTGGGTAACTAGCACGCCTAACCCACGAATCACAGTACCTTCCCAGTACTAGATCGCATGGATACCTATCACTCCTAAATCAATGGAAGACAGCACCTAACCAGTACTACACCACGTGGGTAACTAGCACGCCTAAACCACGAATCACAGTACCTTCCAGTACTATACCACGTGGGTAACTAGCACGCCTCACCCACGAATCACAGTACCTTCCCAGTACTACATCGCGTGGATACCTATCACTCCTAAATCAATGGAAGACAGTACCTAACCAGTACTACACCACGTGGGTAACTAGCACGCCTAACCCACGAATCACAGTACCTTCCAGTACTACATCGCAGGGGTAACTAGCACTCCTAAATCAATGGAAGACGGTACCTAACCAGTACTACACCACGTGGGTGACTAGCATGCCTAACCCACGAATCACAGTACCTTCCAGTACTACACGACGTGGGTAACTAGCACGCCTAACCCACGAATCACAATACCTTACCAGTACTACATCGCATGGATACCTATCACTCCTAAATCAATGGAAGACAGTACCTAACCAGTACTACACCACGTGGGTAACTAGCACGCCTCACCCACGAATCACAGTACTTTCCCAGTACTACATCGCATGGATACCTATCACTCCTAAATCAATGGAAGACAATACCTAACCAGTACTACACCACGTGGGTAACTAGCACGCCTCACCCACGAATTACAGTACCTTCCAGTACTACACCACGTGGGTAACTAGCACGCCTAACCCACGAATCACAGTACCTTCCAGTACTACACCATGTGGGTAACTAGCACGCCTCACCCACGAATCACAGCACCTTACCAGTACGATATCGCATGGATACTTATCACTCCTAAATCAATGGAAGACAGCACCTAACCAGTACTACACCACGTGGGTAACTAGCACGCCTCACCCACGAATCACAGTACCTTCCAGTACTACACCACGTGGGTAACTAGCACGCCCAACCCACGAATCACAGTACCTTCCCTGTACTACATCGCATGGATACCTATCACTCCTAAATCAATGGAAGACAGTACCTAACCAGTACTACACCACGTGGGTAACTAGCACGCCTAACCCACGAATCACAGTACCTTCCAGTACTACATCGCAGGGGTAACTAGCACTCCTAACCCACGAATCACAGTACCTAACCAGTACTACTCCACGTGGGTAGCTAGCAAGCCTCACCCACGAATCACAGTAACTTCCAGTACTACACCATGTGGGTAACTAGCACGCCTCACCCACGAATAACAGTACCTAACCAGTACTACTCCACGTGGGTAACTAGCACGCTTCACCCACGAATCACAGTACGTTCCAGTACCAGATCGCATGGATACCTATCACTCCTAAATCAATGGAAGACAGTACCTAACCAGTACTACTCCACGTGGGTAACTAGCACGTCTCACCCACGAATCACAGTACCTTACCAGTACTACATCGCATGGATACCTATCACTCCTAAATCAATGGAAGACAATACCTAACCAGTACTACACCACGTGGGTAACTAGCATGCCTAACCCACGAATCACAGTACCTTCCCAGTACTACATCGCATGGATACCTATCACTCCTAAATCAATGGAAGAGAGTACCTAACCAGTACTACACCACGTGGGTAACTCGCATGCCTCACCCACGAATCACAGTACCTTCCAGTACTACACCACGTGGGTAACTAGCAAGCCTAACCCACGAATCACAGTACCTTACCAGAACTACATCGCATTGATACCTATCACTCCTAAATCAATGGAAGACAGTACCTAACCAGTACTACACCACGTGGGTAACTAGCACGCCTCACCCACGAATTACAGTACCTTTCCAGTACTATACCACGTGGGCAACTAGCACGCCTAACCCACGAATCACAGTACCTTCCAGTACTACATCGCAGGGGTAACTAGCACTCCTAAATCAATGGAAGACAGTACCTAACCAGTACTACACCACGTGGGTAACTAGCACGCCTAACCCACGAATCACAGTACCTAACCAGTACTACATCGCAGGGGTAACTAGCACTCCTAAATCAATGGAAGACGGTACCTAACCAGTACTACACCACGTGGGCAACTAGCACGCCTAACCCACGAATCACAGTGTCTTCCAGTACTTCATCGCAGGGGTAACTAGCACTCCTAAATCAATGGAAGACAGTACCTAACCAGTACTACACCACGTGGGTAACTAGCACGCCTAACCCACGAATCACAGCACATTCCCAGTACTACACCGCATGGATACCTATCACTCCTAAATCAATGGAAGACAGCACCTAACCAGTACTACACCAGGTGGGTAACTAGCACGCCTAACACACGAATCACAGTACCTTCCAGTACTACACCACGTGGGTAACTAGCACGCCTCACCCACGAATCACAGTACCTTCCCAGTACTACATCGCATGGATACCTATCACTCCTAAATCAATGGAAGACAGCACCTAACCAGTACTACACCACGTGGGTAACTAGCACGCCTAAACCACGAATCACAGTACCTTCCAGTACTACATCGCATGGATACCTATCACTCCTAAATCAATGGAAGACAGTACCTAACCAGTACTACACCACGTGGGTAACTAGCACGCCTAACCCACGAATCACAGTACCTTCCAGTACTACATCGCAGGGGTAACTAGCACTCCTAAATCAATGGAAGGCGGTACCTAACCAGTACTACACCACGTGGGTGACTAGCATGCCTAACCCACGAATCACAGCACCTTCCAGTACTACATCGCATGGATACCTATCACTCCTAAATCAATGGAAGGCAGTACCTAACCAGTACTACACCACGTGGGTAACTAGCACGCCTAACCCACGAATCACAGTACCTTCCAGTACTACATCGCATGGATACCTATCACTCCTAAATCAATGGAAGACAGTACCTAACCAGTACTACACCACGTGGGTAACTAGCACGCCTAACCCACGAATCACAGTACCTTCCAGTACTACATCGCATGGATACCTATCACTCCTAAATCAATGGAAGACGGTACCTAACCAGTACTACACCACGTGGGTAACTAGCACGCCTCACCCACGAATCACAGTACTTTCCCAGTACTACATCGCATGGATACCTATCACTCCTAAATCAATGGAAGACAGTACCTAACCAGTACTACACCACGTGGGTAACTAGCACGTCTCACCCACGAATCCCAGTACCTTCCCAGTACTACATCACATGGATACCTGTCACTCCAAAATCAATGAAAGACAGTACCTAACCAGTACTACACCACGTGGGTAACTAGCACGCCTCACCCACGAATCACAGTACTTTCCCAGTACTACATCGCATGGATACCTATCACTCCTAAATCAATGGAAGACAGTACCTAACCAGTACTACACCACGTGGGTAACTAGCACGCCTCACCCACGAATTCCAGTACCTTTCCAGTACTACACCACGTGGGTAACTAGCACGCCAAACCCACGAATCACAGTATCTTCCAGTACTACATCGCAGGGGTAACTAGCACTCCTAAATCAATGGAAGACAGTACCTAACCAGTACTACACCACGTGGGTAACTAGCACGCCTAACCCACGAATCACAGTACCTTCCAGTACTACATCGCAGGGGTAACTAGCACTCCTAAATCAATGGAAGACAGTACCTAACCAGTACTACACCACGTGGGTAACTAGCACGCCTAACCCACGAATCACAGTATCTTCCCAGTACTACATTGCATGGATACCTATCACTCATAAATCAATGGAAGACAGTACCTAACCAGTACTACACCACGTGGGTAACTAGCACGCCTCACGCACGAATCACAGTACCTTCCAGTACTACATCGCATGGATACCTATCACTCCTAAATCAAAGGAAGACAGTACCTAACCAGTACTACACCACGTGGGTAACTAGCACGCCTCACTCAGGAATCACAGTACCTTACCAGTACTACACCACGTGGGTAACTAGCACACCTAAACCACGAATCACAGTACCTTCCCTGTACTAGATCGCATGGGTAACTATCACTCCTAAATCAATGGAAGACAGTACCTAACCAGTACTACTCCACGTGGGTAACTAGCACGCCTCACCCACGAATCACAGTACCTTACCAGTACTACATTGCATGGGTAACTAGCACTACTCATCCCACGAAACACTGTATCTAAACTGCATTAGTTACGTTTGGTTTGGTAGGAGGTGAGAAAGGTCTCATGTCCGCTGGATATAATGGTCGGTTTGGTACCAGATGAGAGAGGTCTCATGTTCGCTGAATATAAATGTTGGTTTGGTAACAGTTAAGTGAGGTCTCATGTCCGCTGGATATAATGGTCAGTTTGGCAACAGTTGAGTGAGGTCTCATGTCTGCTGGATACAATGGTCGGTTTGGTACCAGATGAGAGAGGTCTCATGTCTGCTGGATATAATGGTCGGTTTGGTACAAGGTGAGAGAGGTCTCATGTCTGCTGGATATAATGGTCGGTTTGGTACAAGGTGAGAGAGGTCTCATGTCTGCTGGATATAGTGGTTGGTTTGGTACCAGATGAGAGAGGTCTCATGTCTGCTGGATATAATGGTCGGTTTGGTACCAGGTGAGAGAGGTCTCATGGCTGCTGGATATAATGGTGGGTTTGGTAACAGTTGAATAAGGTCTCATGATCGCCGGATATAATGGTCGGTTTGGCACCAGATGGGAGAGGTCATATGTCTGCTGGATATAATGTTCGATTTGGTACCAGATGAAAGAGATCTCGTGTCCGCTGGATACAATGGTCGGTTTGGTAACAGCTGTATCAGGTCTCATGACTGTTGGATATAATGGTCAGTTTGGTACCAAAGCAAAGGGGTCTGATGTCTGCTGGATATAATGGTCGGTTTGGTACCAGATTAGAGAGGTATCATGTCTGCTGGATATAATGTTGGGTTTGGTACCAGATGAGAGAGGTCTCATGTCTGCTGGATATATTGGTGGGTTTGGTACCAGATGAGAGAGGTCCCATGTCCACTGGATATAATGATCGGTTTGGTACCAGATTAGAGAGGTCTCATGTCTGCTGGATATAATGTTGGGTTTGGTACCAGATGAGAGATGTCTCATGTCTGCTGGATATAATGGTCGGTTTGGTACCAGATTAGAGAGGTCTCATGTCTGCTGGATATAATGGTCGGCTTGGTACCAGATTAGAGAGGTCTCATGTCTGCTGGATATAATGGTCGGTTTGGTACCAGATAAGAGAGGTCTCATGTCTGCTGGATATAATGGTTGGTTTGGTACCAGATTAGAGAGGTCTCATGTCTGCTGGATATAACGGTCAGTTTGGTACCTGATTTGAGAGGTCTCATGTCTGCTAGATATAATGGTGGGTTTGGTACCAGATTAGAGAGTCTCATGTCTGCTGGATATAATGGTGGGTTTGGTACGAGATTAGAGAGGTCTCATTTCTGCTGGATATAATGGTCGGTTTGGTACCAGATTAGAGAGGTCTCATATCTGCTGGATATACTGGTGGGTTTGGTACCTGATTAGAGAGGTCTCATGTCTGCTGCATATGATGGTTGGTTTGGTACCAGATTAGAGAGGTCTCATGTCCAGTGAATATAATGGTCGGTTTGGTACCAGATAAGAGAGGTCTAATGTCTGCTGGATATAATGGTCGGTTTGGTACCAGATTAGAGAGGTCTCATGTCCAGTGGATATAATGGTCAGTTTGGTACCAGATAAGAGAGGTCTCATGTCTGCTGGATATAATGGTCGGTTTGGTACCAGATTAGAGAGGTCTCATGTCCAGTGGATATAATGGTCAGTTTGGTTCCAGATAAGAGAGGTCTCAAGAGAACTCAAGGCCCATGTTTCTACATTGCTCAATCACTCATGCGATCACTTGTGCAATTGAGCAATGCAGCGACACGGGCCTTGAGTGTTATTGCACTGTAAAAGTAGTAGTTCACCACATGTACAGTTATACAACATCATCATCAACAATGGTACCTTTTGTTCCTGTATAGAGTGTACCACATTTACAGTTAGTTATACAACATCAACATTGACAATGGTACCTTTCGTTCCTGTATAGAGTGTACCACATTTACAGTTAGTTATACAACATCATCATTGACAATGGTACATTTTGTTCCTGTATAGAGTGTACCACATTTACAGATATACAACATCATCATTGACAATGGTACATTTTGTTCCTGTATAGAGTGTACCACATTTACAGTTATACATCATCATCATCGACACTGGTACCTTTTGTTCCTGTGTAGAGTGTACCACATTTACAGTTATACAACATCATCATTGACAATGGTACATTTTGTTCCTGTACAGAGTGTACCACATTTACAGTTATACAACATCATCATTGACAATGTTACCTTTTGTTCCTGTATAGAGTGTACCACATTTACAGTTATACAACATCATCATTGACAATGGTACCTTTTGTTCCTGTATAGAGTGTACCACATTTACAGCTATACAACATCATCATTGACAATGGTACCTTTTGTTCCTGTATAGAGTGTATGACATTTACAGTTAGTTATACAACACCATCATTGACAATGGTACCTTTTGTTCCTGTATAGAGTGTACCACATTTACAGTTAGTTATACAACATCATCATCGACAATGGTACCTTTTGTTCCTGTATAGAGTGTACCACATTTACAGTTAGTTATACAACATCATCATCGACAATGGTACCTTTTGTTCCTGTATAGAGTGTACCACATTTACAGTTAGTTATACAACATCATCATTGACAATGGTACATTTTGTTCCTGTATAGAGTGTACCACATTTACAGTTATACAACATCATCATTGACAATGGTACATTTTGTTCCTGTATAGAGTGTACCACATTTACAGTTATACAACATCATCATCGACAATGGTACCTTTTGTTCCTGTATAGAGTGTACCACATTTACAGTTATACAACATCATCATTGACAATGGTACCTTTTGTTCCTGTATAGAGTGTACCACATTTACAGTTAGTTATACAACATCATCATCGACAATGGTACCTTTTGTTCCTGTATAGAGTGTACCACATTTACAGTTAGTTATACAACATCATCATCGACAATGGTACCTTTTGTTCCTGTATAGAGTGTACCACATTTACAGTTAGTTATACAACATCATCATTGACAATGGTACATTTTGTTCCTGTATAGAGTGTACCACATTTACAGTTATACAACATCATCATTGACAATGGTACCTTTTGTTCCTGTATAGAGTGTACCACATTTACAGTTAGTTATACAACATCATCATTGACAATGGTACATTTTGTTCCTGTATAGAGTGTACCACATTTACAGTTATACAACATCATCATTGACAATGGTACATTTTGTTCCTGTATAGAGTGTACCACATTTACAGTTATACAACATCATCATCGACAATGGTACCTTTTGTTCCTGTATAGAGTGTACCACATTTACAGTTAGTTATACAACATCATCATCGACAATGGTACCTTTTGTTCCTGTATAGAGTGTACCACATTTACAGTTAGTTATACAACATCATCATTGACAATGGTACATTTTGTTCCTGTATAGAGTGTACCACATTTACAGTTATACAACATCATCATTGACAATGGTACCTTTTGTTCCTGTATAGAGTGTACCACATTTACAGTTAGTTATACAACATCATCATTGACAATGGTACATTTTGTTCCTGTATAGAGTGTACCACATTTACAGTTATACAACATCATCATTGACAATGGTACATTTTGTTCCTGTATAGAGTGTACCACATTTACAGTTATACAACATCATCATCGACAATGGTACCTTTTGTTCCTGTATAGAGTGTACCACATTTACAGTTATACAACATCATCATTGACAATGGTACCTTTTGTTCCTGTATAGAGTGTATCACATTTACAGTTATACAACATCATCATCGACAATGGTACCTTTTGTTCCTGTATAGAGTGTATCACATTTACAGTTATACAACATCATCATCGACAATGGTATCTTTTGTTCCTGTATAGGGTGTACCACATTTACAGTTAGTTATACAACATCATCATCGACAATGGTACCTTTTGTTCCTGTATAGAGTGTATCACATTTACAGTTATACAACATCATCAGTGACAATGGTACCTTTTGTTCCTGTATAGAGTGTATGACATTTACAGTTAGTTATACAACATCATCATTGACAATGGTACCTTTTGTTCCTGTATAGAGTGTATGACATTTACAGTTAGTTATACAACATCATCATCGACAATGGTACCTTTTGTTCCTGTATAGAGTGTACCACATTTACAGTTAGTTATACAACATCATCATTGACAATGGTACATTTTGTTCCTGTATAGAGTGTACCACATTTACAGTTATACAACATCATCATTGACAATGGTACCTTTTGTTCCTGTATAGAGTGTACCACATTTACAGTTAGTTATACAACATCATCATTGACAATGGTACATTTTGTTCCTGTATAGAGTGTACCACATTTACAGTTATACAACATCATCATTGACAATGGTACATTTTGTTCCTGTATAGAGTGTACCACATTTACAGTTATACAACATCATCATCGACAATGGTACCTTTTGTTCCTGTATAGAGTGTACCACATTTACAGTTATACAACATCATCATTGACAATGGTACCTTTTGTTCCTGTATAGAGTGTATCACATTTACAGTTATACAACATCATCATCGACAATGGTACCTTTTGTTCCTGTACAGAGTGTATCACATTTACAGTTATACAACATCATCATCGACAATGGTATCTTTTGTTCCTGTATAGGGTGTACCACATTTACAGTTAGTTATACAACATCATCATCGACAATGGTACCTTTTGTTCCTGTATAGAGTGTATGACATTTACAGTTATACAACATCATCATTGACAATGGTACATTTTGTTCCTGTACAGAGTGTACCACATTTACAGTTATACAACATCATCATCGACAATGGTACCTTTTGTTCCTGTATAGAGTGTACCACATTTACAGTTATACAACATCATCATTGACAATGGTACCTTTTGTTCCTGAATAGAGTGTATGACATTTACAGTTATACAACATCATCATTGACAATGGTACATTTTGTTCCTGTACAGAGTGTACCACATTTACAGTTATACAACATCATCATTGACAATGGTACCTTTTGTTCCTGTATAGAGTGTATGACATTTACAGTTATACAACATCATCATTGACAATGGTACATTTTGTTCCTGTACAGAGTGTACCACATTTACAGTTATACAACATCATCATCGACAATGGTACCTTTTGTTCCTGTATAGAGTGTACCACATTTACAGTTATACAACATCATCATTGACAATGGTACCTTTTGTTCCTGTATAGAGTGTACCACATTTACAGTTATACAACATCATCATTGACAATGGTATCTGTTGTTCCTGTATAGAGTGTATGACATTTACAGTTAGTTATACAACATCATCATTGACAATGGTACATTTTGTTCCTGTACAGAGCGTACCACATTTACAGTTAGTTATACAACATCATCATAGACAATGGTACATTTTGTTCCTGTATAGAGTGTACCACATTTACAGTTATACAACATCATCATTGACAATGGTACCTTCTGTTCCTGTATAGAGTGTATCACATTTACAGTTATACAACATCATCATTGACAATGGTACCTTTTGTTCCTGTATAGAGTGTACCACATTCACAGTTAGTTATACAACATCATCATAGACAATGGTACATTTTGTTCCTGTATAGAGTGTACCACATTTACAGTTATACAACATCATCATTGACAATGGTACCTTTTGTTCCTGTACAGAGTGTACCACATTTACAGTTATACAACATCATCATCGGCAATGGTACATTTTGTTCCTGTATAGAGTGTACCACATTTACAGTTATACAACATCATCATCGACAATGGTACATTTTGTTCCTGTATAGAGTGTATCACATTTACAGTTATACAACATCATCATTGACAATGGTAAATTTTGTTCCTGTATAGAGTGTACCACATTTACAGTTATACAACATCATCATTGACAATGGTACATTTTGTTCCTGTATAGAGTGTATCACATTTACAGTTATACAACATCATCATCGACAATGGTACCTTTTGTTCCTGTATAGAGTGTACCACATTTACAGTTATACAACATCATCATCGACAATGGTACCTTTTGTTCCTGTATAGAGTGTACCACATTTACAGTTATACAACATCATCATTGACAATGGTACATTTTGTTCCTGTATAGAGTGTACCACATTTACAGTTATACAACATCATCATTGACAATGGAACATTTTGTTCCTGTATAGAGTATATCACATTTACAGTTATACAACATCATCATTGACAATGGTCCATTTTGTTCCTGTATAGAGTGTATCACATTTACAGTTATACAACATCATCATTGACAATGGTAAATTTTGTTCCTGTATAGAGTGTACCACATTTACAGTTATACAACATCATCATTGACAATGGTACATTTTGTTCCTGTATAGAGTGTATCACATTTACAGTTATACAACATCATCATCGACAATGGTACCTTTTGTTCCTGTATAGAGTGTACCACATTTACAGTTATACAACATCATCATCGACAATGGTACCTTTTGTTCCTGCATAGAGTGTACCACATTTACAGTTATACAACATCATCATTGACAATGGTACATTTTGTTCCTGTATAGAGTGTACCACATTTACAGTTATACAACATCATCATTGACAATGGTACATTTTGTTCCGGTATAGAGTGTATCACATTTACAGTTATACAACATCATCATCGACAATGGTACCTTTTGTTCCTGTATAGAGTGTACCACGTTTACAGTTATACAACATCATCATCGACAATGGTACCTTTTGTTCCTGTATAGAGTGTACCACATTTACAGTTATACAACATCATCATTGACAATGGTACATTTTGTTCCTGTATAGGGTGTACCACATTTACAGCTATACAACATCGTCATTGACAATGGTCCATTTTGTTCCTGTATAGAGTGTATCACATTTACAGTTATACAACATCATCATTGACAATGGTACATTTTGTTCCTGTATAGAGTGTACCACATTTACAGTTATACAACATCATCATTGACAATGGTACATTTTGTTCCTGTATAGAGTGTATCACATTTTCAGTTATACAATATCATCATCGACAATGTTACCTTTTGTTCCTGTATAGAGTGTACCACATTTACATTTATACAACATCATCATCGACAATGGTACCTTTTGTTCCTGTATAGAGTGTATCACATTTACAGTTATACAACATCATCATTGACAATGGTACCTTTTGTTCCTGTACAGAGTGTACCACATTTACAGTTATACAACATCATCATTGACAATGGTACCTTTTGTTCCTCTATAGAGTGTACCACATTTACAGTTATACAACATCATCATCGACAATGGTACCTTTTGTTCCTGTATAGAGTGTACCACATTTACAGTTAGTTATACAACATCATCATCGACAATGGTACCTTTTGTTCCTGTATAGAGTGTACCACATTTACAGTTAGTTATACAACATCATCATCGACAATGGTACCTTTTGTTCCTGTATAGAGTGTATCACATTTACAGTTATACAACATCATCATTGACAATGGTACCTTTTCTTCCTGTATAGAGTGTACCATATTTACAGTTATACAACATCATCATTGACAATGGTACCTTTTGTTCCTGTATAGAGTGTACCACATTTACAGTTATACAACATCATCATCGACAATGGTATCTTTTGTTCCTGTATAGAGTGTACCACATTTACAGTTATACAACATCATCATTGACAATGGTACCTTTTGTTCCTGTATAGAGTGTATGACATTTACAGTTAGTTATACAACATCATCATTGACAATGGTACATTTTGTTCCTGTATAGAGTGTACCACATTTACAGTTATACAACATCATCATTGACAATGGTATCTGTTGTTCCTGTATAGAGTGTATGACATTTACAGTTATACAACATCATCATTGACAATGGTACATTTTGTTCCTGTATAGAGTGTACCACATTTACAGTTATACAACATCATCATTGACAATGGTACCTTTTGTTCCTGTATAGAGTGTATGACATTTACAGTTAGTTATACAACATCATCATTGACAATGGTACATTTTGTTCCTGTATAGAGTGTACCACATTTACAGTTATACAACATCATCATTGACAATGGTATCTGTTGTTCCTGTATAGAGTGTATGACATTTACAGTTATACAACATCATCATTGACAATGGTACATTTTGTTCCTGTATAGAGTGTACCACATTTACAGTGATACAACATCATCATTGACAATGGTACCTTTTGTTCCTGTATAGAGTGTACCACATTTACAGTTATACAACATCATCATTGACAATGGTATCTGTTGTTCCTGTATAGAGTGTATGACATTTACAGTTATACAACATCATCATCGACAATGGTACCTTTTGTTCCTGTATAGAGTGTATCACATTTACAGTTATACAACATCATCATTGACAATGGTACCTTTTGTTCCTGTATAGAGTGTACCACATTTACAGTTATACAACATCATCATTGACAATGGTACCTTTTGTTCCTGTATAGAGTGTACCACATTTACAGTTATACAACATCATCATTGACAATGGTACCTTTTGTTCCCGTATAGAGTGTACCACATTTACAGTTACACAACATCATCATTGACAATGTTACCTTTTGTTTCTGTATAGAGTGTACCACATTTACAGTTATACAACATCATCATTGACAATGGTACCTTTTGTTCCTGTATAGAGTGTACCACATTTACAGTTAGTTATACAACACCATCATTGACAATGGTACCTTTTGTTCCTGTATAGAGTGTACCACATTTACAGTTAGTTATACAACATCATCATTGACAATGGTACCTTTTGTTCCTGTATAGAGTGTACCACATTTACAGTTATACAACATCATCATTGACAATGGTACCTTTTGTTCCTGCATAGAGTGTACCACATTTACAGTTAGTTATACAACATCATCATCGACAATGGTACCTTTTGTTCCTGTACAGAGTGTACCACATTTACAGTTATACAACATCATCATCGACAATGGTACCTTTTGTTCCTGTATAGAGTGTACCACATTTACAGTTAGTTATACAACACCATCATTGACAATGGTACCTTTTGTTCCTGTATAGAGTGTACCACATTTACAGTTATACAACATCATCATCGACAATGGTACCTTTTGTTCCTGTACAGAGTGTACCACATTTACAGTTATACAACATCATCATTGACAATAGTACCTTTTGTTCCTGTACAGAGTGTACCACATTTACAGTTATACAATATCATCATTGACAATGGTACCTTTTTTCCTGTACAGAGTGTACCACATTTACAGTTATACAACATCATCATCGACAATGGTACCTTTTGCTATTGTATAGAGTGTACCACATTTACAGTTAGTTATACAACACCATCATTGACAATGGTACATTTTGTTCCTGTATAGAGTGTACCACATTTACAGTTATACAACATCATCATTGACAATGGTACATTTTGTTCCTGTATAGAGTGTACCACATTTACAGTTATACAACATCATCATTGACAATGGTACATTTTGTTCCTGTATAGAGTGTACCACATTTACAGTTACACAACATCATCATTGACAATGGTACATTTTGTTCCTGTACAGAGTGTACCACATTTACAGTTATACAACATCATCATCGACAATGGTACATTTTGTTCCTGTACAGAGTGTATCACATTTACAGTTATACAGCATCATCATCTACAATGGTACCTTTTGTTCCTGTATAGAGTGTACCACATTTACAGTTATACAACATCATCATTGACAATGGTACATTTTGTTCCTGTATAGAGTGTACCACATTTACAGTTAGTTATACAACACCATCATTGACAATGGTACCTTTTGTTCCTGTATAGAGTGTATCACATTTACAGTTAGTTATACAACATCATCATCGACAATGGTACCTTTTGTTCCTGTATAGAGTGTACCACATTTACAGTTATACAACATCATCATCGACAATGGTACCTTTTGTTCCTGTATAGAGTGTACCACATTTACAGTTATACAACATCATCATTGACAATGGTACATTTTGTTCCTGTATAGAGTGTACCACATTTACAGTTATACAACATCATCATCGACAATGGTACATTTTGTTCCTGTACAGAGTGTACCACATTTACAGTTAGTTATACAACATCATCATCGACAATGGTACCTTTTGTTCCTGTATAGAGTGTACCACATTTACAGTTATACAACATCATCATTGACAATGGTACATTTTGTTCCTGTATAGAGTGTATCACATTTACAGTTAGTTATACAACATCATCATCAACAATGGTACCTTTTGTTCCTGTATAGAGTGCACCACATTTACAGTTAGTTATACAACATCATCATCGACAATGGTACATTTTGTTCCTGTATAGAGTGTATCACATTTAGAGTTATACAGCATCATCATTGACAATGGTACATTTTGTTCCTGTATAGAGTGTACCACATTTACAGTTATACAACATCATCATCGACAATGGTACCTTTTGTTCCTGTATAGAGTGTACCACATTTACAGTTATACAACATCATCATTGACAATGGTACCTTTTGTTCCTGTATAGAGTGTATCACATTTACAGTTATACAACATCATCATCGACAATGGTGCCTTTTGTTCCTGTATAGAGTGTATCACATTTACAGTTATACAACATCATCATCGACAATGGTATCTTTTGTTCCTGTATAGGGTGTACCACATTTACAGTTAGTTATACAACATCATCATCGACAATGGTACCTTTTGTTCCTGTATAGAGTGTATCACATTTACAGTTATACAACATCATCATTGACAACGGTACCTTTTGTTCCTGTATAGAGTGTATGACATTTACAGTTATACAACATCATCATTGACAATGGTACCTTTTGTTCCTGTACAGAGTGTACCACATTTACAGTTAGTTATACAACATCATCATTGACAATGGTACCTTTTGTTCCTGTATAGAGTGTATGACATTTACAGTTAGTTATACAACATCATCATTGACAATGGTACCTTTTGTTCCTGTACAGAGTGTACCACATTTACAGTTATACAACATCATCATCGACAATGGTACCTTTTGTTCCTGTATAGAGTGTACCACATTTACAGTTATACAACATCATCATTGACAATGGTACCTTTTGTTCCTGTATAGAGTGTACCACATTTACAGTTATACAACATCATCATCGACAATGGTATCTGTTGTTCCTGTATAGAGTGTATGACATTTACAGTTAGTTATACAACATCATCATTGACAATGGTACCTTTTGTTCCTGTATACAGTGTATGACATTTACAGTTAGTTATACAACATCATCATTGACAATGGTACATTTTGTTCCTGTACAGAGCGTACCACATTTACAGTTAGTTATACAACATCATCATTGACAATGGTACCTTTTGTTCCTGTATACAGTGTATGACATTTACAGTTAGTTATACAACATCATCATCGACAATGGTACCTTTTGTTCCTGTATAGAGTGTACCACATTTACAGTTATACAACATCATCATCGACAATGGTACATTTTGTTCCTGTACAGAGTGTATCACATTTACAGTTATACAACATCATCATTGACAATGGTACCTTCTGTTCCTGTATAGAGTGTATCACATTTACAGTTATACAACATCATCATTGACAATGGAACCTTTTGTTCCTGTATAGAGTGTACCACATTTACAGTTAGTTATACAACATCATCATAGACAATGGTACATTTTGTTCCTGTATAGAGTGTACCACATTTACAGTTATACAACATCATCATTGACAATGGTACCTTTTGTTCCTGTACAGAGTGTACCACATTTACAGTTATACAACATCATCATCGACAATGGTACATTTTGTTCCTGCATAGAGTGTACCACATTTACAGTTATACAACATCATCATTGACAATGGTCCATTTTGTTCCTGTATAGAGTGTATCACATTTACAGTTATACAACATCATCATTGACAATGGTAAATTTTGTTCCTGTATAGAGTGTACCACATTTACAGTTATACAACATCATCATCGACAATGGTACATTTTGTTCCTGTATAGAGTGTATCACATTTACAGTTATACAACATCATCATCGACAATGGTACCTTTTGTTCCTGTATAGCGTGTACCACATTTACAGTTATACAACATTATCATCGACAATGGTACCTTTTGTTCCTGTATGGAGTGTACCACATTTACAGTTATACAACATCATCATTGACAATGGTACCTTTTGTTCCTGTATAGAGTGTATCACGTTTACAGTTATACAACATCATCATTGACAATGGTACCTTTTGTTCCTGTACAGAGTGTACCACATTTACAGTTATGCAACATCATCATCGACAATGGTACGTTTTGTTCCTGTATAGAGTGTACCACATTTGCAGTTATACAACATCATCATCGACAATGGTACCTTTTGTTCCTGTATAGAGTGTACCACATTTACAGTTATACAACATCATCATTGACAATGGTCCATTTTGTTCCTGTATAGAGTGTATCACATTTACAGTTATACAACATCATCATTGACAATGGTACATTTTGTTCCTGTATAGAGTGTACCACATTTACAGTTATACAACATCATCATTGACAATGGTACATTTTGTTCCTGTATAGAGGGTATCACATTTACAGTTATACAACATCATCATCGACAATGGTACCTTTTGTTCCTGTATAGAGTGTACCACATTTACAGTTATACAACATCATCATCGACAATGGTACCTTTTGTTCCTGTATAGAGTGTACCACATTTACAGTTATACAACATCATCATTGACAATGGTCCATTTTGTTCCTGTATAGAGTGTATCACATTTACAGTTATACAACATCATCATTGACAATGGTACATTTTGTTCCTGTATAGAGTGTACCACATTTACAGTTATACAACATCATCATTGACAATGGTACATTTTGTTCCTGTATAGAGTGTATCACATTTGCAGTTATACAACATCATCATCGACAATGGTACCTTTTGTTCCGGTATAGAGTGTACCACATTTACAGTTATACAACATCATCATCGACAATGGTACCTTTTGTTCCTGTATAGAGTGTACCACATTTACAGTTATACAACATCATCATTGACAATGGAACATTTTGTTCCTGTATAGGGTGTACCACATTTACAGCTATACAACATCGTCATTGACAATGGTCCATTTTGTTCCTGTATAGAGTGTATCACATTTACAGTTATACAACATCATCATTGACAATGGTACATTTTGTTCCTGTATAGAGTGTACCACATTTACAGTTATACAACATCATCATTGACAATGGTACATTTTGTTCCTGTATAGAGTGTATCACATTTTCAGTTATACAATATCATCATCGACAATGCTACCTTTTGTTCCTGTATAGAGTGTACCACATTTACATTTATACAACATCATCATCGACAATGGTACCTTTTGTTCCTGTATAGAGTGTATCACATTTACAGTTATACAACATCATCATTGACAATGGTACCTTTTGTTCCTGTACAGAGTGTACCACATTTACAGTTATACAACATCATCATCGACAATGGTACCTTTTGTTCCTCTATAGAGTGTACCACATTTACAGTTATACAACATCATCATCGACAATGGTACCTTTTGTTCCTGTATAGAGTGTACCACATTTGCAGTTTATTATACAACATCATCATCGACAATGGTACCTTTTGTTCCTGTATAGAGTGTACCACATTTACAGTTAGTTATACAACACCATCATTGACAATGGTACCTTTTGTTCCTGTATAGAGTGTACCACATTTACAGTTAGTTATACAACATCATCATCGACAATGGTACCTTTTGTTCCTGTACAGAGTGTATCACATTTACAGTTATACAACATCAACATCGACAATGGTACATTTTGTTCCTGTATAGAGTGTACCACATTTACAGTTATACAACATCATCGACAATGGTACATTTTGTTCCTGTACAGAGTGTATCACATTTACAGTTATACAACATCATCATCGACAATGGTACATTTTGTTCCTGTATAGAGTGTACCACATTTACAGTTATACAACATCATCATCGACAATGGTACATTTTGTTCCTGTACAGAGTGTATCACATTTACAGTTATACAACATCATCATCGACAATGGTACCTTTTGTTCCTGTACAGAGTGTACCACATTTACAGTTATACAACATCATCATTGACAATGGTACCTTTTGTTCCTGTACAGAGTGTACCACATTTACAGTTATACAACATCATCATTGACAATGGTACCTTTTGTTCCTGTACAGAGTGTACCACGTTTACAGTTATACAACATCATCATCGACAATGGTACCTTTTGCTATTGTATAGAGTGTAACCCATTTACAGTTAGTTATACAACACCATCATTGACAATGGTACATTTTGTTCCTGTATAGAGTGTACCACATTTACAGTTATACAACATCATCATTGACAATGGTACATTTTGTTCCTGTATAGAGTGTATCACATTTACAGTTATACAACATCATCATTGACAATGGAACCTTTTGTTCCTGTATAGAGTGTACCACATTTACAGTTAGTTATACAACATCATCATAGACAATGGTACATTTTGTTCCTGTATAGAGTGTACCACATTTACAGTTATACAACATCATCATTGACAATGGTACCTTTTGTTCCTGTACAGAGTGTACCACATTTACAGTTATACAACATCATCATCGACAATGGTACATTTTGTTCCTGTATAGAGTGTACCACATTTACAGTTATACAACATCATCATTGACAATGGTCCATTTTGTTCCTGTATAGAGTGTATCACATTTACAGTTATACAACATCATCATTGACAATGGTAAATTTTGTTCCTGTATAGAGTGTACCACATTTACAGTTATACAACATCATCATCGACAATGGTACATTTTGTTCCTGTATAGAGTGTATCACATTTACAGTTATACAACATCATCATCGACAATGGTACCTTTTGTTCCTGTATAGCGTGTACCACATTTACAGTTATACAACATTATCATCGACAATGGTACCTTTTGTTCCTGTATGGAGTGTACCACATTTACAGTTATACAACATCATCATTGACAATGGTACCTTTTGTTCCTGTATAGAGTGTATCACGTTTACAGTTATACAACATCATCATTGACAATGGTACCTTTTGTTCCTGTACAGAGTGTACCACATTTACAGTTATGCAACATCATCATCGACAATGGTACGTTTTGTTCCTGTATAGAGTGTACCACATTTGCAGTTATACAACATCATCATCGACAATGGTACCTTTTGTTCCTGTATAGAGTGTACCACATTTACAGTTATACAACATCATCATTGACAATGGTCCATTTTGTTCCTGTATAGAGTGTATCACATTTACAGTTATACAACATCATCATTGACAATGGTACATTTTGTTCCTGTATAGAGTGTACCACATTTACAGTTATACAACATCATCATTGACAATGGTACATTTTGTTCCTGTATAGAGGGTATCACATTTACAGTTATACAACATCATCATCGACAATGGTACCTTTTGTTCCTGTATAGAGTGTACCACATTTACAGTTATACAACATCATCATCGACAATGGTACCTTTTGTTCCTGTATAGAGTGTACCACATTTACAGTTATACAACATCATCATTGACAATGGTCCATTTTGTTCCTGTATAGAGTGTATCACATTTACAGTTATACAACATCATCATTGACAATGGTACATTTTGTTCCTGTATAGAGTGTACCACATTTACAGTTATACAACATCATCATTGACAATGGTACATTTTGTTCCTGTATAGAGTGTATCACATTTGCAGTTATACAACATCATCATCGACAATGGTACCTTTTGTTCCGGTATAGAGTGTACCACATTTACAGTTATACAACATCATCATCGACAATGGTACCTTTTGTTCCTGTATAGAGTGTACCACATTTACAGTTATACAACATCATCATTGACAATGGAACATTTTGTTCCTGTATAGGGTGTACCACATTTACAGCTATACAACATCGTCATTGACAATGGTCCATTTTGTTCCTGTATAGAGTGTATCACATTTACAGTTATACAACATCATCATTGACAATGGTACATTTTGTTCCTGTATAGAGTGTACCACATTTACAGTTATACAACATCATCATTGACAATGGTACATTTTGTTCCTGTATAGAGTGTATCACATTTTCAGTTATACAATATCATCATCGACAATGCTACCTTTTGTTCCTGTATAGAGTGTACCACATTTACATTTATACAACATCATCATCGACAATGGTACCTTTTGTTCCTGTATAGAGTGTATCACATTTACAGTTATACAACATCATCATTGACAATGGTACCTTTTGTTCCTGTACAGAGTGTACCACATTTACAGTTATACAACATCATCATCGACAATGGTACCTTTTGTTCCTCTATAGAGTGTACCACATTTACAGTTATACAACATCATCATCGACAATGGTACCTTTTGTTCCTGTATAGAGTGTACCACATTTGCAGTTTATTATACAACATCATCATCGACAATGGTACCTTTTGTTCCTGTATAGAGTGTACCACATTTACAGTTAGTTATACAACACCATCATTGACAATGGTACCTTTTGTTCCTGTATAGAGTGTACCACATTTACAGTTAGTTATACAACATCATCATCGACAATGGTACCTTTTGTTCCTGTACAGAGTGTATCACATTTACAGTTATACAACATCAACATCGACAATGGTACATTTTGTTCCTGTATAGAGTGTACCACATTTACAGTTATACAACATCATCGACAATGGTACATTTTGTTCCTGTACAGAGTGTATCACATTTACAGTTATACAACATCATCATCGACAATGGTACATTTTGTTCCTGTATAGAGTGTACCACATTTACAGTTATACAACATCATCATCGACAATGGTACATTTTGTTCCTGTACAGAGTGTATCACATTTACAGTTATACAACATCATCATCGACAATGGTACCTTTTGTTCCTGTACAGAGTGTACCACATTTACAGTTATACAACATCATCATTGACAATGGTACCTTTTGTTCCTGTACAGAGTGTACCACATTTACAGTTATACAACATCATCATTGACAATGGTACCTTTTGTTCCTGTACAGAGTGTACCACGTTTACAGTTATACAACATCATCATCGACAATGGTACCTTTTGCTATTGTATAGAGTGTACCCCATTTACAGTTAGTTATACAACACCATCATTGACAATGGTACATTTTGTTCCTGTATAGAGTGTACCACATTTACAGTTATACAACATCATCATTGACAATGGTACATTTTGTTCCTGTATAGAGTGTACCACATTTACAGTTATACAACATCATCATTGACAATGGTACATTTTGTTCCTGTATAGAGTGTACCACATTTACAGTTATACAACATCATCATCGACAATGGTACATTTTGTTCCTGTACAGAGTGTATCACATTTACAGTTATACAACATCATCATTGACAATGGTACATTTTGTTCCTGTATAGAGTGTACCACATTTACAGTTAGTTATACAACACCATCATTGACAATGGTACCTTTTGTTCCTGTATAGAGTGTATCACATTTACAGATAATTATACAACATCATCATCGACAATGGTACCTTTTGTTCCTGTATAGAGTGTACCACATTTACAGTTATACAACATCATCATCGACAATGGTACCTTTTGTTCCTGTATAGAGTGTACCACATTTACAGTTATACAACATCATCATTGACAATGGTACATTTTTTTCCTGTATAGAGTGTACCACATTTACAGTTATACAACATCATCATCGACAATGGTACATTTTGTTCCTGTACAGAGTGTACCACATTTACAGTTAGTTATAGAACATCATCATCGACAATGGTACCTTTTGTTCCTGTATAGAGTGTACCACATTTACAGTTATACAACATCATCATTGACAATGGTACATTTTGTTCCTGTATAGAGTGTATCACATTTACAGTTAGTTACACAACATCATCATCGACAATGGTACATTTTGTTCCTGTAAAGAGTGTACCACATTTACAGTTAGTTATACAACATCATCATCGACAATGGTACATTTTGTTCCTGTATAGAATGTATCACATTTAGAGTTACACAGCATCATCATTGACAATGGTACATTTTGTTCCTGTATAGAGTGTACCACATTTACAGTTATACAACATCATCATCGACAATGGTACCTTTTGTTCCTGTATAGAGTGTACCACATTTACAGTTATACAACATCATCATTGACAATGGTACCTTTTGTTCCTGTATAGAGTGTATCACATTTACAGTTATACAACATCATCATCGACAATGGTGCCTTTTGTTCCTGTATAGAGTGTATCACATTTACAGTTATACAACATCATCATCGACAATGGTATCTTTTGTTCCTGTATAGGGTGTACCACATTTACAGTTAGTTATACAACATCATCATCGACAATGGTACCTTTTGTTCCTGTATAGAGTGTACCACATTTACAGTTATACAACATCATCATTGACAATGGTACATTTTGTTCCTGTATAGAGTGTACCACATTTACAGTTATACAACATCATCATTGACAACGGTACATTTTGTTCCTGTATAGAGTGTACCACATTTACAGTTAGTTATACAACATCATCATTGACAACGGTACCTTTTGTTCCTGTATAGAGTGTATGACATTTACAGTTATACAACATCATCATTGACAACGGTACCTTTTGTTCCTGTATAGAGTGTATGACATTTACAGTTATACAACATCATCATTGACAATGGTACATTTTGTTCCTGTATAGAGTGTACCACATTTACAGTTATACAACATCATCATTGACAACGGTACCTTTTGTTCCTGTATAGAGTGTATGACATTTACAGTTATACAACATCATCATTGACAATGGTACATTTTGTTCCTGTATAGAGTGTACCACATTTACAGTTATACAACATCATCATCGACAATGGTACATTTTGTTCCTGTACAGAGTGTACCACATTTACAGTTATACAACATCATCATCGACAATGGTACCTTTTGTTCCTGTATAGAGTGTATCACATTTACAGTTATACAACATCATCATTGACAATGGTACATTTTGTTCCTGTATAGAGTGTACCACATTTACAGTTATACAACATCATCATTGACAACGGTACCTTTTGTTCCTGTATAGAGTGTATGACATTTACAGTTATACAACATCATCATAGACAATGGTACCTTTTGTTCCTGTATAGAGTGTACCACATTTACAGTTAGTTATACAGCATCATCATTGACAATGGTACATTTTGTTCCTGTACAGAGTGTACCACATTTACAGTTATACAACATCATCATCGACAATGGTACCTTTTGTTCCTGTATAGAGTGTATCACATTTACAGTTATACAACATCATCATTGACAATGGTACATTTTGTTCCTGTATAGAGTGTACCACATTTACAGTTATACAACATCATCATTGACAACGGTACCTTTTGTTCCTGTATAGAGTGTATGACATTTACAGTTATACAACATCATCATAGACAATGGTACCTTTTGTTCCTGTATAGAGTGTACCACATTTACAGTTAGTTATACAACATCATCATCGACAATGGTACATTTTGTTCCTGTACAGAGTGTATCACATTTACAGTTATACAACATCATCATCGACAATGGTACCTTTTGTTCCTGTATAGAGTGTACCACATTTACAGTTATACAACATCATCATTGACAATGGTACATTTTGTTCCTGTACAGAGTGTATCACATTTACAGTTATACAGCATCATCATTGACAATGGTACCTTTTGTTCCTGTACAGAGTGTATCACATTTACAGTTATACAACATCATCATTGACAATGGTACCTTTTGTTCCTGTATAGAGTGTACCACATTTACAGTTATACAACATCATCATTGACAATGGTACATTTTGTTCCTGTACAGAGTGTACCACATTTACAGTTATACAACATCATCATTGACAACGGTACCTTTTGTTCCTGTATAGAGTGTATGACATTTACAGTTATACAACATCATCATAGACAATGGTACCTTTTGTTCCTGTATAGAGTGTACCACATTTACAGTTAGTTATACAACATCATCATCGACAATGGTACATTTTGTTCCTGTACAGAGTGTACCACATTTACAGTTAGTTATACAACATCATCATCGACAATGGTACATTTTGTTCCTGTATAGAGTGTACCACATTTACAGTTAGTTATACAACATCATCATTGACAATGGTACCTTTTGTTCCTGTATAGAGTGTACCACATTTACAGTTAGTTATACAACATCATCATCGACAATGGTACATTTTGTTCCTGTACAGAGTGTACCACATTTACAGTTAGTTATACAACATCATCATCGACAATGGTACATTTTGTTCCTGTACAGAGTGTATCACATTTACAGTTATACAACATCATCATAGACAATGGTACCTTTTGTTCCTGTATAGAGTGTATCACATTTACAGTTATACAACATCATCATTGACAATGGTACCTTTTGTTCCTGTATAGAGTGTACCACATTTACAGTTATACAACATCATCATTGACAATGGTACCTTTTGTTCCTGTATAGAGTGTACCACATTTACAGTTATACAACATCATCATTGACAATGGTACCTTTTGTTCCTGTATAGAGTGTACCACATTTACAGTTAGTTATACAACATCATCATAGACAATGGTACATTTTGTTCCTGTATAGAGTGTACCACATTTACAGTTATACAACATCATCATTGACAATGGTACCTTTTGTTCCTGTACAGAGTGTACCACATTTACAGTTATACAACATCATCATCGACAATGGTACATTTTGTTCCTGTATAGAGTGTACCACATTTACAGTTATACAACATCATCATTGACAATGGTCCATTTTGTTCCTGTATAGAGTGTATCACATTTACAGTTATACAACATCATCATTGACAATGGTAAATTTTGTTCCTGTATAGAGTGTACCACATTTACAGTTATACAACATCATCATTGACAATGGTAAATTTTGTTCCTGTATAGAGTGTACCACATTTACAGTTAGTTATACAACATCATCATAGACAATGGTACATTTTGTTCCTGTATAGAGTGTACCACATTTACAGTTATACAACATCATCATTGACAATGGTCCATTTTGTTCCTGTATAGAGTGTATCACATTTACAGTTATACAACATCATCATTGACAATGGTAAATTTTGTTCCTGTATAGAGTGTACCACATTTACAGTTATACAACATCATCATCGACAATGGTACATTTTGTTCCTGTATAGAGTGTACCACATTTACAGTTATACAACTTCATCATCGACAATGGTACATTTTGTTCCTGTATAGAGTGTACCACATTTACAGTTATACAACATCATCATTGACAATGGTACATTTTGTTCCTGTATAGAGTGTACCACATTTACAGTTATACAACTTCATCATTGACAATGGTACATTTTGTTCCTGTATAGAGTGTACCACATTTACAGTTATACAACATCATCATTGACAATGGTACCTTTTGTTCCTGTATAGAGTGTACCACATTTACAGTTATACAACATCATCATCGACAATGGTACATTTTGTTCCTGTACAGAGTGTATCACATTTACAGTTAGTTATACAACTTCATCATTGACAATGGTACATTTTGTTCCTGTATAGAGTGTACCACATTTACAGTTATACAACATCATCATCGACAATGGTACATTTTGTTCCTGTATAGAGTGTACCACATTTACAGTTATACAACATCATCATTGACAATGGTACCTTTTGTTCCTGTATAGAGTGTACCACATTTACAGTTATACAACATCATCATCGACAATGGTACCTTTTGTTCCTGTATAGAGTGTACCACATTTACAGTTATACAACATCATCATCGACAATGGTACATTTTGTTCCTGTATAGAGTGTACCACATTTACAGTTAGTTATACAACACCATCATTGACACTGGTACATTTTGTTCCTGTATAGAGTGCATCAGATTTACAGTTAGTTATACAACATCATCATCGACAATGGTACCTTTTGTTCCTGTATAGAGTGTACCACATTTACAGTTAGTTATACAACATCATCATTGACAATGGTACATTTTGTTCCTGTATAGAGTGTACCACATTTACAGTTAGTTATACAACATCATCATTGACAATGGTACATTTTGTTCCTGTACAGAGTGTATCACATTTACAGTTAGTTATACAACATCATCATCGACAATGGTCCATTTTGTTCCTGTATAGAGTGTACCACATTTACAGTTATACAACATCATCATCGACAATGGTACATTTTGTTCCTGTATAGAGTGTACCACATTTACAGTTACTTATACAACACCATCATTGACACTGGTACATTTTGTTCCTGTATAGAGTGCATCAGATTTACAGTTAGTTATACAACATCATCATCGACAATGGTACCTTTTGTTCCTGTATAGAGTGTACCACATTTACAGTTATACAACATCATCATCGACAATGGTACCTTTTGTTCCTGTATAGAGTGTACCACATTTACAGTTATACAACATCATCATTGACAATGGTACATTTTGTTCCTGTATAGAGTGTACCACATTAACAGTTATACAACATCATCATCGACAATGGTACATTTTGTTCCTGTACAGAGTGTACCACATTTACAGTTAGTTATACAACATCATCATCGACAATGGTACCTTTTGTTCCTGTATAGAGTGTACCACATTTACAGTTATACAACATCATCATTGACAATGGTACATTTTGTTCCTGTATAGAGTGTATCACATTTACAGTTAGTTATACAACATCATCATCGACAATGGTACATTTTGTTCCTGTATAGAGTGTACCACATTTACAGTTAGTTATACAACATCATCATCGACCATGGTACATTTTGTTCCTGTATAGAGTGTATCACATTTAGAGTTATACAGCATCATCATTGACAATGGTACATTTTGTTCCTGTATAGAGTGTACCACATTTACAGTTATACAACATCATCATCGACAATGGTACCTTTTGTTCCTGTATAGAGTGTACCACATTTACAGTTATACAACATCATCATTGACAATGGTACATTTTGTTCCTGTACAGAGTGTACCACATTTACAGTTATACAACATCATCATCGACAATGGTGCCTTTTGTTCCTGTATAGAGTGTATCACATTTACAGTTATACAACAGCATCATCGACAATGGTATCTTTTGTTCCTGTATAGGGTGTACCACATTTACAGTTAGTTATACAACATCATCATCGACAATGGTACCTTTTGTTCCTGTATAGAGTGTATCACATTTACAGTTATACAACATCATCATTGACAACGGTACCTTTTGTTCCTGTATAGAGTGTATGACATTTACAGTTAGTTATACAACATCATCATTGACAATGGTACATTTTGTTCCTGTATAGAGTGTATCACATTTACAGTTATACAACATCATCATTGACAATGGTACATTTTGTTCCTGTACAGAGTGTACCACATTTACAGTTATACAACATCATCATCGACAATGGTGCCTTTTGTTCCTGTATAGAGTGTATGACATTTACAGTTAGTTATACAACATCATCATTGACAATGGTACATTTTGTTCCTGTACAGAGTGTACCACATTTACAGTTATACAACATCATCATTGACAATGGTACATTTTGTTCCTGTACAGAGTGTACCACATTTACAGTTATACAACATCATCATCGACAATGGTACCTTTTGTTCCTGTATAGAGTGTATGACATTTACAGTTAGTTATACAACATCATCATTGACAATGGTACATTTTGTTCCTGTACAGAGCGTACCACATTTACAGTTAGTTATACAACATCATCATCGACAATGGTACATTTTGTTCCTGTACAGAGTGTATCACATTTACAGTTATACAACATCATCATTGACAATGGTACCTTTTGTTCCTGTATAGAGTGTACCACATTTACAGTTAGTTATACAACATCATCATTGACAATGGTACCTTTTGTTCCTGTATAGAGTGTATCACATTTACAGTTATACAACATCATCATTGACAATGGTACCTTTTGTTCCTGTATAGAGTGTACCACATTTACAGTTATACAACATCATCATTGACAATGGTACCTTTTGTTCCTGTATAGAGTGTACCACATTTACAGTTAGTTATACAACATCATCATAGACAATGGTACATTTTGTTCCTGTATAGAGTGTACCACATTTACAGTTATACAACATCATCATTGACAATGGTACATTTTGTTCCTGTACAGAGTGTACCACATTTACAGTTATACAACATCATCATCGACAATGGTACCTTTTGTTCCTGTATAGAGTGTATGACATTTACAGTTAGTTATACAACATCATCATTGACAATGGTACCTTTTTTTCCTGTATAGAGTGTATCACATTTACAGTTATACAACATCATCATTGACAATGGTACCTTTTGTTCCTGTATAGAGTGTACCACATTTACAGTTATACAACATCATCATCGACAATGGTACCTTTTGTTCCTGTATAAAGTGTATCACATTCACAGTTATACAACATCATCATCAACAATGGTACCTTTTGTTCCTGTATAGAGTGTACCACATTTACAGTTAGTTATACAACATCACCATCGACAATGGTACCTTTTGTTCCTGTATAGAGTGTACCACATTTACAGTTAGTTATACAACATCATCATCGACAATGGTACCTTTTGTTCCTGTATAGAGTGTATCACATTTACAGTTATACAACATCATCATTGACAATGGTACCTTTTGTTCCTGTATAGAGTGTACCACATTTACAGTTATACAACATCATCATTGACAATGGTACATTTTGTTCCTGTACAGAGTGTATCACATTCACAGTTATACAACATCATCATCAACAATGGTACCTTTTGTTCCTGTATAGAGTGTACCACATTTACAGTTATACAACATCATCATTGACAATGGTACCTTTTGTTCCTGTATAGAGTGTACCACATTTACAGTTATACAACATCATCATTGACAATGGTACCTTTTGTTCCTGTATAGAGTGTACCACATTTACAGTTACACAACATCATCATTGACAATGTTACCTTTTGTTCCTGTATAGAGTGTACCACATTTACAGTTATACAACATCATCATTGACAATGGTACCTTTTGTTCCTGTATAGAGTGTACCACATTTACAGCTAGTTATACAACACCATCATTGACAATGGTACCTTTTGTTCCTGTATAGAGTGTACCACATTTACAGTTAGTTATACAACATCATCATCGACAATGGTACATTTTGTTCCTGTATAGAGTGTACCACATTTACAGTTAGTTATACAACATCATCATTGACAATGGTACATTTTGTTCCTGTACAGAGTGTATCACATTTACAGTTATACAACATCATCATTGACAATGGTACCTTTTGTTCCTGTATAGAGTGTATCACATTTACAGTTATACAACATCTTCATTGACAATGGTACCTTTTGTTCCTGTATAGAGTGTACCACATTTACAGTTACACAACATCATCATTGACAATGTTACCTTTTGTTCCTGTATAGAGTGTATCAAATTTACAGTTAATTATACAACATCATCATTGACAATGGTACCTTTTGTTCCTGTATAGAGTGTACCACATTTACAGTTAGTTATACAACATCAACATTGACAATGGTACCTTTTGTTCCTGTACAGAGTGTACCATATTTACAGTTATACAACATCATCATCGACAATGGTACCTTTTGTTCCTGTATAGAGTGTACCACATTTACAGTTAGTTATACAACACAATCATTGACAATGGTACCTTTTGTTCCTGTATAGAGTGTACCACATTTACAGTTATACAACATCATCATCGACAATGGTACCTTTTGTTCCTGTACAGAGTGTACCACATTTACAGTTATACAACATCATCATTGACAATGGTACCTTTTGTTCCTGTACAGAGTGTACCACATTTGCAGTTATACAACATCATCATTGACAATGGTACCTTTTGTTCCTGTACAGAGTGTACCACATTTACAGTTATACAACATCATCATCGACAATGGTACCTTTTGCTCCTGTATAGAGTGTACCACATCTACAGTTAGTTATACAACACCATCATTGACAATGGTACATTTTGTTCCTGTATAGAGTGTACCACATTTACAGTTATACAACATCATCATTGACAATGGTACATTTTGTTCCTGTATAGAGTGTACCACATTTACAGTTATACAACATCATCATTGACAATGGTACATTCTGTTCCTGTATAGAGTGTACCACATTTACAGTTATACAACATCATCATCGACAATGGTACATTTTGTTACTGTACAGAGTGTATCACATTTACAGTTGTACAACATCATCATTGACAATGGTACATTTTGTTCCTGTATAGAGTGTACCACATTTACAGTTAGTTATACAACACCATCATTGACAATGGTACATTTTGTTCCTGTATAGAGTGTACCACATTTACAGTTATACAACATCATCATTGACAATGGTACATTTTGTTCCTGCATAGAGTGTACCACATTTACAGTTATACAACATCATCATTGACAATGGTACATTTTGTTCCTGTACAGAGTGTACCACATTTACAGTTATACAACATCATCATCGACAATGGTACATTTTGTTCCTGTACAGAGTGTACGACATTTACAGTTAATTTTACAACATCATCATCGACAATGGTATCTTTTGTTCCTGTATAGAGTGTACCACATTTACAGTTATACAACATCATCATTGACAATGGTACATTTTGTTCCTGTATAGAGTGTATCACATTTACAGTTAGTTATACAACATCATCATCGACAATGGTACATTTTGTTCCTGTATAGAGTGTATCACATTTACAGTTAGTTATACAACATCATCATTGACAATGGTACCTTTTGTTCCTGTATAGAGTGTATCACATTTACAGTTAGTTATACAACATCATCATCGACAATGGTACCTTTTGTTCCTGTATAGAGTGTACCACATTTACAGTTATACAACATCATCATCGACAATGGTACCTTTTGTTCCTGTATAGAGTGTACCACATTTACAGTTATACAACATCATCATTGACAATGGTACATTTTGTTCCTGTATAGAGTGTATCACATTTACAGTTAGTTATACAACATCATCATCGACAATGGTACATTTTGTTCCTGTATAGAGTGTATCACATTTACAGTTAGTTATACAACATCATCATTGACAATGGTACATTTTGTTCCTGTATAGAGTGTACAACATTTACAGTTATACAACATCATCATTGACAATGGTACATTTTGTTCCTGTATAGAGTGTATCACATTTACAGTTAGTTATACAACATCATCATTGACAATGGTACATTTTGTTCCTGTATAGAGTGTACAACATTTACAGTTATACAACATCATCATCGACAATGGTACATTTTGTTCCTGTATAGAGTGTATCACATTTACAGTTAGTTATACAACATCATCATCGACAATGGTGCCTTTTGTTCCTGTATAGAGTGTACAACATTTACAGTTATACAACATCATCATTGACAATGGTACATTTTGT
Source organism: Pictodentalium vernedei (assembly GCA_031216915.1). Lineage (NCBI taxonomy): Eukaryota > Metazoa > Mollusca > Scaphopoda > Dentaliida > Dentaliidae > Pictodentalium > Pictodentalium vernedei. The sequence continues at coordinate 487,698,421 of CM062291.1, read as the reverse complement.
TCCTGTATAGAGTGTACCACATTTACAGTTATACAACATCATCATTGACAATGGTACATTTTGTTCCTGTATAGAGTGTATCACATTTACAGTTATACAACATCATCATCGACAATGGTACCTTTTGTTCCTGTATAGAGTGTACCACATTTACAGTTATACAACATCATCATCGACAATGGTACCTTTTGTTCCTGTATAGAGTGCACCACATTTACAGTTATACAACATCATCATTGACAATGGTACATCTTTTTCCTGTATAGAGTGTACCACATTTACAGCTATACAACATCATCATTGACAATGGTCCATTTTGTTCCTGTATAGAGTGTATCGCATTTACAGTTATACAACATCATCATTGACAATGGTACATTTTGTTCCTGTATAGAGTGTACCACATTTACAGTTATACAACATCATCATTGACAATGGTACATTTTGTTCCTGTATAGAGTGTATGACATTTACAGTTATACAACATCATCATCGACAATGTTACCTTTTGTTCCTGTATAGAGTGTACCACATTTACAGTTATACAACATCATCATCGACAATGGTACCTTTTGTTCCTGTACAGAGTGTAACACATTTACAGTTATACAACATCATCATTGACAATGGTACATTTTGTTCCTGTATAGAGTGTACCACATTTACAGTTATACAACATCATCATTGACAATGGTACCTTTTGTTCCTGTATAGAGTGTATCACATTTACAGTTATACAACATCATCATTGACAATGGTACCTTTTGTTCCTGTACAGAGTGTACCACATTTACAGTTATACAACATCATCATCTACAATGGTACCTTTTGTTCCTCTATAGAGTGTACCACATTTACAGTTATACAACATCATCATCGACAATGGTACCTTTTGTTCCTGTATAGAGTGTACCACATTTACAGTTAGTTATACAACATCATCATCGACAATGGTACCTTTTGTTCCTGTATAGAGTGTACCACATTTACAGTTAGTTATACAACATCATCATCGACAATGGTACCTTTTGTTCCTGTATAGAGTGTACCACATTTACAGTTATACAACATCATCATTGACAATGGTACATTTTGTTCCTGTATAGAGTGTACCACATTTACAGTTATACAACATCATCATTGACAATGGTACATTTTGTTCCTGCACAGAGTGTACCACATTTACAGTTATACAACATCATCATTGACAATGGTACATTTTGTTCCTGTACAGAGTGTATCACATTTACAGTTATACAACATCATCATCAACAATGGTACCTTTTGTTCCTGTATAGAGTGTACCACATTTACAGTTATACAACATCATCATTGACAATGGTACCTTTTGTTCCTGTATAGAGTGTACCACATTTACAGTTATACAACATCATCATTGACAATGGTACCTTTTGTTCCTGTATAGAGTGTACCACATTTACAGTTACACAACATCATCATTGACAATGTTACCTTTTGTTCCTGTATAGAGTGTACCACATTTACAGTTATACAACATCATCATTGACAATGGTACCTTTTGTTCCTGTATAGAGTGTACCACATTTACAGTTAGTTATACAACACCATCATTGACAATGGTACCTTTTGTTCCTGTATAGAGTGTACCACATTTACAGTTATACAACATCATCATTGACAATGGTACATTTTGTTCCTGTACAGAGCGTACCACATTTACAGTTAGTTATACAACATCATCATCGACAATGGTACATTTTGTTCCTGTACAGAGTGTATCACATTTACAGTTATACAACATCAACATTGACAATGGTACCTTTTGTTCCTGTACAGAGTGTACCACATTTACAGTTATACAACATCATCATCGATAATGGTACCTTTTGTTCCTGTATAGAGTGTACCACATTTACAGTTAGTTATACAACACCATCACTGACAATGGTACCTTTTGGTCCTGTATAGAGTGTACCACATTTACAGTTAGTTATACAACACCATCATTGACAATGGTACCTTTTGTTCCTGTATAGAGTGTACCACATTTACAGTTAGTTATACAACACCATCACTGACAATGGTACCTTTTGGTCCTGTATAGAGTGTACCACATTTACAGTTATACAACATCATCATCGACAATGGTACCTTTTGCTCCTGTACAGAGTGTACCACATTTACAGTTATACAACATCATCATTGACAATGGTACCTTTTGTTCCTGTACAGAGTGTACCACATTTACAGTTATACAACATCATCATTGACAGTGGTACCTTTTGTTCCTGTACAGAGTGTACCACATTTACAGTTATACAACATCATCATCGACAATGGTACCTTTTGCTCCTGTATGGAGTGTACCACATCTACAGTTAGTGATACAACACCATCATTGACAATGGTACATTTTGTTCCTGTATAGAGTGTACCACATTTACAGTTATACAAAATCATCATTGACAATGATGGTACATTTTGTTGCTGTATAGAGTGTACCACATTTACAGTTAGTTATACAACATCATCATTGACAATGGTACATTTTGTTCCTGTATAGAGTGTACCACATTTACAGTTAGTTATACAACACCATCATTGGCAATGGTACATTTTGTTCCTGTATAGAGTGTACCACATTTACAGTTATACAACATCATCATTGACAATGGTACATTTTGTTCCTGTATAGAGTGTACCACATTTACAGTTATACAACATCATCATTGACAATGGTACATTTTGTTCCTGTACAGAGTGTACCACATTTACAGTTATACAACATCATCATCGACAATGGTACATTTTGTTCCTGTACAGAGTGTACCACATTTACAGTTAGTTATACAACATCATCATCGACAATGGTACCTTTTGTTCCTGTATAGAGTGTACCACATTTACAGTTATACAACATCATCATTGACAATGGTACATTTTGTTCCTGTATAGATTGTATCACATTTACAGTTAGTTGTACAACATCATCATCGACAATGGTACATTTTGTTCCTGTATAGAGTGTATCACATTTACAGTTAGTTATACAACATCATCATTGACAATGGTACCTTTTGTTCCTGTATAGAGTGTATCACATTTACAGTTAGTTATACAACATCATCATCGACAATGGTACCTTTTGTTCCTGTATAGAGTGTACCACATTTACAGTTATACAACATCATCATCGACAATGGTACCTTTTGTTCCTGTATAGAGTGTACCACATTTACAGTTATACAACATCATCATTGACAATGGTACATTTTGTTCCTGTATAGAGTGTATCACATTTACAGTTAGTTATACAACATCATCATCGACAATGGTACATTTTGTTCCTGTATAGAGTGTATCACATTTACAGTTAGTTATACAACATCATCATTGACAATGGTACCTTTTGTTCCTGTATAGAGTGTACCACATTTACAGTTAATTATACAACATCATCATCGACAATGGTACCTTTTGTTCCTGTATAGAGTGTACCACATTTACAGTTATACAACATCATCATCGACAATGGTACCTTTTGTTCCTGTATAGAGTGTACCACATTTACAGTTATAAAGCATCATCATCGAGAATGGTACCTTTTGTTCCTGTATAGAGTGTACCACATCTACAGTTATACAACATCATCATTGACAATGGTACCTTTTGTTCCTGTATAGAGTGTACCACATTTACAGTTAGTTGTACAACATCATCATTGACAATGGTACATTTTGTTCCTGTATAGAGTGTACCACATTTACAGTTATACAACATCATCATTGACAATGGTACATTTTGTTCCTGTATAGAGTGTACCACATTTACAGTTATACAACATCATCATTGACAATGGTACATTTTGTTCCTGTATAGAGTGTACCACATTTACAGTTATACAACATCATCATTGACAATGGTACATTTTGTTCCTGTATAGAGTGTACCACATTTACAGTTATACAACATCATCATTGACAATGGTACCTTTTGTTCCTGTATAGAGTGTATGACATTTACAGTTAGTTATACAACATCATCATCGACAATGGTACCTTTTGTTCCTGTATAGAGTGTACCACATTTACAGTGATACAACATCATCATTGACAATGGTACATTTTGGTCCTGTATAGAGTGTACCACATTTACAGTTATACAACATCATCATTGACAATGGTACATTTTGTTCCTGTATAGAGTGTACCACATTTACAGTTATAGAACATCATCATTGACAATGGTACATTTTGTTCCTGTATAGAGTGTACCACATTTACAGTTAGTTATACAACATCATCATCGACAATGGTACATTTTGTTCATGTATAGAGTGTATCACATTTAGAGTTATACAACATCATCATCGACAATGGTACCTTTTGTTCCTGTATAGAGTGTACCACATTTACAGTTATACAACATCATCATCGACAATGGTACCTTTTGTTCCTGTATAGAGTGTACCACATTTACAGTTATACAACATCATCATTGACAATGGTACCTTTTGTTCCTGTATAGAGTGTACCACATTTACAGTTATACAACATCATCATCGACAATGGTACCTTTTGTTCCTGTATAGAGTGTACCACATTTACAGTTATACAACATCATCATCGACAATGGTACCTTTTGTTCCTGTATAGAGTGTACCACATTTACAGTTATACAACATCATCATTGACAATGGTACATTTTGTTCCTGTATAGAGTGTACCACATTTACAGTTATACAACATCATCATTGACAATGGTACATTTTGTTCCTGTATAGAGTGTACCACATTTACAGTTATACAACATCATCATTGACAATGGTACCTTTTGTTCCTGTATTGAGTGTATGACATTTACAGTTAGTTATACAACATCATCATCGACAATGGTACCTTTTGTTCCTGTATAGAGTGTACCACATTTACAGTTATACAACATCATCATTGACAATGGTACATTTTGTTCCTGTATAGAGTGTGCCACATTTACAGTTATACAACATCATCATCGACAATGGTACATTTTGTTCCTGTATAGAGTGTACCACATTTACAATTATACAACATCATCATTGACAATGGTACATTTTGTTCCTGTATAGAGTGTACCACATTTACAGTTAGTTATACAACATCATCATCGACAATGGTACATTTTGTTCCTGTATAGAGTGTATCACATTTACAGTTATACAACATCATCATCGACAATGGTACCTTTTGTTCCTGTGTAGAGTGTATCACATTTACAGTTATACAACATTATCATCGACAATGGTACCTTTTGTTCCGGTATAGAGTGTACCACATTTACAGTTATACAACATCAACATTGACAATGCTACCTTTTGTTCCTGTATAGAGTGTATGACATTTACAGTTAGTTATACAACATCATCATCGACAATGGTACATTTTGTTCCTGTATAGAGTGTATCACATTTACAGTTATACAACATCATCATCGACAATGGTACCTTTTGTTCCTGTGTAGAGTGTATCACATTTACAGTTATACAACATCATCATTGACAATGGTACCTTTTGTTCCTGTATAGAGTGTACCACATTTACAGTTAGTTATACAACATCATCATCGACAATGGTACCTTTTGTTCCTGTATAGAGTGTACCACATTTACAGTTATACAACATCATCATTGACAATGGTACATTTTGTTCCTGTATAGAGTGTACCACATTTACAGTTATACAACATCATCATCGACAATGGTATCTTTTGTTCCTGTATAGAGTGTATCACATTTACAGTTAGTTATACAACATCATCATTGACAATGGTACATTTTGTTCCTGTACAGAGTGTATCACATTTACAGTTATACAACATCATCATCGACAATGGTACCTTTTGTTCCTGTATAGAGTGTACCACATTTACAGTTATACAACATCATCATCGACAATGGTACCTTTTGTTCCTGTATAGAGTGTACCACATTTACAGTTATACAACATCATCATTGACAATGGTACATTTTGTTCCTGTATAGAGTGTACCACATTTACAGTTATACAACATCATCATCGACAATGGTACCTTTTGTTCCTGTATAGAGTGTATCACATTTACAGTTATACAACATCATCATTGACAATGGTACCTTTTGTTCCTGTATAGAGTGTACCACATTTACAGTTAGTTATACAACATCATCATCGACAATGGTACATTTTGTTCCTGTATAGAGTGTACCACATTTACAGTTAGTTATACAACATCATCATTGACAATGGTATCTTTTGTTCCTGTATAGAGTGTATGACATTTACAGTTAGTTATACAACATCATCATTGACAATGGTACCTTTTGTTCCTGTATAGAGTGTATCACATTTACAGTTATACAACATCATCATCGGCAATGGTACATTTTGTTCCTGTACAGAGTGTACCACATTTACAGTTATACAACATCATCATTGACAATGGTACCTTTTGTTCCTGTATAGAGTGTACCACATTTACAGTTATACAACATCATCATCGACAATGGTACCTTTTGTTCCTGTATAGAGTGTACCACATTTACAGTTATACAACCTCATCATCGACAATGGTACCTTTTGTTCCTGTATAGAGTGTACCACATTTACAGTTAGTTATACAACATCATCATTGACAATGGTACCTTTTGTTCCTGTATAGAGTGTTTCACATTTACAGTTATACAACCTCATCATCGACAATGGTACCTTTTGTTCCTGCATAGAGTGTACCACATTTACAGTTATACAACATCATCATCGACAATGGTACCTTTTGTTCCTGTATAGAGTGTACCACATTTACAGTTATACAACATCATCATTGACAATGGTACCTTTTGTTCCTGTATAGAGTGTACCACATTTACAGTTATACAACATCATCATCGACAATGGTACCTTTTGTTCCTGTATAGAGTGTACCACATTTACAGTTATACAACATCATCATTGACAATGGTACCTTTTGTTCCTGTATAGAGTGTACCACATTTACAGTTATACAACCTCATCATCGACAATGGTACCTTTTGTTCCTGTATAGAGTGTACCACATTTACAGTTAGTTATACAACATCATCATTGACAATGGTACCTTTTGTTCCTGTATAGAGTGTTTCACATTTACAGTTATACAACCTCATCATCGACAATGGTACCTTTTGTTCCTGCATAGAGTGTACCACATTTACAGTTATACAACATCATCATCGACAATGGTACCTTTTGTTCCTGTATAGAGTGTACCACATTTACAGTTATACAACATCATCATTGACAATGGTACCTTTTGTTCCTGTATAGAGTGTACCACATTTACAGTTATACAACATCATCATCGACAATGGTACCTTTTGTTCCTGTATAGAGTGTACCACATTTACAGTTATACAACATCATCATTGACAATGGTACCTTTTGTTCCTGTATAGAGTGTACCACATTTACAGTTATACAACATCATCATTGACAATGGTACATTTTGTTCCTGTATAGAGTGTATCACATTTACAGTTATACAACATCATCATCGACAATGGTACCTTTTTTTCCTGTATAGAGTGTACCACATTTACAGTTATACAACATCAACATCGACAATGGTACCTTTTGTTCCTGTATAGAGTGTACCACATTTACAGTTAGTTATACAACATCATCATCGACAATGGTACATTTTGTTCCTGTATAGAGTGTATCACATTTACAGTTAGTTATACAACATCATCATTGACAATGGTACCTTTTGTTCCTGTATAGAGTGTCCCACATTTACAGTTAGTTATACAACATCATCATTGACAATGGTCCATTTTGTTCCTGTATAGAGTGTATCACATTTACAGTCATACAACATCATCATTGACAATGGTACATTTTGTTCCTGTATAGAGTGTACCACATTTACAGTTATACAACATCATCATTGACAATGGTACCTTTTGTTCCTGTGTAGAGTGTACCACATTTACAGTTATACAACCTCATCATTGACAATGGTACATTTTGTTCCTGTATAGAGTGTACCACATTTACAGTTATACAACATCATCATTGACAATGGTACCTTTTGTTCCTGTGTAGAGTGTACCACATTTACAGTTATACAACCTCATCATTGACAATGGTACCTTTTGTTCCTGTATATGGTGTATCTTTTAGTGGAAATCTCGCAATAAAGTCCGCCAGCATACTTTGGTACTGAGAAAGTTAATTTTCAAACACATGCATTATTGTGAATTTAAGGTGGTTTCTTAAAAAATGAAGTTGCAAGTTCATGCGCTACTCTGTCCAAGGATGTGACACACTTGATATGTGTCATTACGTTTTCCTCGTATACTGAATAATTTTCGTCTTTTTCAGATGATGCAACCTGAAATTCAACTTTAAATAACAGCCACCGAGCTGACTACACTTGACCAAGACCTGATGTGGCAGGAGGGTATGAGATGTGTCATTGATGGTCGCAGGAATAAGCTTCAACCAACTCAAAAGCCAAATGGGCAAGCGTCCATGAAGAATTGCTAAGCTTAAAAAGTGTAGACGATGTGGAATGAAGTTTCAGAGAAGAAACATGTTAACAAGACATATAAGGCAAAGTCACAGAATAAACTCTGATCCAGTGCTTCATATGAGTGTCTGTTGTGGACAGACTGAACATTTCGTTCATCCAGGACTTGCATCCCTTCCAATCAGAACAGTAACCATGAGACGGGCGATATCAAGAGAGGAAGGAATGGGCAGGAGGCGTCAAATGGTAAATACCGTTCAGCGATTTCCAGGAGAGCAGTACAGTGATCCCATTGTGACATCAATGATTATTCAGTTCATGTTACATCAAGAGATGACAGGTGGTTGCCGATGAGTAAATATAAACTTTCAGTAGTTGTTCCATCAAAGATAAACTTTGACAAATTTAGGGGAAATAACTTTTAAATTTTGCTAGATTAATTTGCTTCATGACTCTAAAATGTTTGGTTTCATAATATTTGATTTTTTTTAGCGTACTTATGTATTTTCTCAAATATACATTTAAAAATAGACGTCCTGTTATGACATGTGCACTTATCTAGGCTTAATTGCGCGCGGGGATTGCACGCAATTGCCATAACGAATGGCATCCAAAGAACGGCAGGCTCTCCTGGTTACTCATTTCAAACACAGGCAATGTTTCTGCCAATGGACCTCCGGGTTACCCGGAGGTTCATTGGCTGAAACATTGCTTGTGCACAGGTCATATGTACAGAATTTGATAGCCTTAGTATGGGCATAACGCGTAGATTAATGTGCAGATCGACGTGCTATTTGTGTGCGTTTCATGACAGGACTCCGAAGTTTAACTGTACCCCGTTTCTTGAGTTCAGATAGTCAAATAACGGGTATTTGGAACATATGGGTGGGAGTTGGGGGGGGGGTGGATGTAATGGGTAAATATCTTTTCCGGTCAAAATACCTATAAAATTTAAATTTATTTATCAGTAGCTTTGTTACCCTGTTGTTATCAGATTTCGCATCGTGTATGTAAAACTATTACCTTAATCTTTCTTATTGGAAACACGTCAAATTGCATTGCCACATTTCTCTTAGTTTTCATGCATAACCATTGTTACAGTTTGTCAAACAATGAAATTCGTTCACTGCTGTGTTCACCTAGGCAATCTATGTTACTTTGACAACTTGTTGAATAGACCGGCAGGTCTGACCTCCCTATCACCATTTCTGCATCTCTGTAAAAATATATCTGTTTTGATGAGAATTTCGCGATCATGTTAACCCTTTACCTAACGTAATGGCCAAAACCGGCCAGCGCTATTTTCAAAAATCGCCAATTAATTTTCATTATTTTTTTCATTTTTTGTCTCAAAAACATAGGTTATGACCCATCGTTGGAACGAGCTGTATAACTGTGTAATGGATGGCAATGAATGTTTGAAGGAAACATTCATTGCCATCCATTACACAGTTATACACAGCAGCTTGTTTATATTGCCATCCATTCTACAATTATACACAACGATTCGTTTTTATGCAGTTGTCATCCATTTTACAGTTATACACAGCGGTTCGTTTGGATGCCATTGTAAACCATTTTGCAGTTATACACAGCGGTTCGTTTTACGTCTTTGCCATCCATTTTGTATTTATGCGCAGCGGTTCATTTTTACGCCGTTACCACTCATTTTGCAGCTATGTACATCGGTTCGTTTCTAGACCGTCGATACCCGTTTTACAGTTACACACAACGGTCTGTTTCTAGGCCGTTCATACCCGTTTTACAGTTACACACAACGGTTCATTTCTAGACCGTTGGTATCCATTTTACAGATACACACAACGGTTCATTTCTAGGCCGTTGGTACCCGTTTTACAGTTACACACAACGGTTCGTTTCTAGGCCGTTGATACCCATTTTACAGATACACACAACGGTTCGTTTCTAGACCGTTGATACCCGTTTTACAGTTGCACACAACGGTTCGTTTCTAGACCGTTGGTACCCATTTTACAGATACACACAACGGTTCGTTTCTAGGCCATTGGTACCCGTTTTACAGTTACACACAATGGTTCATTTCTAGGCCGTTGATACGCATTTTACAGATACACACAACGGTTCATTTCTAGACCGTTGGTATCCATTTTACAGATACACACAATGGTTCGTTTCTAGGCCGTTGGTACCCGTTTTACAGTTACACACAACGGTTCGTTTCTAGGCCGTTGATACCCATTTTACAGATACACACAACGGTTCGTTTCTAGACCGTTGATACCCGTTTTACAGTTGCACACAACGGTTCGTTTCTAGACCGTTGGTACCCATTTTACATATACACACAACGGTTCGTTTCTAGGCCATTGGTACCCGTTTTACAGTTACACACAATGGTTCATTTCTAGGCCGTTGATACGCATTTTACAGATACACACAATGGTTCATTTCTAGACCGTTGGTATCCATTTTACAGATACACACAATGGTTCGTTTCTAGGCCGTTGGTACCCGTTTTACAGTTACACACAACGGTTCGTTTCTAGGCCGTTGATACCCATTTTACAGATACACACAACGGTTCGTTTCTAGGCCGTTGGTACCCGTTTTACAGGTACACACAACGGTTCGTTTCTAGACTGTTGATACCCATTTTACAGTTACACACAACGGTTCGTTTCTAGACCATTGATACCCGTTTTACAGTTACACACAATGGTTCGTTTCAAGACAGTTGATACCCGTTTTACAGTTGCACACAACGTTTCGTTTCTAGGCCGTTGACACACGTTTTACAGTTACACACAACGGTTCGTTTCTAGGCCGTTGACACCCGTTTTACAGTTACACACAACGGTTCCTTTCTAGGCCGTTGATACCCGTTTTACAGTTACACACAACGGTTCGTTTCTAGGCCGCTGACACCCGTTTTACAGTTACACACAACGGTTCGTTTCTAGGCCGTTGACACCCATTTTACAGTTACACACAACGGTTCATTTCTAGGCCGTTGACACCGGTTTTAGAGTTACACACAATGGTTCGTTTCTAGGCCGTGGACACCCGTTTTACAGTTACACACAACGGTTCGTTTCTAGGCCGTTGACACCCGTTTTACAGTTACACACAATGGTTCGTTTCTAGACCATTGATACCCGTTGTACAGTTACACACAACGGTTCATTTCTAGGCTGTTGATACCCGTTTTACAGTTATACACAACCGTTCGTTTCTAGGCCGTTGCTATTCATTTTACAGTTACACACAACGGTTCGTTTCTAGACCATTGATACCCGTTTTACAGTTATACACAATGGTCCATTTCTAGACTGTTGATACCCGTTTCACAGTTACACACAACGGTTCGTTTCTAGACCATTGATACCCGTTTTACAGTTACACACAACGGTTTATTTCTAGGCCATTTATACCCGTTTTACAGATACACTCAACGGTTTATTTCTAGACCATTGATACCCATTTTACAGTTACACACAACGGTTCGTTTCTAGACCATTGATACCCGTTTTACAGTTACACACAACGGTTCGTTTCTAGACCGTTGATACCCGTTTTACAGTTACACACAACGGTTCGTTTCTAGACCGTTGATACCCGTTTCACAGTTACACACAACGGTTCGTTTCTAGACCGTTGATACCCGTTTCACAGTTACACACAACGGTCCGTTTCTAGACCATTGATACCCGTTTTACAGTTACACACAATGGTTCGTTTCTAGACCATTGATACCCGTTTTACAGTCACATACAACGGTTCATTTCTAGACCATTGATACCCGTTTTACAGTTACACACAACGGTTCGTTTCTAGATCGTTGATACCTGTTTCACAGTTACACACAACGGTTCGTTTCTAGACCGCTGTTACCCGTTGTACAGTTACACACAACGGTTCGTTTCTAGACCGCTGTTAGCCATTGTACAGTTACACACAACGGTTCGTTTCTAGGCCGTTGATACCCGTTTTACAGTTACACACAACGGTTCGTTTCTAGACCATTGATACCCGTTTTACAGTTACACACAACGGTTCGTTTCTAGACCATTGATACCCGTTTTACAGTTACACACAACGGTTCGTTTCTAGACCGTTGATACCCGTTTTACTGTTACACACAACGGTTCGTTTCTCGACCGTTGATACCCGTTTTACAGTTACACACAACGGTTCATTTCTAGGCCGTTGATACCCGTTTTACAGTTACACACAACGGTTTATTTCTAGGCCGTTGCTACCCGTTTTACAGTTACAAACAACGGTTCGTTTCTAGGCCGTTGATACCCGTTTTACAGTTACACACAACGGTTCGTTTCTAGACCGCTGTTACCCATTGTACAGTTACACACAACGGTTCGTTTCTAGGCCGTTGATACCCGTTTTACAGGTACACACAACGGGTCGTTTCTAGGCCATTGCTAATCATTTTACAGTTACACACACCGGATCGTTTCTAGACCGTCGATACCCGTTATACAGTTACACACAACGGTTCGTTTCTAGACCGTCGATACCCGTTTTACAGTTACACACAACGGTTCGTTTCTAGACCGTTGATACCCGTTTTACAGTTCCACACAACGGTTCATTTCTAGGCCGTTCATACCCGTTTTACAGTTACACACAACAGTTCGTTTCTAGACAGTTGATACCCGTTTTGCAGTTACACACAACGGTTCATTTCTAGACCATTGCTATTCATTTTACAGTTAAACACAAAGGTTTATTTATAGGCCGTTGATACCCGTTGTACAGTTATACACAACGGTTCGTTTCTAGACCATTGATACCCGTTTTACAGTTACACACAACGGTTCGTTTCTAGGCCATTGATACCCGTTTTACAGTTACACACAACGGTTCGTTTCTAGACCGCCGTTACCCGATCAACAGTTATACTCAACGGTTCGTTTCTAGGCCGTTGATACCCGTTTTACAGTTACACACAACGGTTCGTTTCTAGACCATTGATACCCGTTTTACAGTTACACACAACGGTTCGTTTCTAGACCATTGATACCCGTTGTACAGTTACACACAACGGTTCGTTTCTAGACCATTGATACCCGTTGTACAGTTACACACAACGGTTCGTTTCTAGGCCGTTGATACCCGTTTTACAGTTACACACAATGGTTCGTTTTCAGGCCGTTGGTACCCGTTTTACAGTTATACACAACGGTTCGTTTCTAGACCATTGATATCCGTTTTACAGTTACACGCAGCGGTTCGTTTCTAGACCATTGATACCCGTTGTACAGTTGCACACAACGGTTCGTTTCTAGGCCGTTGATACCCGTTTTACAGTTACACACAACGGTTCGATTCTAGGCCGCTGATACCCGTTTTACAGTTACACACAACGGTTCGTTTCTAGACCGTTGGTACCCGTTTTACAGTTACACACAACGGTTCGTGTCTAGGCCGTTGATACCCGTTTTACAGTTACACACAACGGTTCGATTCTAGACCATTGATACCCGTTTTACAGTTACACACAACGGTTCGTTTCTAGACCGTTGATATCCGTTTTACAGTTACACACAACGGTTCGTTTCTAGACCATTGATACCCGTTTTACAGTTACACACAACGGTTCGTTTCTAGACCGTTGATATCCGTTTTACAGTTACACACAACGGTTCGTTTCTAGACCATTGATACCCGTTTTACACTTACACACAACGGTTCGTTTCTAGACCGTTGATATCCGTTTTACAGTTACACACAACGGTTCGTTTCTAGGTCGTTGATACCCGTTTTACAATCACACACAACGGTTCGTTTCTAGACAGTTGAAACCCGTTTTAAGTTACACACAACTGTTCGTTTCTAGGCCGTTGCTATTCATTTTACAGTTACACACAAAGGTTCGTTTCTAGGCCGTTGATACCCGTTTTACAGTTACACACAACGGTTCGTTTCTAGACAGTTGATATCCGTTTTACAGTTACACACAACGGTTCGTTTCTAGGCCGTTGCTATTCATTTTACAGTTACACACAACGGTTCGTTTCTAGGCCATTGATACCCGTTTTACATTTACACACAATGGTTCATTTCTAGGCCGTTGCTACCCGTTTTACAGTTACAAACAACGGTTCGTTTCTAGGCCGTTGATACCCGTTTTACAGTTAAACACAACGGTTCGTTTCTAGACCGCTGTTACCCATTGTACAGTTACACACAACGGTTCGTTTCTAGGCCGTTGATACCCGTTTTACAGGTACACACAACGGTTCGTTTCAAGGCCATTGCTATTCATTTTACAGTTACACACACCGGTTCGTTTCTAGACCGTCGATACCCGTTTTACAGTTACACACAACGGTTCGTTTCTAGACCGTCGATACCCGTTTTACAGTTACACACAACGGTTCGTTTCTAGACCGTTGATACCCGTTTTACAGTTCCACACAACGGTTCGTTTCTAGGCCGTTGATACCCGTTTTACAGTTACACACAACAGTTCGTTTCTAGACAGTTGATACCCGTTTTGCAGTTACACACAACCGTTCATTTCTAGACCATTGCTATGCATTTTACAGTTAAACACAAAGGTTTATTTATAGGCCGTTGATACCCGTTGTACAGTTATACACAACGGTTCGTTTCTAGACCATTGATACCCATTTTACAGTTACACACAACGGTTCGTTTCTAGGCCATTGATACCCGTTTTACAGTTACACACAACGGTTCGTTTCTAGACCGCCGTTACCCGATCAACAGTTACACTCAACGGTTCGTTTCTAGGCCGTTGATACCCGTTTTACAGTTACACACAACGGTTCGTTTCTAGACCATTGATACCCGTTTTACAGTTACACACAACGATTCGTTTCTAGACCATTGATACCCGATTTACAGTTACACGCAACGGTTCGTTTCTAGACCATTGATACCCGTTGTACAGTTGCACACAACGGTTCGTTTCTAGGCCGTTGATACCCGT
This sequence comes from Pictodentalium vernedei, assembly GCA_031216915.1. Classification (NCBI taxonomy): domain Eukaryota; kingdom Metazoa; phylum Mollusca; class Scaphopoda; order Dentaliida; family Dentaliidae; genus Pictodentalium; species Pictodentalium vernedei. The sequence continues at coordinate 487,682,955 of CM062291.1, read as the reverse complement.
TTTACAGTTACACACAACGGTTCGATTCGAGGCCGCTGATACCCGTTTTACAGTTACACACAACGGTTCGTTTCTAGACCGTTGGTACCCGTTTTACAGTTACACACAACGGTTCGTGTCTAGGCCGTTGATACCCGTTTTACAGTTACACACAACGGTTCGATTCTAGACCATTGATACCCGTTTTACAGTTACACACAACGGTTCGTTTCTAGACCGTTGATATCCGTTTTACAGTTACACACAACGGTTCGTTTCTAGACCAATGATACCCGTTTTACAGTTACACACAACGGTTCGTTTCTAGACCGTTGATATCCGTTTTACAGTTACACACAACTGTTCGTTTCTAGGCCGTTGCTATTCATTTTACAGTTACACACAACGGTTCGTTTCTAGGTCGTTGATACCCGTTTTACAGTCACACACAACGATTCGTTTCTAGACAGTTGATACCCGTTTTAAGTTACACACAACTGTTCGTTTCTAGGCCGTTGCTATTCATTTTACAGTTACACACAACGGTTCGTTTCTAGGCCATTGATACCCGTTTTACATTTACACACAATGGTTCATTTCTAGGCCGTTGCTATTCATTTTACAGTTACACACAACGGTTCGTTTCTAGACAGTTGATATCCGTTTTGCAGTTACACACAACGGTTCATTTCTAAGCCGTTTGTTAACCGTTTTACAGTTACACACAACGGTTCATTTCTAGGCCGTTGATACCCGTTTTACAGTTACACACAACGGTTCGTTTCTAGGCCGTTGATACCCGTTTTACAGTTACACACAACGGTTCGTTTCTGGACCATTGATACCCGTTTTACAGTTACACACAACGGTTCGTTTCTAGGCCGTTAATACCCGTTTTACAGTTACACACATCGGTTCATTTCTAGGCCGTTGTTACCCGTTTTACAGTTACACACAACGGTTCATTTTTAGGCCGTTGATACCCGTTTTACAGTTACACACAACGGTTCGTTTCTAGGTCGTTGATACCCGTTTTACAGTCACACACAACGGTTCATTTCTAGACAGTTGATACCCGTTTTGCAGTTACACACAACGGTTCGTTTCTTGGCCGTTGCTATTCATTTTACAGTTACACACAACGGTTCGTTTCTAGGCCGTTGGTACCCATTTTACAGTTACACAGAACGGTTCGTTTCTAGACAGTTGATACCCGTTTTACAGTTACACACAACTGTTCGTTTCTAGGCCGTTGCTATTCATTTTACAGTTACACACAACGGTTCGTTTCTCGACAGTTGATACCCGTTTTGCAGTTACACACAACGGTTCGTTTCTAGACCGTTGATACCCGTTTTACAGTTCCACACAACGGTTCGTTTCTAGGCCGTTCATACCCGTTTTACAGTTACACACAACAGTTCGTTTCGAGACAGTTGATACCCGTTTTGCAGTTACACACAACGGTTCATTTCTAGACCATTGCTATTCATTTTACAGTTAAACACAAAGGCTTATTTATAGGCCGTTGATACCCGTTGTACAGTTATACACAACGGTTCGTTTCTAGACCATTGATACCAGTTTTACAGTTACACACAACGGTTCGTTTCTAGGCCATTGATACCCGTTTTACAATTGCACACAACGGTTCGTTTCTAGACCGCCGTTACCTGATCAACAGTTACACTCAACGGTTCGTTTCTAGGCCGTTGAAACCCGTTTTACAGTTACACACAACGGTTCGTTTCTAGACCATTGATACCCGTTTTACAGTTACACTCAACGGTTCGTTTCTAGACCATTGATACCCGTTGTACAGTTACACACAACGGTTCGTTTCTAGACCATTGATACCCGTTGTACAGTTACACACAACGGTTCGTTTCTAGGCCGTTGATACCCGTTTTACAGTTACACACAATGGTTCGTTTTTAGGCCGTTGATACCCGTTTTACAATTATACACAACGGTTCGATTCTAGACCATTGATATCCGTTTTACAGTTACACGCAACGGTTCGTTTCTAGACCATTGATACCCGTTGTACAGTTGCACACAACGGTTCGTTTCTAGGCCGTTGATACCCGTTTTACAGTTACACACAACGGTTCGATTCGAGGCCGCTGATACCCGTTTTACAGTTACACACAACGGTTCGTTTCTAGACCGTTGGTACCCGTTTTACAGTTACACACAACGGTTCGTGTCTAGGCCGTTGATACCCGTTTTACAGTTACACACAACGGTTCGATTCTAGACCATTGATACCCGTTTTACAGTTACACACAACGGTTCGTTTCTAGACCGTTGATATCCGTTTTACAGTTACACACAACGGTTCGTTTCTAGACCATTGATACCCGTTTTACAGTTACACACAACGGTTCGTTTCTAGACCGTTGATATCCGTTTTACAGTTACACACAACTGTTCGTTTCTAGGCCGTTGCTATTCATTTTACAGTTACACACAACGGTTCGTTTCTAGGTCGTTGATACCCGTTTTACAGTCACACACAACGATTCGTTTCTAGACAGTTGATACCCGTTTTAAGTTATACACAACTGTTCGTTTCTAGGCCGTTGCTATTCATTTTACAGTTACACACAACGGTTCGTTTCTAGGCCGTTGATACCCGTTTTACAGTTACACACAACGGTTGGTTTCTAGACAGTTGATATCCGTTTTACAGTTACACACAACGGTTCGTTTCTAGGCCGTTGTTATTCATTTTACAGTTACACACAACGGTTCGTTTCTAGGCCATTGATACCCGTTTTACATTTACACACAATGGTTCATCTCTAGGCCGTTGCTATTCATTTTACAGTTACACACAACGGTTCGTTTCTAGACAGTTGATATCCGTTTTGCAGTTACACACAACGGTTCATTTCTAGGCCGTTGTTACCCGTTTTACAGTTACACACAACGGTTCATTTCTAGGCCGTTGATACCCGTTTTACAGTTACACACAACGGTTCGTTTCTAGGCCGTTGATACCCGTTTTACAGTTACACACAACGGTTCGTTTCTGGACCATTGATACCCGTTTTACAGTTACACACAACGGTTCGTTTCTAGGCCGTTAATACCCGTTTTACAGTTACACACATCGGTTCATTTCTAGGCCGTTGTTACCCGTTTTACAGTTACACACAACGGTTCATTTTTAGGCCGTTGATACCCGTTTTACAGTTACACACAACGGTTCGTTTCTAGGTCGTTGATACCCGTTTTACAGTCACACACAACGGTTCATTTCTAGACAGTTGATACCCGTTTTGCAGTTACACACAACGGTTCGTTTCTTGGCCGTTGCTATTCATTTTACAGTTACACACAACGGTTCGTTTCTAGGCCGTTGATACCCATTTTACAGTTACACAGAACGGTTCGTTTCTAGACAGTTGATACCCGTTTTACAGTTACACACAACTGTTCGTTTCTAGGCCGTTGCCATTCATTTTACAGTTACACACAACGGTTCGTTTCTCGACAGTTGATACCCGTTTTTCAGTTACACACAACGGTTCGTTTCTAGGCCGTTGTTACCCGTTTTAGAGTTACACACAACGGTTCATTTCTAGGCCGTTGATACCCGTTTTACAGTTACATACAACGGTTCGTTTCTAGGCCGTTGATTCCCGTTTTACAGTTACACACAACGGTTCGTTTCTAGACCATTGATACCCGTTTTACAGTTACACACAACGGTTCGTTTCTAGGCCGTTGATACCCGTTTCACAGTTACACACAACGGTTCGTTACTAGGCCGTTGACACCCGTTTTACAGTTACACACAATGGCTCGTTTCTAGACCATTGATACCCGTTTTACAGTTACACACAACGGTTTATTTCTAGGCCATTTATACCCGTTTTACAGTTACACACAACGGTTCGTTTCTAGACCATTGATACCCGTTTTACGGTTACACACAACGGTTCGTTTCTAGACCGTTGATACCCGTTTCACAGTTACACACAACGGTTCGTTTCTATACCGTTGATACCCGTTTCACAGTTACACACAACGGTCCGTTTCTAGACCATTGATACCCGTTTTACAGTTACACACAATGGTTCGTTTCTAGACCATTGATACCCGTTTTACAGTCACACACAACGGTTCATTTCTGCACCATTGATACCCGTTTCACAGTTACACACAACGGTTCGTTTCTAGATCGTTGATACCTGTTTCACAGTTACACACAACGGTTCGTTTCTAGACCGCTGTTACCCGTTGTACAGTTACACACAATGGCTCGTTTCTAGACCATTGATACCCGTTTTACAGTTACACACAACGGTTCGTTTCTAGACAGTTGATACCCGTTTTACATTTAAACACAACGGTTCCTTTCTAGACCGTTGATATCTGTTTTACAGTTACTCACATCGGTTCGTTTCTAGGCCGTTGCTATTCATTTTACAATTACACACAACGGTTCGTTTCTAGACCGCTGATACCCGTTTTACAATTACACACAACGGTTCGTTTCTAGGCCGTTGCTATTCATTTTACACTTACACACAACGGTTCGTTTCTAGACCGCTGATACCCGTTTTACAATTACACACAACGGTTCGTTTCTAGGCCGTTGCTATTCATTTTACAGTTACACACAACGTTTCGTTTCTAGTCCGTTGATACCCGTTTTACAGTTACACACAACGGTTCGTTTCTAGACAGTTAATACCCATTTTACAGTTAAACACAACGGTTCATTTCTAGACTGTTGCTATTCATTCTACAGTTACACACAACGTTTCGTTTCTAGACCATTGATACCCGTTTTACAGTTACACACAATGGTTCGTTTCTAGACCGTTGATAACCGTTTTACAGTTACACACAACGGTTCGTTTCTAGACAGTTGATACCCGTTTTACAGTTAAACACAACGGTTCGTTTCTAGACCGTTGCTATTCATTTTACAGTTATACACAACGTTTCATTTCTAGACCATTGATACCCGTTTTACAGTTACACACAATGGTTCGTTTCTAGACTGTTGATACCCGTTTTACAGTTACACACAACGGTTCGTTTCTAGACAGTTGATACCCGTTTTACAGTTAAACACAACGGTTCGTTTCTAGACCGTTGCTATTCATTTTACAGTTACACACAACGTTTCGTTTCTAGACCATTGATACCCGTTTTACAGTTACACACAATGGTTCGTTTCTAGACCGTTGATACACGTTTTACAGTTACACACAACGGTTCGTTTCTAGACAGTTGATACCCATTTTACAGTTAAACACAACGGTTCGTTTCTAGACTGTTGCTATTCATTTTACAGTTACACACAACGGTTCGTTTCTAGACCGTTGATACCCGTTTTACAGTTACACACAATGGTTCGTTTCCAGACCGTTGATACCCGTTTTACAGTTAAACACAACGGTTCTTTTCTAGGCCGTTGATACCCGTTTTACAGTTACACACAACGGTTTATTTCTAGGCCGTTGATACCCGTTTTACAGTTACACAGAACGGTTCATTTCTAGGCCGTTGTTATTCATTTTACAGTTACACACAACGGTTCGTTTCCAAGCCGTTGATACCCGTTTTACAGTTACACACAACGGTTCGTTTCTAGACAGTTGATACCCGTTTTGCAGTTACACACAACGGTTCATTTCTGGGCCGTTGCTATTCATTTTACAGTTACACACAACGGTTCGTTTCTAGACTGTTGATACCCGTTTTACAGTTACACACAACCGTTCGTTTCTAGGCCGTTGCTATTCATTTTACAGTTACACACAACGGTTCGTTTCTAGACCATTGATACCCGTTTTACAGTTATACACAATGGTCCATTTCTAGACAGTTGATACCCGTTTCACAGTTACACACAACGGTTCGTTTCTAGACCATTGATACCCGTTTTACAGTCACACACAACGGTTCGTTTCTAGACCGTTGATACCCGTTTCACAGTTACACACAACGGTTCGTTTCTCGACCGTTGATACCCGTTTCACAGTTACATACAACGGTCCGTTTCTAGACCATTGATACCCGTTTTGCAGTCACACACAACGGTTCGTTTCTAGGCCGCTGTTACCCGTTGTACAGTTACACACAACGGTTCGTTTCTAGACCATTGATACCCGTTTTACAGTTACACACAACGGTTCGTTTCTAGACAGTTGATACCCGTTTTACATTTAAACACAACGGTTCCTTTCTAGACCGTTGATATCCGTTTTACAGTTACACACAACGGTTCGTTTCTAGACCATTGATACCCGTTTTACAGTCACACACAACGGTTCGTTTCTAGGCCGCTGTTACCCGTTGTACAGTTACACACAACGGTTCGTTTCTAGACCATTGATACCCGTTTTACAGTTACACACAACGGTTCGTTTCTAGACCGTTGATACCCGTTTCACAGTTACATACAACGGTTCGTTTCTAGACCACTGTTACCCGTTGCACAGTTACACACAACGGTTCGTTTCTAGGCCATTGATAGCCGTTTTACAGTTACACACAACTGTTCGTTTCTAGACCATTGATACCCGTTTTACAGTTACACACAACGGTTCGTTTCTAGACCATTGATATCCGTTTTACAGTTACACACAACGGTTCGTTTCCAGACCGTTGATACCCGTTTCACAGTTACACACAACGGTTTGTTTCTAGACCGCTGTTACCCATTGTACAGTTACACACAACGGTTCGTTTCTAGGCCGTTGATACCCGTTTTACAGGTACACACAACGGGTCGTTTCTAGGCCATTGCTATTCATTTTACAGTTACACACACCGGTTCGTTTCTAGACCGTCGATACCCGTTTTACAGTTACACACAACGGTTCGTTTCTAGACCGTCGATACCCGTTTTACAGTTACACACAACGGTTCGTTTCTAGACCGTTGATACCCGTTTTACAGTTCCACACAACGGTTCGTTTCTAGGCCGTTGATACCCGTTTTACAGGTACACACAACGGGTCGTTTCTAGGCCATTGCTATTCATTTTACAGTTACACACACTGGTTCGTTTCTAGACCGTCGATACCCGTTTTACAGTTACACACAACGGTTCGTTTCTAGACCATTGATACCCGTTGTACAGTTACACACAACGGTTCGTTTCTAGGCCATTGATACCCGTTTTACAGTTACACACAACGGTTCCTTTCTAGACCGCTGTTACCCGATCAACAGTTACACTCATCGGTTCGTTTCTAGGCCGTTGATACCCGTTTTACAGTTACACACAACGGTTCGTTTCTAGACCATTGATACCCGTTTTACAGTTACACACAACGGTTCGTTTCTAGACCATTGATACCCGTTTTACAGTTACACACAACGGTTCGTTTCTAGGCCATTGATACCCGTTTTACAGTTACACACAACGGTTCCTTTCTAGACCGCTGTTACCCGATCAACAGTTACACTCATCGGTTCGTTTCTAGGCCGTTGATACCCGTTTTACAGTTACACACAACGGTTCGTTTCTAGACCATTGATACCCGTTGTACAGTTACACACAACGGTTTGTTTCTAGACCATTGATACCCGTTGTACAGTTACACACAACGGTTCGTGTCTAGGCCGTTGATACCCGTTTTACAGTTACACACAACGGTTCGATTCTAGACCATTGATACCCTTTTTACAGTTACACACAACGGTTCGTTTCTAGACCGTTGATATCCGTTTTACAGTTACACACAACGGTTCGTTTCTAGACCATTGATACCCGTTTTACAGTTACACACAACGGTTCGTTTCTAGACCGTTGATATCCGTTTTACAGTTACACACAACTGTTCGTTTCTAGGCCGTTGCTATTCATTTTACAGTTACACACAACGGTTCGTTTCTAGGTCGTTGATACCCGTTTTACAGTCACACACAACGGTTCGTTTGTAGACAGTTGATACCCGTTTTACGTTACACACAAATGTTCGTTTCTAGGCCGTTGCTATTCATTTTACAGTTACACACAACGGTTCGTTTCTAGGTCGTTGATACCCGTTTTACAGTTACACACAACGGTTCGTTTCTAGACAGTTGATATTCGTTTTACAGTTACACACAACGGTTCGTTTCTAGGCCGTTGCTATTCATTTTACAGTTACACACAACGGTTCGTTTCTAGGCCATTGATACCCGTTTTACATTTACACACAATGGTTCATTTCTAGGCCGTTGCTATTCATTTTACAGTTACACACAACGGTTCGTTTCTAGACAATTGATATCCGTTTTGCAGTTACACACAACGGTTCATTTCTAGACAGTTGATACCCGTTTTACAGTTAAACACAACGGTTCGTTTCTAGACCGTTGCTATTCATTTTACAGTTACACACAACGTTTCGTTTCTAGACCATTGATACCCGTTTTACAGTTACACACAATGGTTCGTTTCTAGACCGTTGATACCCGTTTTACAGTTAAACACAACGGTTCTTTTCTAGGCCGTTGATACCCGTTTTACAGTTACACACAACGGTTTATTTCTAGGCCGTTGATACCCGTTTTACAGTTACACACAACGGTTCGTTTCTAGGCCGTTGATACCCGTTTTACAGTTACACACAACGGTTCGTTTCTAGGCCGTTGATACCCGTTTTACAGTTACACACAACGGTTCGTTTCTAGGCCGTTGATACCCGTTTTACAGTTACACACAACGGTTCGTTTCTAGGCCATTGCTATTCATTTTACAGTTACACACACCGGTTCGTTTCTAGACCGTCGATACCCGTTTTACAGTTGCACACAACGGTTCGTTTCTAGACCGTCGATACCCGTTTTACAGTTACACACAACGGTTCGTTTCTAGACCGTTGCTATTCATTTTACAGTTAAACACAAAGGTTTATTTATAGGCCGTTGATACCCGTTGTACAGTTATACACAACGGTTCGTTTCTAGACCATTGATACCCGTTTTACAGTTACACACAACGGTTCGTTTCTAGGCAATTGATACCCGTTTTACAGTTACACACAACGGTTCGTTTCTAGACCGCTGTTACCCGATCAACAGTTACACTCAACGGTTCGTTTCTAGGCCGTTGATACCCGTTTTACAGTTACACACAACGGTTCGTTTCTAGACCATTGATACCCGTTTTACAGTTACACACAACGGTTCGTTTCTAGACCATTGATACCCGTTGTACAGTTACACACAACGGTTCGTTTCTAGACCATTGATACCCGTTGTACAGTTACACACAACGGTTCGTGTCTAGGCCGTTGATACCCGTTTTACAGTTACACACAACGGTTCGATTCTAGACCATTGATACCCGTTTTACAGTTACACACAACGGTTCGTTTCTAGACCGTTGATATCCGTTTTACAGTTACACACAACGGTTCGTTTCTAGACCATTGATACCCGTTTTACAGTTACACACAACGGTTCGTTTCTAGACCGTTGATATCCGTTTTACAGTTACACACAACGGTTCGTGTCTAGGCCGTTGATACCCGTTTTACAGTTACACACAACGGTTCGATTCTAGACCATTGATACCCGTTTTACAGTTACACACAACGGTTCGTTTCTAGACCGTTGATATCCGTTTTACAGTTACACACAACGGTTCGTTTCTAGACCATTGATACCCGTTTTACAGTTACACACAACTGTTCGTTTCTAGGCCGTTGCTATTCATTTTACAGTTACACACAACGGTTCGTTTCTAGGTCGTTGATACCCGTTTTACAGTCACACACAACGGTTCGTTTCTAGACAGTTGATACCCGTTTTACGTTACACACAACTGTTCGTTTCTAGGCCGTTGCTATTCATTTTACAGTTACACACAACGGTTCGTTTCTAGGTCGTTGATACCCGTTTTACAGTTACACACAACGGTTCGTTTCTAGACAGTTGATATCCGTTTTACAGTTACACACAACGGTTCGTTTCTAGGCCGTTGCTATTCATTTTACAGTTACACACAACGGTTCGTTTCTAGGCCATTGATACCCGTTTTACATCTACACACAATGGTTCATTTCTAGGCCGTTGCTATTCATTTTGCAGTTACACACAACGGTTCATTTCTAGACAGTTGATACTCGTTTTACAGTTACACACAACGGTTCATTTCTAGGCCGTTGCTATTCATTTTACAGTTACACACAACGGTTCGTTTCTAGGTCGTTGATAACCGTTTTACAGTTACACACAACGGTTCGTTTCTAGACCGTTGATACCCGTTTTACAGTTACATACAACGGTTCGTTTCTAGACCGTTGCTATTCATTTTACAGTTACACACAACGTTTCGTTTCTAGACCATTGATACCCGTTTTACAGTTACACACAATGGTTCGTTTCTAGACCGTTGATACCCGTTTTACAGTTACATACAACGGTTCGTTTCTAGACCGTTGCTATTCATTTTACAGTTACACACAACGTTTCGTTTCTAGACCATTGATACCCGTTTTACAGTTACACACAATGGTTCGTTTCTAGACCGTTGATACCCGTTTTACAGTTACATACAACGGTTCGTTTCTAGACAGTTGATACCCATTTTACAGTTAAACACAACGGTTCGTTTCTAGACTGTTGCTATTCATTTTACAGTTACACACAACGGTTCGTTTCTAGACAGTTGATACCCGTTTTACAGTTACATACAACGGTTCGTTTCTAGACAGTTGATACCCATTTTACAGTTAAACACAACGGTTCATTTCTAGACCGTTGCTATTCATTTTACAGTTACACACAACGTTTCGTTTCTAGACCATTGATACCCGTTTTACAGTTACACACAATGGTTCGTTTCTAGACCGTTGATACCCGTTTTACAGTTACATACAACGGTTCGTTTCTAGACCGTTGCTATTCATTTTACAGTTACACACAACGTTTCGTTTCTAGACCATTGATACCCGTTTTACAGTTACACACAATGGTTCGTTTCTAGACCGTTGATACCCGTTTTACAGTTACATACAACGGTTCGTTTCTAGACAGTTGATACCCATTTTACAGTTAAACACAACGGTTCGTTTCTAGACTGTTGCTATTCATTTTACAGTTACACACAACGGTTCGTTTCTAGACCGTTGATACCCGTTTTACAGTTACACACAATGGTTCGTTTCTAGACCGTTGATACCCGTTTTACAGTTAAACACAACGGTTCTTTTCTAGGCCGTTGATACCCGTTTTACAGTTACACACAACGGTTTATTTCTAGGCCGTTGATACCCGTTTTACAGTTACACACAACGGTTCGTTTCTAGGCCGTTGATACCCGTTTTACAGTTACACACAACGGTTCGTTTCTAGACCGTTGATATCCGTTTTACAGTTACACACAACGGTTCGTTTCTAGACCATTGATACCCGTTTTACAGTTACACACAACGGTTCGTTTCTAGACCGTTGATATCCGTTTTACAGTTACACACAACTGTTCGTTTCTAGGCCGTTGCTATTCATTTTACAGTTACACACAACGGTTCGTTTCTAGGTCGTTGATACCCGTTTTACAGTCACACACAACGGTTCGTTTCTAGACAGTTGATACCCGTTTTACGTTACACACAACTGTTCGTTTCTAGGCCGTTGCTATTCATTTTACAGTTACACACAACGGTTCGTTTCTAGGTCGTTGATACCCGTTTTACAGTTACACACAACGGTTCGTTTCTAGACAGTTGATATCCGTTTTACAGTTACACACAACGGTTCGTTTCTAGGCCGTTGCTATTCATTTTACAGTTACACACAACGGTTCGTTTCTAGGCCATTGATACCCGTTTTACATCTACACACAATGGTTCATTTCTAGGCCGTTGCTATTCATTTTACAGTTACACACAACGGTTCGTTTCTAGACCGTTGATAACCGTTTTACAGTTACACACAACGGTTCGTTTCTAGGCCATTGATACCCGTTTTACATCTACACACAATGGTTCATTTCTAGGCCGTTGCTATTCATTTTACAGTTACACACAACGTTTCGTTTCTAGACCATTGATACCCGTTTTACAGTTACACACAATGGTTCGTTTCTAGACCGTTGATACCCGTTTTACAGTTACATACAACGGTTCGTTTCTAGACAGTTGATACCCATTTTACAGTTAAACACAACGGTTCGTTTCTAGACTGTTGCTATTCATTTTACAGTTACACACAACGGTTCGTTTCTAGACCGTTGATACCCGTTTTACAGTTACACACAATGGTTCGTTTCTAGACCGTTGATACCCGTTTTACAGTTAAACACAACGGTTCTTTTCTAGGCCGTTGATACCCGTTTTACAGTTACACACAACGGTTTATTTCTAGGCCGTTGATACCCGTTTTACAGTTACACACAACGGTTCGTTTCTAGGCCGTTGATACCCGTTTTACAGTTACACACAACGGTTCGTTTCTAGGCCGTTGATACCCGTTTTACAGTTACACACAACGGTTCGTTTCTAGGCCGTTGATACCCGTTTTACAGTTACACACAACGGTTCGTTTCTAGACCGTTGATACCCGTTTAACAGTTACACACAGCGGTTCGTTTTTCACGCCGTTGCTATTCATTTTACAGTTACACACAACGGTTTGTTTCTAGGCCGTTGATACGCATTTTACAGATACACACAACGGTTCGTTTTTCACGCCGTTGCTATTCATTTTACAGTTACACACAACGGTTCGTTTTTCACGCCGTTGCTATTCATTTTACAGTTACATACAATGGTTCGTTTTTCACGCCGTTGCTATTCATTTTACAGTTATACACAACGGTTCGTTTTTCACGCCGTTGCTATTCATTTTACAGTTACACACAACGGTTCGTTTTTCACGCCGTTGCTATTCATTTTACAGTTACACACAACGGTTCGTTTTTCACGCCGTTGCTATTCATTTTACAGTTACACACAACGGTTCGTTTTTCACGCCGTTGCTATTCATTTTACAGTTATACGCAACGGTTCGTTTTTCACGCCGTTGCTATTCATTTTACAGTTATACACAACGACTGGCTTTCACGTCGTTGCCACATATTTTGCAATTATACACAACAATTTGTTTTTACCCCGTTGCCGTCCATTTCGTAGTTATACACAGCAGTTCGTTTTTACGCAAAATCCGGGTCGTGATCACGACATGACTGAGTGGTACGGTAGTCTCCGTTAGTGGAACACGCATTCCGATTTTTAAATTCCGTCGGGCCACATACTCAGCACTTTATCGTCAACAAAGGATGGTATAGCCTCAATGCCCAGACTGTCTTTGTGATATGGTCCTGCGCATGATGCACGTATCTTTGAAACTTCACAAATCAAAACCAGATTTGAGAGTGGGCCATTTCGAGACTGACATAACATCCGTTTCTTATTCGGTGTTCCATATTCGACATTGGTTATTAACCGATTTTACCGGTTGATAACGAATGTTGAATAAGGAACTAAGAGACCCACTCGAAGACCGGGAATTTAGCAGTATATGTATTTTGGACTTTTTACTTCATACGTAGCCAAAGTTCCCGATAGTACCCAGGCTACCTTTGTTTTATCGGGAACATTCAAGCCATTGTTTTAGAAACCTTTAACCCTTTTACCCAACGAATAGGTCACATCCGCCAGTGTAATATGCAAATTCAGCAGCTGAAAAAAAAAATTTTTTTTGAAACATTTCAACAAAACCATATCATGTGACCCCTCTTTGGAATGAGCTCGTCGAGCTCATTCCAAAGAGGGGTCACATGATATGGTTTCGTTGAAATATTTTGAAAAAATTCCAAAAATGATATTCAAACTAATAAATTTTGAAATTGTCTCTCTTCTTGCTTTGACCGTGTACATCACTTTTATTATTCTTCGCTATGTTTACAGCCTCTTTAATTAGCTGAATGGGCGTTACACATTCATCAGAAAAAAAATATTCAAACCTCTCTTTCGCTTCTTTGACATGATAATTGTTCCTCGTTGTAGTCGGGGGCGCGGTGGCGTTGCGATAACCGGTTCTCATCAGATCACCGAAGTTAAGCAACGTCGAGCTCGCTTAATCCTTGGATGGGTGACCGTCGGAGCGATCGATTCGGACTCCCGCGTTGTGTCCTTGGGCAAGGCACTTAACCCCAACTGTCCACATGGAGGCACGATGACGCCGTGTACTAAGGCGTACTGCACGTACTGCACGTCGATGGTGCGCATGTCCTCAACCAATCTATCCCTGCTTGTGCTGCAGTGCGGAGGTACGATGTTGGGTAGCTGGCAGCTGCTCATCGTTGCTCGGTGGTTCTCTCCGGGTACACCCGTAAAACTGTCATGGTCATGGTTATCCATTGTGCATAAGTATGTGACCTTAAACACCAATAAATGAATAAATACTAGTTGTAGCCTCCATCTTTAGCAGCGTACAGTACAGTCGCAGTGGACTGGTCGCAATCCACGTGTGGGCAGTGATATTCACGCATGCGTTTACTAGGTACTGTACATGAGAAAAATAACAATTCCACTTACCAACAGTAAATATTTGTAGCACAAAAGGAGAGCATTGCATGAGTGATCCGTCCGTTGTACGCGATCTGATCGCATTTTGTACCCACGTCATAAATACGCATTTTCAACTATGCAAAATGCGTACAGTATGGCTCCCGTGCACTGGACGCAATAATATTAGATTAGGAATACTAATTATAGAAATAATTATAAAAAAATCAATTAATTAAAATTTTGCTGCAGATGATTTTTGTTACCTGGTAAACGCATGCGTGGACAACACTCCCACGCATGGATTACGAGCTGTCTACCGTGAGTGTACTGTACCACGAGGTTTTATCGCAGCTTTATTGATGTACAGATACATAATTTATACGGACAACGTAAATCTTACTGTTGATGTTTATCCGGTCTCGTTTGGTATAAAAATAACCATGATGAAGAAGTGGGACAAGGTGTGAAGTGTGTCACCTTTACAATGATGATGTTATAGATAGAAATATGTCACACCACTTTAATTCACGTTTTGTTTATGGTTCAGCAAACACGGGAACGTTAGTTAAAGTTTGAACATTGAAGGCATTTTCTCAATCTGTTTATTTCGAATACAAGTGGGTCAGTTTTTGTTGAAAGTGGATTTTTTGTAAGGAACCATGGCGTCAAAGAAAAATACAAATAGAAGCCAGGTGAGAAAAAACAACGAGCAAACCTGTCTCCCACTGTCACATTCAGACGACGAGGAAGAAAATGTCGTCAAAAAATTTGATAAAGAAATGGTGTGTCGACACGACAAAGAAATTATGTTTTACTGTAAAAGTCACAAAGAGGAATGTTGTGAAATTTGTGTCTTAGAAAATCATGATTCTTGTTCTGTTGTTTCTGTCAGTTCAAAATTCTCACGTTATTTTCGTCGAATGAAGCGAGTTCGTTCCGACATTGATGACAAAGAAGACGATTTGAGAGATCATTCCATCAATGTAAAGAGATGTCTACATCTTGCTAAAATAAAAATACAGAATACTTTCCAAGAAATACGAAATAAAGTAGACGAGACAGAGAAGGAATGTCTGAAAAATCTAGATAGTGTTGGTGAAGATGAACTTTCCAACATTTCATCATTATTTGATGAATATCTTTCCCTGAAAGAAGAAATAGAAAATATTATTGATAAAAGTAAAAAATTAAACAAAGAAATAATGGAATCCAGGAATCCTAGATCTCA
The DNA here is from genome assembly GCA_031216915.1 of Pictodentalium vernedei. Lineage (NCBI taxonomy): Eukaryota > Metazoa > Mollusca > Scaphopoda > Dentaliida > Dentaliidae > Pictodentalium > Pictodentalium vernedei. The sequence goes on along the minus strand of CM062291.1, from coordinate 487,667,271 downwards.
TTCTTTACAACACGACAAGGAAGATATACAACCAAGTAACGTTACATCTAAATCAAATATAGATTCCAAATCTGGAATGGAAACATTGTTTAACTTTTTATTGGATAATGAGGACAAAGTTACAAATATTGAACAATGTTTGAACCAATCGAGTGAGTTGTCATTTGAAATTAATAATGAAATAGTTGATAAATATGATGATATTATTACAAACATTTATTCGAGTTTAGAACAAGTTATGTCTGTTACGTCATTTCGCACAAGTCAAAATATGGACTTCTGGACTAAACGCCTTAGTGGGCCGTTTGGTGCCGAAGGTCATGCTTTGACTTCCAAGCCAGTACACAGAGTTAGTAAACGACCCACCGAACAGTTTGTGTTTGAAAGAGAGTTGAGTTGTGTCGGTCGTGGTATACTCAGTATGAAATCTCTGTATGACACGGACGGGGAAATGTTAGTAGTGGTGGGCTACCCTCACAAATTACATCACATAAATTCACAAGGTCAACTAATTACATCTGTTGACTTGCCGGGTCTACCCTGGGATCTGTGTGTTTATAAAAATGTCGTGGCGGTCATAATTCCACCCACAAAACAAATCATAAAATATAACAAAAAATCATTAACATTTCATTCTCAGATTCAACTGTCAGACAAATGTCGTGGAATCTGTAGAATGGATGATAGTTTTATTATTACTTTCTATAGCAAAAAGGTTGTGAGAAATATAAATGATAACAACAAAATTCTAAATCAGTCAGAACAAATATTTAACGGACCACTCCATGTAACAACGACTGACAACAATAATTATATCTTTGTGTCAGACGAGGGCCATAGAGTGGTTACTCTGACTAAAGATTTACAAATAGTCATTAATGTAGTCACACACAGAGATTTACAGGATCCGAGAGGTTTGTGTTCTAATAGTACCTTGGGTTTGTATATCTGTTGTTATGTCAGTAATGGACAAATTATTGAATTGAGTGAAGACGGCCAATGTGTCCATATCATTTTATCCAACCAAGATAAATTAATGGCCCATCCCTGGTGTATCAATTATAATTTATATAACAGAACTCTGGCTGTAGCATCACATTTATCAAATAAAATCCAGATTTTTAGAGGAGAAGAATTTATTCTGAAGAATTGTGACAAAAATCTATTAACAAATTAAATATCCAAGTCGCAAAAAGAGACGTATAACAACTGGCTGTTTATTTATGGAGTTCTGTTGGTGACGTATAACAACTGGCTGTTTATTTATGGAGTTCTGTTGGTGACGAATAACAACTGGCTGTTTATTTATGGAGTTCTGTTGGTGACGTATAACAACTGGCTGTTTATTTATGGAGTTCTGTTGGTGACGTATAACAACTGGCTGTTTATTTATGGAGTTCTGTTGGTGAAGTATAACAACTGGCTGTTTATTTATGGAGTTCTGTTGGTGACGTATAACAACTGGCTGTTTATTTATGGAGTTCTGTTGGTGACGTATAACAACTGGCTGTTTATTTATGGAGTTCTGTTGGTGAAGTATAACAACTGGCTGTTTATTTATGGAGTTCTGTTGGTGACGTATAACAACTGGCTGTTTATTTATGGAGTTCTGTTGGTGACGTATAACAACTGGCTGTTTATTTATGGAGTTCTGTTGGTGAAGTATAACAACTGGCTGTTTATTTATGGAGTTCAAAAAGAGACGTATAACAACTGGCTGTTTATTTATGGAGTTCTGTTGGTGACGTATAACAACTGGCTGTTTATTTATGGAGTTCAAAAAGAGAAGTATAACAACTGGCTGTTTATTTATGGAGTTCTGTTGGTGACGTATAACAACTGGCTGTTTATTTATGGAGTTCAAAAAGAGACGTATAACAACTGGCTGTTTATTTATGGAGTTCTGTTGGTGACGTATAACAACTGGCTGTTTATGGAGTTCTGTTGGTGACGTATAACAACTGGCTGTTTATTTATGGAGTTCTGTTGGTGACGTATAACAACTGGCTGTTTAATTATGGAGTTCAAAAAGAGACGTATAACAACTGGCTGTTTATTTATGGAGTTCTGTTGGTGACGTATAACAACTGGCTGTTTATTTATGGGGTTCTGTTGGTGAATGATATTAAGAAGTCCATCAGTAGCGACGATATAAGAACTGACTGTTTATTTATGGAGTTCTGGTGGTCAGTGGCGGCGCCATGGAAGGGTATGCGGGGGTACTTACCCCTCCACTTTTTTGCCAAGCGCAGTTAAACAATACTATCATTTCAATTTTTGTTGTATTGAACGCTGCTGTGTAATGGTCGGTATGCTTAATCCCATATTCCCAAGTGCACTAAATCAGAGAAGTTTTGAAAATATGTTTGCCCTCCCCCCTGCCCCCCCCCCCCCACACACACACACACGCTAGCTGCAAACAACAAACAAGAGTCGAGGGTCCAAATTGCAACAAGGCATGCCGCGTTTAAAAGGACTGAAACATAGTGCTTAAGAGTATTCGACGAATGCTAGAATCGAGAGCGTGCAAGGCATCCGTTTGGAATTCAGACTACAGCAATTTTAAAAAATAAATAAAATTTAATATTTTAGAAAAATTCTCAAAGGTATAACTCAATGAAATCATGCAAATATGAATATCATTGGAACCGGCTTGTTCAGCCGGTTCCAATGATATCCATATTCGCATGATTTTGTTGCAAAACAGTTAAACATTTTCTCAACTTAGGGAGAGGACGACCCACCCCCCCCCCCCTCCCCGAAACCCACCCAGGTCGGCGCTGCACAATCCCCAACTGTACCGGACTGCTGTTGGTGTCTCAAAGCAGCCCATTTTATCAAACTTTTGATGTCCAGCAGCTGGTGGAGAGCTAACAAATTCTGACCGGAATATTTTGTCCATGCAACTTGTAATGGCACACTAAGACCTATGAATTACCATTTTTTCTTGAAATCTACAAGATGTTTTTGAAGAAATCCAGGGAAAACATGAATTTTTAAACCTTTGATGGGTATCGCTGTTTAACCAGCCCAAAACGGGTTAAGGCTTGGTTTTTTGAATACCCTTATTACTTACAAACATTATCCTCGGTGATTTCCACTTCCAACAAAGGAAGTTATGTTTATTATTTCCCAGCTATAGGTTGGGTGTTGTGGGGGGCTGAAAACAGCCTATTTTATCAAAGTGTTGATATTTGAGAGTCTGTTGAGGGTTAACAAATGCTTATCAGAATATTTTGTCCTTGCAGTTTATAATGTTACACCAAGATCTGCGACGGATCATTTTTTTCTTGAAAATCTACTTGACATTTTTTGGAGAAATCCACGTAAAACATGATTGTTTAAGCATTTGGGGGAATCACTCTTCAACCACCCCAAAACGGGTTAACACTTGGTTTTTTGAATACCCTTATTACTTACAAAAATGGTCCTCGGTGAATTCCACTTCCAACAAAGGAGATTATGTTTATTTCTCAGGTACACATTGGGTGCTGTGTGCATCCGAAAACAGCCCATTTCAACAAAATTACAAAGATTGGCAGCCTGTGGAGGGTTATTAAACGCTCACCGGAATATCTTGTCCATGCCACTTGTAATGTCACACAAAGACCTGCGAGTAGTCAATTTTTCTTGAAAACCTACAGGATGTTTTTAGAGAAATCCACTGAAAATGGGAATTTTAAGATTTTAAGGGGTCTCTCTCTTTAGCCTATCCAAAATGGGTTAAGACTTCGACTTTTGAATACCCTTACTACTTACAAAAATGTTTGCGTATAGATTGTGCGCTCTATAAAAGAAGGCACTTTTCTTTGTGGCGTACCCATTGGGTGCTGTTGGCGTCCAAAACCAGCCCATTTTATCACAATTTTGACTTTCCGCAGCCCATGGAGGGTTAACAAATGCTCCCCTTAGTATTTTGTCCATGCAACTTCTATTGTCACACCAAGACCTGGGAGTGACAAATTTTTCTTGAAAATCTACAAGACTCGTTTAGAGAAATGCACGGAAAACATGAATTTTTTTAGCTTTAAGGGGGTATTGCTGTTTAACCAGTCCAAAACAGGTTAATGCTTGGTTTTATGAACACCCTTATTACTTACAAAAATGATCCTCGGTGAATTCCACTTCCAATAAAGGAAGTTATGTTTATCTCTCATGTATTGTTAGGGTGCAGTGGGGCCTGAAACCGACCCATTTCATCAAAATTTCGATGTTTGGCAGCCAGTGGAGGGTTACCATATGCATCGCCGAATATGTGGTGTGTATCAAAGGTCGTGTTACAGGCAGGTCTAGAAATGATGAATGTTTAAAAAAAATCTACAAGACGTGTTTCGAGAAAGTGCCGATAAACCCCAATTTTGACAGTTTTTTGCCAATTCTGACGAAATAAGGGTTAAATCGAAAATTCCGCTTCGGTACATTTTTAGATTTTGTGCTCCTCTATGAGTGTGCAAAATTTTGTGAAAATCGGTTCGAAAATAAAAAAAAAAAAAATAAATAATACTCCGTAGAAAAACAATAGTCTTTTCCAGAGGGAAAAGCCTAAAAAAAAAAAAAAATAAAATAAAAATAATAATCCGTAGAAAAACAATAGTCTTTTCCAGAGGGAAAGCCTAATAAAAGTGAGGGTGTGGCTGCCTCAAAAGGGAGAAGATTGATGGTATAATTACGTACGTCTGAGAAGATTGGACAGTGAAGAAGAAAATGATCAGGAGTCTCGTGCTCGCCACACTGACATAGAGGGCTTGGTGATAGATGATTATCGTAAAGGTGAGAATTGAGGTTACTGCACCCTAGTCGTAGCCTACAATGATATATTTGAGCTGCACGAGATTTTGCATTACTGTAAAACCCTGGAGGTCGATGGTTTCCCTTATTTAGGAAAGTCTTGAAATTAATCAGTGACGAGTTCTCGCGGACAGGCAGGGGCAAATTATTCCATTGGTCAGTAACGCTAGGGATGAAGGAAGACTTGTACAATTGAGTCCGACAAAAAGGAACTCGGTGGTTTTGATTTGATCGGAGACTGAGTGACGAAAGAGTCGAAAAGGCAGGCGGGGGGACCTTATTGGATAGGTAAGGAGGTAACATGCGATGATACATTTTAAAGAACTGAATTAGCTTGTGTTTGCGACGTCTTGCTTACAATGGGTCCCATTGCGTTTCACGATAAAGCAAAGTCTTACTGGCACTAACGGTTGCTCCCGTAATGATTCTAGCTGCTGCAATTTGTATTTTTTCCAGTTCCACCGATTTGGTTTCAGAGCAGTTATCCCAAACAGTATCAGCATATTCAATAAGTGGCCTAATAAAGGCAAAGTATATTTTTTCTAAAACACTACGATCCAGATTAAATTTGTGCCTCCTCAGCAAGTCCAAACGCCACCAGGCTTTAGCGCAAATATGGTCGATGTGGTCGCTCCATGTACATGTACTATTCAGTATGACTCCTAAATGTTTATGGTTGGACACTTCAGATATCTGAGAATCGCCTAAAAATAAGGGTGGATGGGTACTACTTTTACGCGAAATTAGCATACTCTCTGTTTTATTGGGATTGAACTCAACCAGCCATGTTTTAGCCCAATGTTCAATTGTGGCTAATTCGTGATTGATTAAGGTCGAGGCTTGATCGGGATCCTCTATAATGAGATATAAGGAAGTATCATCTGCAAAGAGGCGTACACTGCTAAGCAGGTTATCGGTTATGTCATTAATGTAAATGAGGAAGAGAAGGGGGCCGAGAATCGACCCTTGGGGAACACCGGCATTGATGGGTCTCCACGGAGATGCCTCTGACGCTACCACAACACGTTGCAACCTATCTGCAAGATACGATTTTAAAAACAACAGGAGTTCTCCAGAAACGCCAATGCTCTCCAGCTTGTAGATAAGACCAGTATGCCATACTTTGTCAAAGGTCTTACTTACATCACAGAACACTACCCTAACTTCTTTGCCTTCATCGAGTGCGCGGCAGAATTCATCATAAATGTCAGCCAGTTGGAGGACAGTTGAGTCGCCAGGTCGAAAACCTGACTGAAATTGACTGAGGACATTATTTTCAATCAGAAACGCCCACAGGCGTTTAAATACACATCTTTCGAAAATTTTGCCAACACAACTGATCAGGGATATTGGGCGATAATTAACAACAGAATTGGAGGGTTGCTTTTTCAAGATTGGGGAGACGTTTGCCTTTTTCCACAGTGACGGAAAGTACGAGTTGTTCATCAGTATGTTAAATAAGATTGAAAGTGGCTCACATATAGAGGTTTTACATTCTTTAAGAAGACGCGGGCTTATCAGATCTGGGCCAGACGCCTTGGACACATTTATCGACTTCATTGCAGTATATACTTCGCTACAATGAAGGGTGATACTATCAATACTTTCAGAAGTACGGACCGGTGGGTCAGGCAGGGAAGCATTCGAATCGTCAACTGCTGAGATAGAACTGAAATATTCGTTGAACACTTCCGCTTTCTCGGCACTTGATGAGTATATTTTGTTTAAGTGGATGAGAGTGGGAATTCCTACTGTATTACTGCTACCGATTTATTTTAAGGTCTTCCACCACCGTGATGGTGGGGTTTCATTGCTCCTTAGAGTGGACTGGATTTTGGACATATATAACGCTTTGGCCTTTCTAACAGCCGACACAACTTCGTTCCGTTTCAGTTTATATTTTACCCAGGCATGTGGAAGATCGGTGCGTTTAGCAATGCGATACAAACGTTTTCTCTGTCTAATCAGTAATCTTATTTCGTTATGCATCCATTTAGGTTGGTCTATTCGAGTGGTAATAAATTTGTTGGGTATATGGATGGATGCAGTATCGAGTATTTTGTCGGTGAAATCAGAAACTATAGTATCGAGACATGGATTATCGAATAGAGAGTCCCAGTCAGTGTTAGAAAAAGCATCACTCAATGCTTCATAATTACCCTGGGAATAGAGCCATGTCCTTTTTTTAAATGAGAGAGGTGGTGATTTTAAAAATTCGACTTCGACTGAAATTGGACAGTGGTAACGATTCATGTCTGGGATAATTGGTTGCAGAACCTCACAAGTTTTCAAGTGGATTGTGTCGGTGAGAGCAAGGAGGTCCAGTATCGAAGCCGACGACTCGGTAAAACATGTTGGCTCACTCACAACCTGTTTTAAATTGAAATAATGTAAAATTTCAGAAAAACCGCTTCTTGAGGGAACCACTTGATTGTCATTGAAGTCACCTGTAACAATTAAGTCGACAATTGACGTGTCTCTGGCTTTTTCAATGGATGCTGATATGGCTTCCCATGCATCGGGAGGACTGCTGGGTGGCCGGTAGAACACCCCCAACAATAACGATCTACTCTGTTTTGTATATACTTCTGCCCAGAGGCACTCCGTATTCAAAGTACGTAGGTCAGGTCTTGGTCGAAATGAGATACCGTCTTTAATGTAAACTGCGACCCCGCCTCCCCTTGTCGTGCGGTTAAATCTCAATGGTTTTTGAAACCCATGGAGAAGGAGATCGGATGTGGGGTCATTGCTACTCAGCCATGTCTCAGACAATGCCACGACTCATTGGGGCGAATTCACGTTGGACGATATCTATTTGGGGTTTTAGACTCTGGATGTTAAGATGACCTATTTTCAATGTATTCTGTTTGTGATCCGAGTTGAACGAATTTGGGCCAGGGTTAGTTTCGATGTCGCCGGACAATAATAATGTTAGGGCCAAGTGGAACAGCGAGGTGACAAGGAAAGCTGAAATCAGTACTACTAGTGTAGGCACAACCTTCGACGCGTTCACGCCACTGTAACGATATGGAATTTCATCAAGCGGATTTACTAAATCAGAAGTAACGGACTCACTGAAGGAGCCAAAGAACAACGTAACCATAGTAGTGAAGCTTTCATGCAGCCCAATCCCACTGAGACGTAGAAGCAGATAAGTTAAAACACAAGTGGAACTCATTTTTGGCAGACAATACTTCAGGTTACTACAATACATTTTAAGATTGAAAGTGCCTATCCGAGCACGATATGATTCAAGGGAACACATTATGAACTACTATGTAACCTGTTGATATAGATAAAAAATTATCTTCGGAAGTAAAATTGTAATCAAGCTGGCTAGGCAAAAGAGGATGAGCTGTAGAATAAGGAGAATATGATAGTTGAACTTAAGACTAAAGAATACATAAAACACTAAGAAAAGTAGAAGGTAAATATATACAGGATAACTGTAAGTGCTTATATATAAGTTTAGGATGGAATCTGTTTAACCGAGGTCGAGAATTGCTGTAACTAAGCGATGTGGATGTTCTGTATATTAATGCATTAGTTATCAGATCGGTGAAACAACATGACTGATATTGAGGAGTGCTGGGGAAGATGCGCGTGACACCAAGACAGAGTATATGAATGGGGTTGGGGAGGGTGGGGGGGGGGGGGGTGAAGAGCAGCTGGGGAGCCTTATGTTATAGCTCACAAATACGTTGAAGCATTGGTGAGGTTCACAGCTTGGCAACTCAGTAGGTACTTGTCACATCGGTAGTACATGTTGGCAAAGAAGAAGATACCTCACGGAAAAAAAAAGTTACCGTGATTGATCCCCCCACCTAACGCGAAAGGCAGATACCACTTCTATGAACAATTAGTGCAACACTCAACTTTCTCACCTTAATCTCAAAAGCACAACCCATGATCCCTCAAAGGAACGAGCTCATTGAGCTCGTTCCAATGAGGGGTCACGGACCATGTCTTGGAGACAGGGAGTGAAGGCATAACCAAATTTGAACGGCAATAAATGTAAATTGCATTGATCGCTCCTGGCCGCAACGCCGGGCAAGGGCCCAACAAGTACGATATGACATAGGAAGTGCTAGAAGGAACAACAGAAGGAAAAACACAAGTCACAGGGGTGTAAAATGGCCTTGGTTATTACTGTGTAGATTAATAATGCTTCTACCATTACGTGATGGGTCGTAGAGTGTGTGCGGAAATAGAGGTCTGTTTATACTATCTGGGTGTTACGCGGGATTCATCAAGGAAGTGGTACCATTACCACAAAACAGCCACATTTGGAACGATAGACAAACCCTTCTTGCCACGAAAGTGTCGAAAATTGGAAAAAATGGAATGTTGTTGTGTTTGAAGTACAATGGCATGGGTGAGGGGGATTCACCCCTGAATAGGCTCGATCTTACAACTCTTATACTGGAACGATTTCATCCTGCAAGAAAAAAAAATTGCAAGAGGGAGTCAAGGGTGTCCCACCTAAGATGATGAATCTGGAGCAAGGTTATAAATTGTATGTAGCAGCCAGCTAAAACTCTATAAACCTCTTTGGATTTTAAGTAGTTATTACAAAGATAGTTGCCTATGCCCACCAAGCTCCATTCCTGAAAGATTAAATATTTCAACACACGGCTTGTGACCTCCCATCGGAATGAGCGCGGCGAGCACGCTCCAATGAGGGGTCACAAGACATGTCCTCTGAGCAATCAATAAGCAAATACAGTAGCTTGATTAGCAACTTTTGTAATTGTCAATAGGCAGTCTTTGCCTAGGTTGAGGTTGGATGTAGGATTTACACTGTGTCTCCAATATGCCAAGTCTCAATGTAAAAGGGATAGCTAGGTTCGCAAGAATAACTGAGCCAGGCAAGAATTATCTACACAAAACACAATATGTTTCGAGCAGATATTTCACTCTGTACGTTGTGGGCAAGAATTATCTACACTATACACAATATGTTTCGAGCAGATATTTCACTCTGTACGTTGTGGGCAAGAATTATCTACACCATACACATAAGCTAGTTAGTAGTTAGTTGGACGGGTGACCGTCTGAGCGATCTTTTCGGACTCCCGCCTTGTGTCCTTGGCCAAGGCACTTAACCCTAATTGTCCACATGGCCATGATGGTGGCACGATGACGCCGTGTACTAAGGCGTACTGCACGTCGATGGTGCGCATGTCTTCAACCAATCTGACCCTGCCTGTGCTGCAGTGTGGAGTTACGATGTTAGGGAGCTGACAGCTGTTCGTCGTTGCTCGGTGGTTCTCTCCAGGTAATCCGGCTTATAAATTTTCCACCCAGACCTTTTATTACCACCTTTACGTTTATTTGGAACGCAAGAGGAGGCGATGAAAGAAGGTATAAAATGTGTAGCTCAGGAGAACAGGGGACCCTTTAACATCTTCTAGAATGTCAAAAATACCTGTATCCATGAATAAGACTATTGGACAAATTTTTATTTTTGGTAATTATTATAATTTTATGGTAACGTAGACTCTTGTAACTTTGACAATTAGATTTTTTTCACAAATATAAAACTGTTGGCCAAAAGGGTATTGGCCAAAGGGTAATAGGCTAAAGGGGAACTGGCCAAAAGGGAATTGGCCACAAGGTGATACCTCTTCTCATAGCTGGTATAGTTGTCACTGATGTTCTTGAGACTTGTCTACTATCTGCTTAGAGTATTGGTGTACTTACAATAATCCTTTGAGTCACAATGTCAAGTTGATCAGCTAGCTGGGATATCATGGCTGAATCTTTTGTGGAGGTGAGTCCATTTTTTAACTCCTCTTCTAATACCTCAAGCTCTCTTTTTTCAAAAGATGTTCTTTTTCTCTGCAAGAAAAGGTAAACAAATTTCGTTTTTCTTAATAAGATTTAGCTTGTCTATTACAAAACACCTGTTCTCAACTCCCTGTGGAACAGGACGGAAACCCAAGTACTTAGAGAGAACCACAAATCATCTGTAAGTGTCAGTCAATTTATCTAGTTCAATGCAGGAGAGAAGGATGGTGAAAGAAGTCTGTTCAGATTTGTTGCCTGAAAACTGAAACATAGGTAAGTGGCGATTGGGTAGGGGTGAGGAGAGAGGGGCTTGTCAGAAAATGGGGGGGGGGGGGGGTGCATAATTAAAAAGCTGTCAAATCAATTGGTTAGTAAGAACATATGGGAAATACTATCCTCCCACTTTGCACTGATTTTGGAATTGGCACATTCCTGTTAATGGATGGAATAGTTATTGATCAGTTAAAAACTGAGAAGAATCACTAGGGCAGGTAGGTGAATGGATGTGTTGTTCTGGTCACTTGAGTTTTTTTTTGACAAGGAAACATATCCTACTTTCTTCAGTGAAGGGTCAGTTACTGTTACATTTTTTCTCACTTGGGAGATTGTCTTTTGTCTTTGATTTTGGTCAGAAATGCTTTTTTCAAAATGGATAGCAGGGTTTCGCAAATTTAGTTTTTGCAGGACCCATTTTTGGATCCCGCAATTATTTTTTGCGGGACTCACTTATTTTTTATGGGACCCATTTCCAACATGTGTCTTAATCACGTGAATTATGCTTATTTATCTTCAAATACATATATCGTTAGATTGTTCAACCACCACATCAAAGGCTATTGCAGTAATCATGTTTATAGAAATTAATTAGAGCTGATACAATTAACCGATTAATCGACTAACAAATGATCGACGTCTTGATCGATAGAAAAAAGTAATTGATCGGTTAACCATTACTTTTGAACTACCGTATTATATGGGTTAACAAAGGAACAAACTTGCTCAAAAACAGGCAAACATTGTCACAATGGCTCACATGAATTATATGACACAGAGAGTAACGCATGTCAGTTACGTGCTGATATACTTGTTCGCTTGCATGATCATTATACTGTATCAGTAGCTGGGGGCGCGGTGGCTCAGTAGGTAGAGGTGCAGGCTGCGGTTCGAATCCCACCTGCGGCAACCGCGTTGTGTCCTTGGGCAAGACACTTCACCCCCATTGCCCACGTGGGGGCACGGTGGCGTTGTGTACTAAGGCCTACTGCACGTCGATGGTGCACCTGTCTTCAACCAATGCTAACCCTGCTTGTGTGGAGTTGGTATGTTGGGGAGCTGACAGTTGCTCGCCGTTGCTCGGTGGGTCTCTCCGGGTACTCCGTCTTCCTCCACCCGTAAAACTGTCATGGTCATGATTAGCCATTGTGCAGAAATATGTGACCTTAAACACCAATAAATAAATAAATAATCAGTAGCTGGAAATGGTCATTCTCACCCCTTCACCAAATGCAGGTTGTAAACGATACTTGCACAACAAATTCTTGAATTACTAATGATTTTCAATGTTTGTCTCAAAAACGTAGCTTATGACGCCTCATTGGAACGAGCTCAATGAGCTCGTTCCAATGAGGTGCCATCAGCTATATTTGGAGACAAAAATTGAAAACATAATAAAATTTGAATGGACATTTTTGGATATGGCGCTGGCTGGTTTTGTCTATTACGTTGAGTAAAGTTTTAATTGTATAAATCATCAACGGTACGGCAGTTATTCAGCTACCTATCAGGGCATGTGATTAATCGGTTAACCAATGTTAATGCATGCCATTAATCGATTAAGAAAACCCTTTAATTGTTTCAGCTCTAAAATTAATCTAATTTTATTAAATTTTATCTGATGAGAAAATGCTCATATTTTTGTGGGAACGGTAAGTGGGTCTCCTTAACAAGCATTTGCGAGAACATCACGGGAACGAAACGGCCGTTCTCGCAATTTGCGAAACCCTGGTATAGGGTGAGGGGATGGGGATGAGAGTGTTCTCAAGAAAGACATATGTGCCATCTATCAGTCCAGTATTTTGAAGGAGAGGTGTTTGTATAAAATTATACTAAAATTATAAATCATATACCCAAATTCTTCCTTGGGGGAGCTGTGGCGTTGTTGTAACCAGTTCTCGTCAGATCACCGAAGTTAAGCAACGTCGAGCCCGGTTTGTCCTTGGATGGGTGACCTGAGCGATCGATTCGGACTCCCGCGCTGTGTCCTTGGGCAAGGCACTTAACCCCGATTGTCCACATGGGTGCACGATGACGTCATGTACTAAGGCGTTCTGCATGTCGATGGTGCGCATGTCTTCAACCAATCTAACCCTACCTGTGCTGCTGTGTGGAGTTATGATGTTGGGGAGCTGGCAGCTGCTCGTCGATGCTCGGTGGTTCTCTCTGGATACTCTGGCTTACTCCACCCGTAAAACTGCCACGGTCATGATTAGCCATTGTGCATAAGTATGTGACCTTACACACCATTAAATAAATAAATAATTCTTCCTTGAATTTGAACAAATCTTCAGAAGGTTTATAGGGGATTGGGAGTTGCGGGAACAAGTTGTGTGCAGGGATTGGAGGGGGTGGGTGGGGGTTGGTGAGTGGGTAGTGAAGGCTACAATTTTTTTCTGATTTCCAGACACTTGGTGCAAGTTGGTGGATGTGTCTCTGTCAACAATCCAACAACATGTTTTTTTCTGACCTTGCAGGACCTTGTAAATTTTCTTCTCTGATTAGTTTTGAGATATTGATACCAAATTAGTAAGGAAGTCTGTAGATATATATTTTGTTATCAATATAAATGGTTTAGATTGAATTGTAGGACACTTAGTTACTTGTTATAACAACTTAGCTAACTTGTTATAACAACTTACCTATCTTTTTTAATCATTGGTCCCTAGGTCAGTTTGTCCCTTCCTTGGGGCTGATAGTAATTGGTCAAAATGCGTTTAACCCTTTACCTAACGTAACGGCCAAAAACGCCCAGCACTGTACACAAAAATCGCTATTCAGTCTTTTTTATATTTACATTTTATGCTTCCAAAATAATGGTTATGACCCTTCATTCGAACGAGCTCGTTGCGCTCATTCCAATGAGGGATCATACCCTGTGTTTTGGATGGAAAAAAATGAAAATTTTTAGTTACACGGGCATTTTTTTCACGAGTATCGTCTGCTACTAGCGTTAGGTTATGGGTTAATGTGTCCCATGGACGGAGCTACATTAGAAGCACTCTATCCAACAAAAACTTTAAAAAAAACTAACTTAAATAAGGCTCACAAATTCTGAAATATCTTCGAGTCTTTTTAATAACGCCCTTTAAATAAGGATATCGGGGGTTCTGGGTGACACAACGCAATTTGCCCCGACCAGGCATCAAACTCACAACGTTTTGATTGCAAGTTCATTGTGCTTGAGTACGCCCTTCTTATTTATTTATTTATTTATTTATTTATTTATTTATTTATTTATTTATTTATTTATTTATTTATTTATTTGTCTTTCAGCTCATATGTTCCTGACCGCGGCTATTCATGACCGTAACACAGACATATTCAAGTTCAGGCTATCATTTATACCCATGTTGCTCATTTTAAAGGACTTCCACCCCAAGCATCAGCTACTGGGTCCTATTCTACCAGCGAAACGGGGCTAATTTACAACAGTGAACAAGCACTGATTCACTTCCCGAGATCTCCACGGGGAGCGAACTCGCTGGAGGAGGCTATTTATTTATTTATTTATTTATTTATTTATTTATTTATTTATTTATTGGTGTTTAAGATCATATATTTCTGCACAAAAAGGCTACTTCATTGGGGAAATTAACGCTTGAAAATAGTCCTGTGATGGCTGACCAAACAATGAATCTTTGTAGTATGCGTAGTGAATGTGAAAGACAAACAAAGCCTAATTTCTCACATAGCGGTCAGCCTACATTCCAAGGGTGGGCCAGGCTACGTGATCACTCAATCACAGGAAAGCCAACCGTTTTGCGTCGTCAAAATTATGCCGTGAGTGTGAAATACCAAACATTTCTTTTTCGTTTTCTGTTGCTGGTCTTCTCTAAGCTGGACCTACCTACTTGATCCTGAAAACGGAGCTCATTTTAAAGGCATACTGCATCACCTCTTGTATAACGTAAAAATGGAAGAATCATGAACAAATATTTTGTCTTAGACAGTAGCGGATTTAGACGGGGCGCATCCGGCGCGCGCCCCCTCTATTTTTTCCCGAGACATGTCGGAGCGCACTACTAATGGGTCGAAAACACCACAAAACTTTACACAAGCAGTTTTTTAACGTTTTGAGAAATAGCCCTTACATGTACTATATCTTACTGAAACAATGTAAATATGGACATACTTGGAACCGGCTTATTCAGCCCGTTCCAACGATATCCATTTTTACATTAAAATTTTTTTTATAAAATATACATTTCTGGACATTTTTGGCTGCTTTCCTGGGTACTGGATTAAAAGTCACTTCGGAGTTCAGTATTTATTTATCTTTTCCCAGGAGAGCCCCCCCCCCCCCCCCCCCCCCCGCCTTTAGAGATGGGAGAATCGATCTCGAGTTTATCACGCACCCTGTTGTTTCATGGCTCAGTTTCAGACTAAGACACGCCCCTTTTCAGAAATCCTGGATCCGCCCCTGTTAGAGGGGGTAACGACGGCCTATTCACGTGTAACAAGTTGTGCGACTTGACCTTTAATTATTTTGCCAACAAGGCCCTTTTAGAAAAACTAATCAAACTTTTATTTAAAGATGGGAAAACCTTGTTAAAACATTACATATATGAATATCACTGGAACCTCCGCAATCACCCAGAACCGCCGATATCCCTATTTAAAGGGCGTTATTGAAAAAGCACGAAGATATTTCAAACTTTGTGAGCCTTATTCAAGATAGTTTTTTAAGTTTCTGTCGTTTTGTTGGATAGAGTGTTTATAATGTAGCTCCTGATTCGCGCCCCCGCGTTGTGTCCTTGGGCAAGGCACTTAACCCCCGATTGCCTACCTGGGTGGGGGTGGGGGGCACGATGACGCTGTGTACTAAGGCGTACTGCATGTCGATGGTGCGCGTGTCTGCAACCAATCCAACCCTGCCTGTGCCGCGGCGCAGAGTTCAGAGTTACGATGTTGGAGAGCTGACAGTTGCTCGTCGTTGCTCCGGTGATTCTCTCAGGGTACTCCGGCTTCCTCCACCCGCAAAACTGTCACCGATATGATATGACCCTGGCTGTTAATGTGCTGTTAAACTCTAATAAATAAATAAATAAATATAATGTAGCTCCGTCCATGGTACACATTAACCCATTTATTTATTTATTTATTTATTTATTTATTTATTTATTTATTTATTTATTTATTGGTGTTTAAGGTCACATATTTCTGCACAATGGCTAACCATGACCGTGACAGTTCTACGGGTGGAGAAAGCCGGAGTATTCGGAGAGAACCACCGAGCAACGGCGAGCAACTGTCAACTCCCCAACATACCAACTCCACACAAGCAAGGTTAGCAGGGTTGGAGACAGGTGCACCATCGACGTGCAGTACGCCTTAGTACACGTCACCGTGCCCCCACGCGAGCAATGGGGGTGAAGTGTCTTGCCCAAGGACACAATGCGGTTGCCGCAGGTGGGATTCGAACCGAGGACCTCTCGGTTTGTAGCCTGCACCTCTATCAACTGAGCCACCGCCCCCTCCCCCCCCCCATTAACCCATTATCTAACGCTAGTAGCAGGCGATACTCGTGAAAAAAATTCTCGTGTAACTAAAAATCTTCATTATTTGCATCCAAAACACAGGGTGTTACCCCTCATTGGAATGAGCGCAACGCTCTCGTTCGAATGAGGGGTCATAACCTATGTTTTGGAAGCATAAAATGTAAATATAAAAAGACTGAATAGCGATTTTTGTGCACAGTGCTGGCCGTTTTTGGCCGTTACGTTAGGTAAAGTATTAAACGCATTTTGACCAATTACTATCAGCCCCAAGGAAGGGACAAACTGGCCGTGGGGCAATGATTAAAAAGGTAGGTAAGTTGTTATAACAAAATAGCTAAAATGTTATAACAAATTAGCTAAGTTGTTATAACAAGTTACTAAGTTGTTATAACAAGTTAAGCTATGTTGTTATAACAAGTTAGCTAAGTTGTTATAACAAGTTACTAAGTTGTTATAAGAAGTTAGTTAATATAACAAGTTACTAAGTTGTAAAACAAGTTAAGCTATGTTATTATAACAAGTTAGCTAAGTTGTTATAACAAGTTACTAAGTTGTTGTTATAAGAAGTTAGTTAATATAACAAGTTACTAAGTTGTAAAACAAGTTAAGCTATGTTATTATAACAAGTTAGCTAAGTTGTTATAACAAGTTACTAAGTTGTTATAAGAAGATAGTTAACTTGTTATAACAACTTAGCACAGGTAAAAAATACATCAACTGACGTCAGAACGCTGCCGTACACAATGAACTATTCTGAATGTTTTTTATTGTTTTATAGCAATAAACATAAAACACATTGATCTTTCTATCTTTTTCACTCCCAATCACTGTGACTTACATTCAGTCCTGCTAATTCATCCTTGTTTCCTCAACAAAAAGATTGCTGTGGTAAACTGGTGCATCTTAGGTAATTGCTGTGAAGCCTGTTCGATTGTGTAAAAATCAACAGGGGGCAGGGCATTGTCTCAGTTGCCATGGATATGTAGTATGCGGTAAAATGAAAACTTTCAAGTAACTTTAACATGTGAAAGTAGTTCGAGATACATCCTGAACCATATGAACGCTGAGAAAAAACCTTGGAAGTAAGCAGGCGACTTGTTCCATATGTACAGTATGAGTGAAAATAAGACGCAGCATAACCATAAACTAAGTATCTCATTGCTTCTATGTTGATAACACCAGAATCTGACATCATTTTCTGGGAAGCTGTATGAGAGCTTACCAGAAACTGATGTCATATTCTGGTGTTATCAACATAGAAGCTAAACACATAGTTTCTAGTGGTTATGCTACAACTTGTACTGTAAATTGTAATATTAGCAATGCACCGTATTGCAACCCACTTGGTTTGATTTCTTGTGTAACCTGGAAAGTGTGCAATTTCTGCCACCACAAGGCTTTCTGTAGAAGCCATCCTTGGCAGTATTTTTGCAGTGGATATTTTTCGTTTCCTCGGCATTTTCCTTGGCACTGCTGATTACTGAGGGTTAAATACCAGGGCTGTACATTGATTACTGATGTTAATTATCAATCATCCATCATTCAGTGACTGCCGGGAAGAAAATGCAGGCGACTGAATGATCACTCTCCTTATTTTAATTTTGTGAGAGTAAAAAATTTAGGAGAGTGATTTTAACCCCTTACCTATGATGCCAACCCAAACCTGACCAGCACTATACACGAAAATGACCAAAGAAATTTTATTTTTTTCATTTTTGCTCTAAAAACATAATTTATGACTCCTGATTGGAACAAGCTCATTGAGATCATTCCACTGAGGTGTCACAAAATATCTTTCCCTTTACCCAACGTAACGGCCAAAACCGGCCAGCGCTATTCACCAAAATCACCTTTCAATTTTCATTAGTTTTTTTTCCTTTTTTGTCTCAAACACATAGTTTATGATCCTT
This sequence comes from Pictodentalium vernedei, assembly GCA_031216915.1. Lineage (NCBI taxonomy): Eukaryota > Metazoa > Mollusca > Scaphopoda > Dentaliida > Dentaliidae > Pictodentalium > Pictodentalium vernedei. The sequence goes on along the minus strand of CM062291.1, from coordinate 487,649,009 downwards.
CAATAGAATGAACTCGCTGAGCACGTTCCAATGAGGGGTCATACGCTATGTTTGTGACGCAAAAAAATTAAATTAGTTATTCAAGAATTTTGTTTGCAAGTGTCGTCTGTCTTTTGTGTTTGGTAAGGGGTTAAACAAAAAATGAAAGATTTTATTTATGCAAGATAATGTTTTGCAAGTATCGTCTCCTAATTGGGACAGGTAACGGGTGATTGAAATGCAATATATAACTTTAAACATAATTTCTTCACACATCATGAAGGCGAGTGATTAATTACTCCCCCAGTGAAATGTTTAGGGGGAATCATGGTGTGTAAGAGTGATTACTCTCCTTTCCCATCAGTCCCTCATCATTCAGTGTACCTATGATCAGTGTGTGTCTTTTAGTGACAATGAGAGGAATGTTACCCCCCCCCCCCCCCATCCCCACCCTGATTGAATTGTTTATAATTCTCCCTCTGTGTTCTGCAAGTGGGGTGTATGAATAGGACTGTGGTCCAGAAACCACTTACAGACCAGCAAGTGAGATAACTCTATCTTGAACAGTGTAAAATTGCATTTTTTTTATCATTCAAAACAGAGTTGTGTCCCTTGCTTGTCTCAGTTGTCAATTTATTTATTTATTAGTGTTTAAGGTCACATACTTATGCACAATGGCTAATCGTGACTGCAGTGGTCAATACAATTATAGAAATTACAACAAATTAACTCTTGATGGTTGTAATTCTTAAGTTTAATCTCAGTTTGTTTCATAAAAAGACCTTCAAATGAATTAAATGAGTTTCAATCTTGAAAGAGAAGCTTATGGATTTTCCCAAAATCAAGAAAAAGACCCCTTTCCTGTTCCGGTGGATTAAACCCAATGTTAGAGATTATAAAACTGTCATTTGTACAGATACAGGAGGTGGACCCCCTTCAGCAAACCCATTTTTTTCTTCTAGGGTATCACTTTAACCCCTCCCCACCCACACACACAAATGGCTGTGATTTGATTGTATTTGTTGCAAACCCTCCCTTTCTTGGTCTATATACATCCTGTCTATACATGTGGTCTATTGTATATACTATAATAAGGTCAAGGAGAAGAGAGTTATTGTGATATTATTGCCACTCAATCTATAAGTTACTAGTCGATTAACATAAGTTTGGAGGCCTGTTAAAACTCCATAATTTCCATGACTTTTTTGTGGCACTGTTCACTTTACCTCCTTGCAGAATATTTTGTTAAATAAAGAGATAAAAGGCACAGTGTGTCATCAGTCATACATTCATATATAATTTATATAGAACTTACCATCTCTTTAAACTTTATTCCAAATTCTTAAGTTATAAGTATATTAATATTAATAATTATTACCAATCATTGGTTCCTCAATTAACTTTTTCCTCTAAATCTAGTAATGGAAATGTTATAATATAATAATAAAGGTTTATTTATAGAAATGTTTATTGTGATTTGTGTATCATTTTGTTTTCAAAACACAACTGAAGTGAGAACTTTCATTTTTAGGCCTAACAGACAACGATATGATAAAACTAAGTTATCATTGAGGCTGCATGATGACAAGGTCGAATTGAGGACCTTGCATCTCGCTTTCAATCCGTTGATGACATTAACAGACAACGATATGATAAAACTAAGTTATCATTGAGGCTGCATGATGACAAGGTCGAATTGAGGACCTTACATCTCGCTTTCAGTCCGCTGATGACATTAACAGACCACGATATGATAAAACTAAGTTATCATTGAGGCTGAATCCTGACAAGGTCAAATTGAGGACCTTACATCTCGCTTTCAATCCGCTGACGACATTAACAGACAACGATATGATAAAACTAAGTTATCATTGAGGCTGAATCCTGACAAGGTCGAACTGAGGACCTTACATCTCGCTTTCAATCCACTGATGACACTAACAGACAACGATATGATAAAACTAAGTTATCATTGAGGCTGAATCCTGACAAGGTCGAATTGAGGACCTTACATCTCGCTTTCAATCCACTGATGACATTAACAGACAACGATATGATAAAACTAAGTTATCATTGAGGCTGCATCCTGACAAGGTCGAATTGAGGACCTTACATCTCGCTTTCAATCCGTTGATGACATTAACAGACAACGATATGATAAAACTAAGTTATCATTGAGGGTGCATCCTGACAAGGTCGAATTGAGGACCTTGCATCTCGCTTTCAATCCGTTGATGACATTAACAGACTACGATATGATAAAACTAAGTTATCATTGAGGCTGAATCCTGATAAGGTCGAATTGAGGACCTTACATCTCGCTTTCAATCCGCTGATGACATTGAAATGATTGAAATCATATTCGAAAAAAAAAAATAAAAAATAAAAAATAGACATGATTCTTCACTTCAGTGATCGATAATGAAAGGCAAAAGACAAAAGATTCGTTTTAAGCTTGTTTTTTTTTTAAATCGAGCCAACTTGACTTCTTCAAAATAATTCGAATGATTACGAAAATGAACGACGAGCTGCAGAAAATGTCACAACAGATTCTGATATTTTTGTGCGAGCTCCGGTGCACGATTTTAAAAATCAGTGCCCCAAGAGTGAAGGGGGGGGGGGGCAGCGCCATTAAATAAACTATATGTTTACATTGAAGTGGCACAGATTATCCTACCTCTATTTTGTACGGTTACAACTCTATTTAACCCCCACCCCCTCAGGTTGGGGCCCTAACAATCCACTCCAGACCACTCCCTAGGGGTGAGCCGCCTCTGCAACAACAAGAGCCACAACAACAACAACAATAATAAACAACATGTCTCACACTTCAGAGTTCTTAATCTCTTCATTCATTGTGTTTTCCAGCTATAATACAAGATGTAGATACCTTGAAGTTAGCGCGATACACAGCGTCGGTAATAAACGTTTCTTCTGGGGGCGTTTACCAGATGTATGCTGGTATAAAGAAGAACAGTTTCTTTATATCTTAATAAGTAAACCGATTGTATATACGGAGCAGCACAACAGAAGACACAAACTGGTCAAAAGGGAAGAATTGGAAAAGATGATGGACCAGTAAAAGAGACGATACAGTGCAAACAGCAAAAAAAAAGAATGGCCAGTTGTATTCAATTAAAATTTAAATTTGAAAGATAAGTTCTCTTCGGTTGCGAGTGGTATGTGTGTGTTTGTGTGGATTGTGGTTGTGTGGTGTGTGTCTGTGTGTGGGGGGGGGGGGTGGGGGGGGGGGTGGAGCTGAACCATAATGACGCATTCGTCAAATATGCGTCTCGAGTCCACTGATCTACTAGTATCCATACAACACCTCCTTAATAGTTTGGGCTCGCAAATTGCAATTGCAAGGATGCCGGAGATGGGGATGGGGTGGGGATAAGGTGGGGTTAGGCTTCACCCCCTACACACACACACACACACACAGACACACATACACACTTTTTCGTCGAGAATGTTCCGTAGAAGCGATCTGTACAGTCTCTTTCGCCAATTAACAACACTTGTTTTGGGCAACAAACGGCAAACTTGAATTGTTCTTCGGCTTTGTATGATCTCCTTTGAAATGCTCAATCGTCCATAAGTTATTAAAAAACCTAAGCAGAAAAGTGCGTTTCACGAACACAGAATCGTCTAAGTTTGATCTAAGCTAAGACGAAAATCTTAGACTGGTCAGTAGAGGTCATAAGTAAATCTTTACAACTTCTTAAGAATTTCTTAAAGTCTGACACGTCGTGATCGCTTGATGATACATGCACGAGGATGTCAATGTATGTTGAATCAATTTATTCGTGCCAATATGTTGTTCCTCGTTGTGATTTACCGTGCTCCATCAGACTCTAACCACAAAATGGCCGCTGTTCACTTGATATTTCAAGCAAGAAGACATCTTAGAAGACAACGCGGATTACGGGATAGAAATAATCCCCTAGATTAATGTGTGGAGAGGAATTAATATCACGATATCGTTTGGATGGAAGATTAATTACAGATGTTTGTGATTTGGTACAGCATTCTATTCAACATCCAACGAGAAGATCGAATTCCTTACCTGTATCATTGCAGGTGTTACTTGCATCACGTTTTTATGCAACTGGGAGCTTTCAGACCGTAATTGATGATATTCATGGAGTTAACAAGTCTACCATGACACGAATGGTGAACTCAGTCACCATTGCTTTGTGTGGTGAGGATTCATTTACTTTCCAGGAAGTGAACCCGCGTTGCGGGAGATAATGGTTGGGTTCCACGATAATTCGTCGCCTGAGTGCTAGAATGTCCTATGTTCTATAGGGGAAATAATATATCGTCCCATAGTGGACAGAGTACTCCCATAGGGGACATAGTACTCCCATAGGGGACATAGTACTCCCATAGGGGACATAGGACATTCTAGCACTCAGGCGACGTTATAGCCGGGTTTCCCAACGTTGTCGGGGCTATTGACTGTACGCACATCACAATAATGGCTCCTTCTGAAGAGGAAGTGGCATGCGATAAATATGCAAGGAATGTGTGACTCTCAATTAAAATTTCTGAATGTTGTCGCAAAGTGGTCTGCATCAGCTCACGATGCTTTTATTTATTCCACATCGGAACTTTGTAGACTGTTCCAAAAATGGGGACATTCCAATCGGAAGGCTTATTGGGAATAACGGATACCCGTTGCGTCCCGAACTGATGACACATATCAATAATGGAACACTGCTGCAGAGCGACGATATACGAGGACGCTGATGAAGACAAGGAATGCCATAGAACGTGCGTTTGGGGTTCTGAAAATGAGATTCCGCTGTATTGACACATCTGGTGGAACCCTTTTATTCTCTCCAGTGCGCGTTTGTAGGATTACCGTGGCTGTATGTGTTCTCCATAACATGTGCGTTGACACGACGCGATTACTGCCACCGGACGAAGACATGCCAACCAACGATGACATGGGTGTTACCTACAATGGAGACAATCAGAACACAACCAGAATCCAGTTAAGAACAGCTCTTGTTGAGGGGCGGTTTCAATGAATCATTTCGGTTGATCTTTTGAGATAAATTGTGAATTTACTTATTTTTCTTTAATGCATGACCATTTGAAGACAATCTTCTTTCCCGACGGGGGGGGGGGGGGGGGGGGGGGGGTGTCTCAATTGGTAGCGAGTTCGACTCAAGACGCTAGAGCGCTCAACCTCTCGGTCGAGTGTTCCCTCCCGTTCATATCCCGTCTCGGATTTGTCACCTCGATCTTATGTGGAGAGGTGACCATGTACCTGCTGGAAGCCGGGGGTTTCGACAGATAATATAAAATTGAAAAGTGTGCGTGTCGTGATATGGCTGAAATATTGACGAAAACGATTTTGAACACCAATGAATCGATCAATCATTTCCAACGAGGGTCGCGAGTCCTTAGGACGCATGGTGGTACACTCATTCAGCTTTGTTTCATGAGAACTATTCTGGAAGCTTCATCTACAACTTGATCAGCTAGTTGTGTCGTGTATTGATTGGTTGTGTGGGGTTTAACGTTGATTCCAGTAGTATTTCAGCCACATCAGTGACTGTCTGGTGGAACACCCGGCCTTTCCACTAAAGGTCGAAATGCGAAACCTTTGTGTGGATATATGACCGGGATTGAACACTCTACCCAAAAAGTGAGTTGTTATGCTATGAAAGTGATGTGAAATCGAAGTGGCGATATTGGTACCGTATGGGTTACCGAGTAGACATCTTCTTTCGATCTACTGAGTGTGTGTGTGACGGGGGGGGGGGGGGGGGGGGGGAGGGGGGCAATCCGATTGAGGTTGCTTTGATTATAAAGAATGACTAAGAGAATTCAACAATGCAATATAATTGTAAAATAGTAACACAACAAAACAGTTTAGGTGCAATAGTTGCTTTCAAAGGAATTGGTAATGCTTTCCCCAACAACACGCACAAGCTTCTCGTCAACAGCAAGTCTCTTCTTCTCAACCTCGAGCCTGTCTTCTTCGATCTTCAACCTTTTCTCTTCTACCTCGAGAATCCTTTCACTTAGTTCTGTCCCAGCCTGACATTTCCTCCTTTTTATTGTTGACGGCATCGATGCTGGACGCGCTGTTACTAGTGTGATATCCTCATCTGATGACTGAGGGGTATCCACAAAGTGTACTTATGTAATTATGTCTGACCATACAAACTGAATAGCCCTTAATATTTCTGTCTATTCTTTTTTTAACAATCTTGAGTGAGTTAAGTCACCATAATTGTACAGAAGTAAACTACGTGATGTCTAGATAAACTTCCGGTGAGTAAAACCAGTTATTACTGTGATAGTCTACCGACATTACGGTGTCGAATTGTATACAACTCGCCCTGTTTCCACGTATGTTTGTCGTTAATTATTTCTATATATATTCATTAGTTTAATCACGTGAGCCACGTGAGTTTGTTTGTAAATATGAAGACGATAAGTCAAAAATAATCGGAATTCAATCTGACAGAATGTCTCAGGCTAGTAGTGACAAATGGCCAAATGTAGTGATAATAATATTAATAACATGGTTTCGAGGGCCATTAACGTGTCGGGCCTTTAATGAACCCTTGGGCTGTTCATCATTCCTGTGGGGCCGTTAAGAAACCATAGCGCCCTCCAAAACCATGTTATTGTTATATTAGCGCCCTGTGACTGATGAGCGACCGGAAAACAAAAACGATATGGTTTCTGATGGCTTGAGTAAAATGCTTATCATGTTATAGGAACGCATGATACATTGGTAATAATGACGATTAATACGATAACAAAAAGAATACACAATGTGTATACTGAATAATTATTATTGATTGTGGCTTTGTTCCTTTCTCTTATAACACTTAACAGTTGAACAGTGAATTTTTCATTGATAGGATCAACCACTGACCGACACTGACAGGCCTTCAATTCTATAAAATGTTGGATCACGTACAAGCACTCGCCTTATTTGGATGTTATGTGCGCTGTTGTAATATTAACGCGCCTCGGTCAAAGTAAACTTTCAGGTGTTAACCCTTTACTTAACCTAAAGGCCAAAAACTACTAGAAAATAAACCAACATGAGCCCAGCACAGCTTATCTTTGGAATATCGCAGGCAAAGCATACAAATATGGATATCATTAGAACCGGTTCTACTGATATCCATATCTGTTTGGTTTTAATGAAAATACTTCACAAACGCCGACAAGTGTATATTCCAGGAAGTAGCCATACTTTAGCCTGTAAACAAAATAACCTCAAAATTTGATCGCGCGTGAACCTGCCGAAGCACAAGATAAATCGGTCGCGAAGATGGGATTCCAGGTGCGATGAGGTGCGCTACCGCGATCGCGCGCCTCAGAATCGAAGGTCTGCACTGATGACTAACACGCGCCTAATCATCCAACGAATATGTTCAAGGTTTGTTGAACAGCCGTACCCCATGGACACGAGATAAGTGTTCCACAGCTCGTGACGTATTTTCAATAGATTAGCGGTAAGATCGACCGTAAAAGAAAATAAGCGTCAGACATCTGTGCGTTATAGTTGCGTAGATTAACTGGGGATGTCCGAATAATTTGTCAACTCACCTATTTGGGAATTGTGTAAACTATCCGTATCGACACCTCCTCTGATGCCATGGACCCGAGTGGGTCCTAAGACGTCCAGGATCCTCTCATCCGTATCGTTAACGTCGGGTCCTGACGGACCATCCCCCGTTCCGCATATGTTCCTGTTGTTCCTGGCAACAGTCTTCTTTGTGTGGCTTGACATATTTGTCCATTTTGTCTTCACCTCCTCCACCGTCCTGACGATTCCTGACTTTTTTACAGGATTTACGTTACGCGTTATTTCCTTCCATGATTTGCTCTTCTTCAAGTTGCTGACGGTCGACTTGAATTTATTAAATACAATATCCTTGTGTTTGGAAACACCATCTGTAATGACTTCTAACTCGTCGGATGTGAAATTGGCGCTCCTTTTAGACATGACGCCATGATGACAGTAAAATAGAAAATGACGATCGAACAGCAGATACGTCGTTCCTTTATGGAGGGGAATTTTATGGAATGCCACGCCCTGTACATGAAACCCGTGCAGTCAAACATTTTCCCGTTAATGTGTGCTCGGTCAATTCCTTGTTACACGCATAATCTCCGTGGTTTGTATTATGATGAAGGAAATTACAATAGATGAACGATAACAAATATCCGCCCTCACGCAAGAGCACACACGTAATCGCCTACATTACGATCGCGAAGAGCATATTAAGCATGTGCTTTTCGCAAACTCCTCTGAAATAATACAGCTGATGCAGAATGGCGTGAAATTCCACTGATCCCAAGGACGTATTCGCATGTATGATTTCTGTCGTCACCCCATTCCAAGATGTCAATGCATGGCAACGAGTGAATGAATGAAAGCGTCCGCCAGTGGAACGACAAATCGTCCCCTGAGTTCCAATGTGTTCTATGTGCCTACTGGCACATAGAACACATTGGAACTCAGGGTACGAAATGGCAACAGCGTGTGGTCATACCAACTGAAGCTGAACATAAACCCTTACCAATTAGCGATGATTGAACAGAAACAAAACTAACAACCCATATTCAAGTATTAAATTATTTTAAAAAACAAGTAAATAAATCAATAAATCAACCAATAAACAAATCAATAAATCAATCAACAAATTAATTAATAAATAGTAGAAACAATCAATCAACTATAAGCCACTGAATGAAATCGAATAATCAGTCCACTGTGCACCGTGCACATCAAGGGAGACTATTTTTGAACTGCGTGCACCCTTTTTCGTTTGCAACTGTATCAGAAGATCGGGAACTAGTCTATGCTCATCGCAATCTTAATCTCATGCTTAAGTAAGTATTAAGCAAATTTCAATGCTATTGTAAGGACGCCGGAGACGGGGAAGGGGTAGAGGGCTTCAGCCAGCCAGCCCCTCCCCCCCCCCCCCCCCGCCCCCCTCACACACACGCTTTTTCGCCGAGTCTGTTCCTTAAAAGCGATCTGAGTAGTCTCTTTCGACGATTAATAACACTTGTTTTGGGTAACAAATTATGGCAAAGTTGAATTATTTTTTCGGCTCTGTACGATCTCGTTTGAGATGCTTAATCGTCAGATACACAATTTTGTTTCTCGGGCTCCAGGGGACGTTCTCGATCTAGATTTTGAAACTTTCTGCCCACGAGGACGCAGTGTTTCAACGTCAAAATGATACTTAAATGTAACGAAATTCAGTGTTTTGGGTCTTATTTAACACAATTTCTTACCACGGGGCGAACCAGAAATTTCTTTTAGCACCCCCCTCCCCCTCCACCCCCCTCCCCCACAACGCCACTTCGAATTAGGCTCCAGCGTCCCTGTATTGTATTGAATTCTTAGATATCATGCACACTTGAGGGATTATATAGTATGGAAATAAAATGGCGCACTTGGGAAGTAGGACTTTGGTCTTTTCGGTAACGAGTATGGCAATGAGTGAATGAATGAAAGCGTCCACCAGTAGAACGACAAATCGTCCCCTACTGGCACATAGAACACATTGGAACTCAGGGTACGAAATGGCAACAGCGAATGGTCAAACCAACTGAAGCTGAACATAAACCCTTACCAATTAGCGATGATTGAACAGAAACAAAACTAACAACCCATATTCAAGTATTAAATTATTTTAAAAAACAAGTAAATAAATCAATAAATCAACCAATAAACAAATCAATAAATCAATCAACAAATTAATTAATAAATGGTAGAAACAATCAATCAACTATAAGCCACTGAATGAAATCGAATAATCAGTCCACTGTGCACCGTGCACATCAAGGGAGGCTATTTTTGAACTGCGTGCACCCTTTTTCGTTTGCAACTGTATGAGAAGATCGGGAACTAGTCTATGCTCATCACAATCTTAATCTCATGCTTAAGTAAGTATTAAGCTTGTTTCGTGAAACACTTTCGTGACACGGAACCGTCTTATCTTAGTTGGTACTTATCTCTTAAACTTAAGTCATTCTTAAGAAATACTTATAACATTGCTTCGTGAAACGGGCCCCAGATTCGCAATTTCGCTTCTCGGGCTCCCGGGGACGTTCTCGATCTAGATTTTGAAACTTTCTGCCCACGAGCACGCAGTGTTTCTGCGTCAAAATGATACTCAAATGCAATGAAATTGAGTGTTTTGGGTCTAATTTACTGCAATTTCTTACCATGTGGCGAACCATGATCGCCCCATGGGAGCTTAGACTCTCCAAACAGGCATTTTTTAGCGCCCACTACCCCTCTTCGTATTAGGCTACAGCGTCCCTGTGTTGTATTGCCTTTTCAGATTTCAAATGTAATTGATGTGACAGTCAATTCGGTGACACGAGAAATGTGACCGAATTGACAGTTTGTTACCGAAATTACACTACCTCAGTTGTAATTAAAATTAAATGGGTGGGACCTGTGTATCGACCGCAAATGCAAAGGAAGTGAAACACAGAATAGCAAAGTGTATGGTGGGATGGGTAGGGTTCGGAGGGCGAGGATCAGCAGGTTAGGTGGCTGAACTTATAATGTTCGCGCAACAGATAAAGTACGGCAAAGCTCTAACTGACAAATACGCGCCGGTCAGATTTTTTATGTATAAATTACTGCCATTACATTTTCTGTATTTTTTTTTTAGCTCGGTGTTTTCATATCAAACTAGATACACGTACGTTCCATTGATGTATGAACACTTGTTTTGGGGGAGATTTGCGGACACTAAATCATTATCACGAAGTCTTCATTGCTGAACATTTTTCTCCCCGTGGCCGATAATATCTGGTTATTGCGCTACCCTATCTTTCTCATTCTATTAAATTTTTTAATTCTTTTTCCCTGAAAGTGTGTGTGGAGATGGAAGTGTTCAAAAAATATGTGGCGTAAATGTTGGAAACCTGAACATGTCCCTAACTATAAAGGTAAAGTTCCCTCGGAATATAACAAGTGGGGGACACGCTGCCCCATTAACTGTAATATAACAAGTGGGGTACACGCTGCCCCATTAAGTGTAATATAACAAATGGGGGACACGCTGCCCCATTAAATGTAATATAACAAGTGGGGGGGGGGGGGGGGACACGCTGCCCCCATTAACTGTAATATAACGAGTGGAGGACACGCTGCCCCGTTAACTGTAATATAACAAGTGGAGGACACGCTGCCCCATTAAATTTAATATAACAAGTGGAGGACACACTGTCCCATTAAATGTAATATAACAAGTGGAGGACACGCTGCCCCATTAAGTGTAATATAACAAGTGGGGGACACGCTGCCCCATTAAATTTAATATAACAAGTGGAGGACACACTGTCCCATTAAATGTAATATAACAAGTGGAGGACACGCTGCCCCATTAAATGTAATATAACAAGTGGGGACACGCTGCCCCATTAAATGTAATATAACAAGTGGGGACACGCTGCCCCATTAAGTGTAATATAACAAGTGGAGGGCACGCTGTCCCATTAAGTGACATTAAAAACACATAGGCGTATAACAAGCGGTTAATTACTAATTAGAAAGAGGGGGAAAATACATTCTTAACCTTAGGGAAAAGATGGCCAAAATTATTGCGTTCTATAATTGCAGAAAAAGAAAGGACCAGAAAATGGAGAGAAAAAATTAAATCTGATTCAACAAGGTGCGAGCAATATCTTGAAAAGGATCGCTAAGCCTATAAGCGGGAGGAAAAATGACATGTAAAACTAATTACAGATTTGTGTCCGCGAGACCAAAGATAGAAAAGGAGAGAGTGGAGGAACAATGAATGATAGTCTCAGTTACAACAAAAAAAAATTGTTAAAAAGTCAGCAGAATTCGCGGCGGTACATTCGGCTTACATCGGACCCTTGCTTAAGTATGTCCTATAGCGCGGGTTCCGATCCACAATTTTAGGAATCAGTGCCCCAAGAGTGAAGGGGGGTGGGGTGGGGGCAGTGCCATTAAATAAACTATATGTTTGCATTCATGTACTGCAGATTATCTTTCCTCTGGAAGAAGAACAGTTTCTTTATAGCTTTATAACTGAACCGATTGCCGTTACGGAGAAGCACAACACAAGACACAAAATGGTCAAACAGGAAGAATGGGAAAAGATAATGAACTGGATACAGAGACGATACAACGCAGACATAAAAAATATGGGCAGTTGTATTCAATTAAATTTGAAAGGTGCGGTCTTTTTCGGTTGTGAGTGGTGTGCGTGTGTTTGTGTGGATTGTGATTGTGTGGTGTGGGGGGAAGGGGGGATTGGAGATAACACATAATGACGCATTCGTCAAATATGCGTCTCGAGGAGTCCACTGACTTACTAGTATCTATATAAAACCGCCCTTAATAGTTTGGGCTCGCAAATTTCAATGCTATTGCAAGGACACCGGAGACGGGGAAGGGGTAGAGGGCTTCAGCCAGCCTCCCCCCCCCCCCCACACACACACTTTTTCGCCGAGTCTGTTCCTTAAAAGCGATCTGAGTAGTCTCTTTCGACGATTAATAACACTTGTTTTGGGTAACAAATTATGGCAAAGTTGAATTATTTTTTCGGCTCTGTACGATCTCGTTTGAGATGCTTAATCGTCAGATACACAATTTTGTTTCTCGGCCTCCCGGGGACGTTCTCGATCTAGATTTTGAAACTTTCTGCCCACGAGGACGCAGTGTTTCAGCGTCAAAATGATACTCAAATACAACGAAATTGAGTGTTTTGGGTCTAATTTATCACAATTTCTTACCACGGGGCGAACCAGGCATTTCTTTTTGCACCCCCCCCCCCCCCCCACAACACCACTTCGAATTAGGCTCCAGAGTCCCTGTATTGTATTGAATTCTTAGATATGATGCACACTTGAGGGATTATATGGTATGGAAATAAAATGGCGCACTTGGGAAGTAGGACTTTGGTCTTTTCGGTAACGAACTCTCATTTCCGTGACACTGTGACAGAGCAAAAACGTTTCTGAAATGCTAGACGAAACAAGCAAGATGTGAAAATTTTGCTTGATTTAAATGAGAACATCAATTTATGTTGATTTTGTATATACAAAGCAATCTGCCTTTGTTCTGGTGTATTTGCTTAATAAATCTTATCTTATCTTATCTTATCTTATCAAAAAATTTCTTATCTTATCTTATCAAAAAATTTATATATCATCATCAAAGTTATCAAGCTAATGTCAAACACCAAGTCAAACAGTTATTGATGCCAAACTTCATTGTAGTGCAATAAACAAATCACAGCAGAATTGTTTCAGTGACAAATTCTATTTACATGAAATTTAAATCCTAAAATTGACAAGTTTCGTGATATTCACCCTTAAATGTAGGTAGTCGGGTTTCGCAAATTGCGAGAACGGGTGTTTTGTTCCCTTGACGTTCTCGCAAATGCTTGTTAAGGAGACCTATATACCGTTCCCGCAAAAATATAAAAAAAAATTTCATCAGATAAACTTTAATAAAATTAGATTAATTTCTATAAACATGATCACTACAATAGCCTTTGATATGGTGGTTGAACAGTCCATGTATTTGAAGATAAATAAGCATAATTCGTGTGATTAAGACACATCATCCCCTGAGTTCCAATGTGTACTATGTGCCAGTGGGCTGCCAGTAGGCACACAGAACCGCCAAAAATATTTGCGGGACCCACAAATGGGTCCCGCAAAAAATAACTTTGCGAAACCCTGGCGTAGGTTCCAAATAGTTGGGTGATATGATTGTTCCGTCTGGCATCGACATCCTACACCCCCTCACCTCCAAAAAAAAAAAAATTAAAACCAGAAAAAGGCGAAAAGAAAAGATTTATTAATTACGACCCTGATGCACGAACACATACACGTAAACGTGATTTTTGGATCAATAATATGTATGGACCAAGTTTGAAGGGACTTAAAATGTGTCGACTTTTCAAAACCTGTTTCTTGTTATATTTAGAAATAAGCGCGTGACACGTCATCAGTTTGTACTTTGTTACCGGGCGTTTTCACAACAAACTCAAACAACTTACAAGTTAAACATTGAATCTTGCAGGAGTTTTGTCTTCTAGTCTGTTAATTTCCTTTCTAACGAATACCGAAGTTTAATTTAACAATATCTGTAAAGAAATTGTTTATAACAAAAACCATGGCATCTATTGGAAATACCAAGAATGGACAGAACGAAAGAGTTTTCGATGAATCCCGCCAAACAAATACAATGGCAGGCGACAAGGAAGAAAATGTAATCCCAAACTTGGAGAAGAAAGGAGTATGTCGACATGACAAAGAACTTAAGTTTTTCTGTAAAAGTCACAAAGTGGAATGTTGTGAAATTTGTGTCTTAGAAAATCATGATTCTTGTTCTGTTGTTTCTGTCAGTTCAAAATTCACACGTTATTTACGACGAATAAAGCGAGTTCGTTCCGACATTGATGACAAAGAAGACGATTTGAGAGATCATTCCATCAATGTAAAGAGATGTCTACATCTTGCTAAAATAAAAATACAGAATACTTTACAAGAAATACGAAATAAAGTAGACGAGACAGAGAAGGAATGTCTGAAAAATCTAGATAGTGTTGGTGAAGATGAACTTTCCAACATTTCATCATTATTTGATGAATATCTTTCCCTGAAAGAAGAAATAGAAAATATTATTGATAAAAGTAAAAAATTAAACAAAGAAATAATGGAATCCAGGAATCCTAGATCTCATTCTTTACAACACGACAAGGAAGATATACAACCAAGTAACGTTACATCTAAATCAAATATAGATTCCAAATCTGGAATGGAAACATTGTTTAACTTTTTATTGGATAATGAGGACAAAGTTACAAATATTGAACAATGTTTGAATCAATCGAGTGAGTTGTCATTTGAAATTAATAATGAAATAGTTGATAAAAATGATGATATTATCACAAATATATATTGTAGTGTAGAACAAGTTATTTCTGTTACGTCATTACGTACAAATCAAAACATGGACTTCAACATCAAACGACTCAGTGTGTCTTTACCTGTCAGTGGGTCGTTTGGTGCTGAAGGTCATGGTTTGACTTCTGATCCAATATGTAGAGTTAATGAACAACCCGTCAAACAATTTGTATTTGACAGAGAGTTGAGTTGTGAGGGTCGTCGTATCTACAGTATAAAGATTATATCAGATACAGACGGAGAGATGTTAGTAGCGACAAGGGACCCCAACAAATTATATCACATAAATTCACAAGGACAACTAATTACATCTATTGATTTACCGGGTGGACCCTGGGATCTGTGTGTTTATGGAAATATTGTGGTTGTTACAATTCTCAACACAAAACAAATCATAAAATATAACATAAAATCATTAACATTTCATTCTCAGATTCAACTGTCAGACAAATGTTATGGAATCTGTAGAATGGATGATAGTTTTATTATTACTTTCTTTTATGAAAAAGTTGTCAGAAATATAAATGATAACAACCAAATTATAAATCAATCAAATAAAATATTTAATGGACCACGATATGTAACAACGACTGACAACAATAATTATATCTTGGTGTCAGACGATGGTCATAGAGTGGTTACTATGACTAAAGATTTACAGACAGTCATTAATATAGTCACACACACAGATTTACAGTATCCGAGGGGTTTATGTTGTAATAGTGTGGGGGATGTGTATGTCTGTTGTTATGTTAATAAAGGACCCATCATTCAATTAACTAAAGATGGTCAATATGTCCGTACAATTTTATCCAATCAACAACAATTAATGTCTGATCCCTGGTGTATAAATTATAATTCACGTAACAGAACTCTAGCTGTAGGTTCCTGGGTGTCAAATAAAATCCAGATATTTAGAGGAGAATAAATGTGATTTGTATAATATTAACATTTACAGTAGAAATCAAATTAAGTTGTAGGATAACAACAAGAATATTCCTATATTGATAATATCAGTTTCTGACATCATTTCTCTGTGTGAAAACTTTACAATAAATTATATCAGTATCTAGTATTATTAATGTATAATAAAATAGAAATATTCTTGTAGTAAACTTACAATTTATTTTGATTCTTACTGTATCTTACATTAAACATTTAATACTTTATATAAGTTATAAATCACTGATATCTTTTTTATAAAAATACAATGTATTGATTTTCTATTGTATTTTCATCAAATCAAATTATGGCTGCTTTTAACCCTTTATCTAACACAAAAAGCAGACGACACTTGTAAATAAAATTCTTGGAGCACTCATTTTTTTTTTGATTTTTGCGTCAAAAACATAGCTTATGACCGGTTTTATTATCTTTTCATTTTTTGTCACAAAAACATAGCTTATGACCTCTTGTGAGCTCATTCCAATGATGGGTGACCCAACAAAACCATATCATGTGACCCCTCATTGGAATGAGCTCACAAGAGCTCTTAAGCTATGTTTTTGTAACAAAAAATGAAAAGGAAATAAAATTTGAATTGAGAATTTTGTGAATAACGCTGGTCTGTTTTGATCGTTATGTTGGGTAAAGGGTTAAAACAGCCATGACTTGATTTGACGAGAAATTCAAGAAAATAATTAACCCTTCAACCAAAGCAGACAATGCCAAAATTTATTATTTTAAAAATATTTTTAAAAAATTCAACAAAACCATATCATGTGACCCCCTCATTGGAACGAGCTCGAGGGGGGGGGGGGGGGGGTCACAGGATATGGTTTTGTAGAAATATTTTGAAAAATAATCTTTTTTCAGCTGCTGAATTTGCATATAATGCAGGTAGATGTCGCCGATTCGTTGGATAAAGAGTTAACATGTAAAGAATTAAAGCTACAGTAATAAATGAAATAAATTGTGGATTTACCACAAAAAATATTTCCTTTATACATGTATTATTTTTTTTATATCTACTTTTGTGTTCCTAATACAGGGCTTGCCTTGAGGCGGGGCTGATCAGCCCAG
This sequence comes from Pictodentalium vernedei, assembly GCA_031216915.1. Lineage (NCBI taxonomy): Eukaryota > Metazoa > Mollusca > Scaphopoda > Dentaliida > Dentaliidae > Pictodentalium > Pictodentalium vernedei. The sequence continues at coordinate 487,632,047 of CM062291.1, read as the reverse complement.
GCCCCGAGATCAGCCCCGAGGAGCACTTGCTGGGGGCTTTTTTGCAAGCCCCGACATTTTCCACAAAAAAGCACTAACAATAATGGACAAAATGGAAAATCAGCCCCAAAAAGGCCCCGACCTCAATATGTGGGGCACTTTTTTTAGGCCCCGACCATTTTACTCAAGGCGAGCCCTGCTAATAAACATACATGTACATGTGTTTGTTTATTAATTTGGGGGACATTTTCCACCCTGTATGCACCTTATTGGGGGCGTGGTGACTCTGTACGTAGAGGTGCAGGCTGCAAGCGGAGAGGCTCTAGGTTTGAATCCCATCTGCGGCAACCACGTTGTGTCCTTGGTTGCGACACTTCACCCCTATTGCCCACGTGAGGGGCACGATGACATTGTGTACTTATACTACTGCACATTGATGGTGCACTTGTCTTAAACCAAGTCTACATGTAACCCTATTGTACTTGTGTGGAGTTTGTATGTTGAGGAGCTGACAGTTGCTTGCCATTGCTCAGTGGTCCCCTCTGGGTACTCCGCATTCCTCCACCCATAAAACTGTTGTGATCATGATTAGCCATTGTGCAGATATATGTGACTTTAAACACCAATAAATACTCTTGTGTTCCAAATAAAAATACAGGTAGGAATAAAAGTACAGAATGGAACATTTATCAAAATTAAATAAAAGTACAAATAAGGTGCATATAGGGTGGAAAAATTATCCAAAATTAATAAATATACATGTATGTTAATTAGGAACACAAGAATAAATAATAAATGAATAAATATACCTTATTTACATGTAGACCTGTATGTTTTATTAATATTACAATTACAACAGGAAGAATATCTTCAAATTAATAAATCTTCATTAGATTGTATGATAGTATTTTGTTTAGTACAGTGTATTTATTGTTATAATCATGATGTCTAAATGTCTATTTAGTTTTCTTTAATAAAAATAACTGTAATACAGTGGTGTCCACACAATTGGATATCTCTTAACTGAATATCCCTGTTAATTGAATATAATTTCCCAACACAAAACCATTTACCATACCTCCAGTACAAATTTAACCTGTTAATTGAATAAAAAATATTGTAACCTGTCGAGAAATTACCCTGACTCTTCCCAGTTTTCCTTTGTTTATAGACCTATTTGGCCTCAGTTGTTAGTACATCCAATACAAGCATTTAATCTATTATATCTTGTTTGACAGCTTTGCCAAACAAGATATAATAGAATAATGGTGAGTTTATCTCTAGAATACAGGAAAGTGATATTGTTCCTGTTAATTGAATATTCTTGTTAATTGAATAACTGTCATTGGCAAATTGGCAATTCAATTAACAGGGTTCCACTGTACTGGAAAATACGTTGGGTTTTAGATAAAATTAACTGCATTACTCCCCCCCCCCCCCCCTCCCTTCCCAATGAATTTCCACCCTGTACAGTCTGTACTATTATTTGGGTCTGTACGTTTATTTAATTTTTCTATATGTAAATGTTCCACCCTGTACTTTTATTCCAACCTATACTTTTATTTGGAACACTAAGAATACTCTTGTGTTCCAAATAAAAGTACAGGTTGGAATAAACGTACAGGGTGGAACATTTATCAAAATTAAATAAAGGTACAGATCCAAATAACAGTACATGTACAGAGTGGAAATTCATTGATGGGGTGGGGGAGAAAATCGAGTAATGCTAGTTAATTTCATCTAAAAGCCCAACTATTTTTCCAGCCTTGCAGTTACAGTTAAAACTAGAAGTCCTGTCACAAATAGTGCGCTTTTCTGGGCTTAATTGCGCGTTAGAATTGCGCGCAATTGCCATATCGAATGGCATCCACAGCACGGCAGGTTTTCCTGGTTACTCATAGCAAACACAAGCAATGTTTCTGCCAATGGACCTCCGGGTTACCCGGAGGTCCATTGGCTGAAACACTGCTTGTACACAGGCCATATGCACAGAATCTGATAGCTTTACTTGGGTCATAATGCACACATTAACGTGCATATCAACAGGCTATTTGTGCGCATTTCATGACAGGACTTCTAGTTTTAACTGTACATGTAGTTTTTTTTAAAGAAAACTAATACAGTTAAAACTAGAAGTCCTGTTATGAAATGCGTGTAAATAGCACGTCGATCTGTGCGTTAATCTACGCATTATGACCATAGTAAGGCCATCAAATTTTGTACATATGGCCTGTGCACAAGCAATGTTTCAGCCAATGGACCTCCGGGTAATCCGGAGGTCCATTGGCTGAAACATTGCCTGTGTTTGCTATGAGTAACCAGAAGAACCTGCCATGCTTGGATGGCATTCGATATGGCAATTGCACACAATTCCTACACACAATTAAGTCTAGATAAGCACACTAATCGTGACAGGACTTCTAGTTTTAACTGTAGGTATTTTAGACATCATGATTACAACAATGAATACACTGTACTACATGTAAACAAACCACTATCACAAAATTCAATGAAGATTTACTACATGTAATTTGAAGATCTCCTCCCTGTTGTTGGAAGGGCAAGTTTAATAAACATACAAGCCCAAATAAGGTGGAAACATTCCTCCGCATAAACAGGGGTCAATTTAATTTTCAAAAATTGAATAGCAGTTTTCTAATTTGGATAAATTTGGGTAGCATTTCCTATTATTTACATGTACATGATTTTACTTTTGAAATTGATACAGGTATGTTTATAAGGAACACAAGAGAAATCTATTTAGTCATGTCATGGTTTTTTTTTTTATCAGAAATTCAATAAATAATTGCCATGTTAAGAACTGAAGCTACAGTAATAATTGAAAAAAATTGTAGATTTACCACAAAATATATTTTATTTGTAATTATTTCATCACTCAGTAATCGTACAATAATGTGGAATTATTTTTAATAACATTCCAAGTAATCATGTCAGAAAAAAAGTTATCAAAATCAAAATAAATGAGAGAAATTTTATTATAATTTTATAATTTATTCCTAACATTGTATAAATAAATACAAGTAAAGTTGAAATATATCTGTGATAAATCTACAAATTATTTTGATTATTACTGTATCATATTAATCAGAATATCATTTTATTGTCTCACAATGAAATAATTTGAATAAGATTTACAAGTTGATAACTTTTACACACACACCCAGAGAGTGGATTTATACAAATCTCCCAGAGAGTGGAAATTCCACTCGGTCATCTTTCATGTATGTTGTGTGAAGAAATAATTGTATTATCAAGTTCATGTACAAGAAATACAAAATGCAAGTTGATGGATTCAAAATATTCAACATTGTGGTCCATCGACTGAAGCATTTTGTTTTTTTCAAACAATTTAAGATTTATTGCCTGAGTGGAATTTCCACTCTGTGGGTATTATGACTCTTTAGTAATACATTACTCTCATTATATTTTTTGTCTCCAAAGTGCATGTAAATCTAGTTTTTTCTTTCTTTTTAACAATATTTGTTGTCTTTTGTCTCCAGAAGAGCTCATTCCAGAAAGGATAGATGTACATGAATGTAACTACATGTAATCTATAGTTCTGACAAGAAAACAAGATAATTTGTAAATAATTTGTCACCAGAGGAAACTGATTATCTTAATAAATTTTCCTTATATCTACACTAAGCAAACCTACAGGTTACAGTATGCTAGGCACACCGTAACCTATTTTAAGGTTATGGTGCTTGAAGCTTATATCAGTCCCTGTTGTGGTTAGAGATGGGGGGTTTCCAAATTTCATATCTGTTCTGTTGAATACAGGGTCCGACATAAGCCATAACCTATAGGTCAGATTATAGGGGAGGTTACATGTTTCTATAAACTCGAGACCTACAGTTAAAACTGGAAGTCCTGCGCCCAAATAGCACGTTGATATGCGCGTTAATGTATGCGTTATCACCCAAGTAAAACTATCAAATTCTGTACAGATGGCCTGTGCACAAGCAATGTTTCAGCCAATGGACCTCCGGGTAACCCGGAGGTCCATTGGCAGAAACATTGCTTGTGTTTGCTATGAGTAACCAGGAGAACCTGCCGTGCTGTGGATGCCATTCGATATGGCAATTGCGCGCAATTCCAACGTGCAATTAAGCCTAGAAAAGCGCACTATTCGTGACAGGACTTCTAATTTTAACTGTATTATTAGGTTACAAGAGGAAACTGATTACTTTAATAACTGACCTTATATCTACACTGAGATGACACAGTGGCAATAAAAATACATATTCTGTCATATTTTAAATGATAATTCATTATCTTAATTATGAATATAATGTATACAACATCTCTAGAGGGGGTCAGTTTTAAGTTTGTTCAAATCGGGTCCTTGAGTTAGTATTTGGGCTCTCTATTGGAGGCCAAAATTTAACTTTGTGCAATTTGAGGAAATTTCTCTAAAAATCTTCTTTTTCAGAGCTACATGTACCAGTCACAATCCTTTCATGTTTGGTATACAACATCTATAGGGGGATCAGATTCAAGTTTGTTCAAATCGAGCCCCTGGTTTTATATTTGGGCTCCCAGCAGGGCTCGAAATGTACACCTGTCCACCTGTCACTGACAGTCAGAAATTTGGTGGAGACAAGTAAAGATAAATCATACCTGTCACTTTACCTAACAAATCAGCCAAAACCGCCTGCATAAAAACTGAACATGCTATTTTTTTTTTCATTTTTCTCTGCCAAACCATAGCTTATGACCCCTCATTGGAACAAGCATTGAGCTCGTTCCAATGAGGGGTCATAAGCTATGGTTTGGAAGAAAATTGTTTTTTTCTTTTTTTTCCGTCTGCAACTAGTGTTAGATAATAATGGGTTAATATTCAGTGAATGATTTGATTCTGGAATCAAAACATCATCATTAGAGATACCGGTAATATAAAAGTTATTTATTTATCGGTGTTTAACGTCACATATTTACATGTATGCACAATGGCTAATCGTGACACAACATGGGAATAAAGTCAGGTTTAGTCAATCGTTTATACCCCATGCTGCCCATTTTAGAGGACTTCCAGTCCAAGCATTCAGGCTTGGCAATTTCAGGAGAGCGATTTTTTAGCTCTCCTTACTGCCCTCCTGAAAGAATTAAGGAGAGCAAAAAATTGCCCTCCTAAATATTTTGGTCTGGGATGATTGAGATTACATGTATTATGCTCACATTAAATTTTTGTTGTAAAGCAAAAATGTAATTTAACTTCGAAGTCAAATAACATCACGTAATTTCATTTTGAAAGTGGTTTAGTGGTAAAAGGTAATGGCTGCAACCATACCCAAACACAGTTGCAATCATTTGAAGCAAAATGGGTCACAGCAATATTTTTTTTCTGTCAGTTTCAAGTTCAACAACTGACATCACAGTTTGAGGGGTAATTATTCAAGGAATATTGACACTATAATATACTACCATTACTACTATCCTGTCACTTGAAGCACTTGCACCAGGATGTGACTGTAGATTCAAGCAGACCTGTTGTCCAAGAAAGTCATACGCCTACCACTACCACCTTCAACCCTTGGGGGGGTTGAAGGTGGTAGTGGTAGGTGTATGACTTTCTTGGACAACAGGTCTGGGTACACACACAGGTCTTGTCAAGTGTGTGTTCGGTTGTTGAGTGAAATATCTAGATGTCTAAGAGATTTCGCTTTAGTAAAGTTAATAAAATCACTGATGTAGTCTGTTGGTTTCAGTTTCAATGAGTTCGTTCAATTGGATACTTAAAATGCTGTGTAAAGCTAATTGCTCTCCTAAGCTGATTGAGGAGAGTGATCTTTTGCCCTCCTGCATTTTTCAGAATGCCAGGCCTGAGCATTGGTGACTGGGTCCTATTTTTACCAGTAAAGCAGAAATTGTTTACCATAGTAAACAACAAGCATGACCTCACTTCCCGGGGTTTCCACGGGGGTTTTGTTTATTGTTGAATGGTAATGTGTATAGCCCAACATACATATAGCATTAATTTTAAAAACAATATTTTCAAAGTACTGTACATGTATATACATGCTCATAAATTCACACGAAAGTCCAATGTTCAGGTGAAAATTTGAAGTGACAGGTTAAGAAAAAAATCCGCCTGTCATGTGTGACAAGTAGAAATTTTGAAACATTTCAAGGCCTGGCTCCCAGTAGGAGCCTGAATTTTAACTTAGTGCAATATGAGGGAATTTCTTTAAAAAACTTCTTCAGATTCACCAGTCAGAATCCTTTCGTATGTGGTATAGAACATCTCGAGGTGGGTGTGGGTCAGTTTCAGATTTGTTCAAATCGGTTACCTGGGTAAATATTTGGGCTTCCTAGTATGAGAGCCTGAATATCAACTTAGTGCAATATGAGGAATTTTTTAAAAATCTTTCTTCCTTAGACCCTGTAGTCAGAATGCTTTCATATTTATATATATATCTCTAGGAGGGTCAGATTCAAGTTTCTTCAAATTGGGTTCCTGAGTTAATATTTGGGCTGCCTGTGGGATCCTGAGTTTTAACTTAGTGCAATATGAGGCAATTTCTTTAAAAAAAAAAATTCTTCTTGAGAAATATCAGTTAGAATCCTTTCATATTTGATATACAATATCTCTAGGAGGGCCAGATTCAAGTCCGTTCAAACCTAGTCCCTGGGTTGATATTTGGGCTCCCTATGGGAGCAAGAATTTTAACTTAGTACATGAGTAAATTTCTTTAAAAATCTTCTCCAGAACCATCAATTAGAATTGTCTGATATTTGGTATACAACATCTCCAGAGGGGTCATATTCAGGTTTGTTGAGATCATACCTCTGTGTTGATATTTCGGCTCCCTGTGGGAGCCCAAATTTTAACTTAGTGTAATATGAGGAAATTCCTTTAAAAATCTTCTTCTTGAGATCCACCACTCAGAATCCTTTCATAGTTGGTATACAACATCTCTAGGAGGGTCAGATTCCAATTTGTTCTATTCCAGCCCCTGGATTATTGATTTGAGATACCTATGGGAGCTTGAATTTTGACTTAATGCAATATGAGGGAATTTCTCATAAAATTTCCTTCAGATCCACCAATCAGAATCCTTTCATATATGGTCTTCAACATCTCTAGGTGGGTCAGATTCAAGTTTGTTCAAATCAGGTTCCGGGGTTAATATTAAAGTTTAACTTAGTGCATTGTGAAGACATTTCTTTAAAATCCTTCTTTAGATCCACCAGTCAGAATTCTTTTCTATTTGGTATATAACATCTCAAGGGGGATCAGATTCAAGTTTGTTCAATTTGAATCCCTGGCATAATATTTAGGTTCTCTGGGTGGGATGGGGGAGCATGTTAGGTGGCGGTTTGTTCAAATCCATTCCTGAAGTGTTTTTCTCCACAATTTGCCTAACATGCCTTCATTCCTTTGTAGTGTTGATGAACCATGTCTAACTGAATGTGATCCCACTTTGGCAGGTGAGCGATTAAGGCCCCTTGGGGCCTCTTGTTTAATTATTTTATTAGCTCACCTGACTGCAAGTCAGTGTGATGTATTGTCATCACTTGGCATCCGTCGTCTGTTAACTTTTGCAAACTTGGCTTCTTCTTCACAGCCATTCAGCCAAATTCAAACATATTGTAACAAATGCCACTTTTAAAAGATTCATACCTTAAATACACCCCTTTTAGCTCATCTTGACAAAGTCAAGCTGAGCTAATCTCATCGCTCTCCGTCCGTCGTCCGTCAACACCATGTTTTGGTCTTCTCCTCCAAAGTCACTGGGCCAATTCAAGTGAAAGTTTGTGTGAGTGATGGCCCCAAAGGGGCATTTCATTTTTGTTCAACTCAGCATGCCCAGCCCCATAGGGAGGGAGTGGGGGAAAATGCTCCAAAATATTTTAAAAATCTTCTTCTCAAGAACCAGTGTGTACAATGACTTGATATTTGCTATGGAGCTTCCATATGAGGAGTAGAATCAAGTTTGTTCAAACGAAGGTCGTGAAGTAATATTTGGCTTTGTAATAGGAGGGGTAAGATTTTTGGCCCCGCCCAAAATTTCTATTTTCTGAACCGATGGTCCGGTATGAACCAAATTTGGTTTGTGGTAGTATTGGGTCATAAGTACTTGACCCACGCAAAAAAAAAAAATCCTGCATCCCCATGGGAACCCTGGGAGCTAAAAATAGAAATATTTTCAAACGCCCATATTTCCCAAACCCCACGGAACAGAGAGCTTTTATTTGGTATGAAGTATCCTTATGACCAGTAGAATTGAATGGTAAAAATAAATTGCCATCGGTTATGTTAGGGTGTTCTGTAATGGGCATCGAAAAAATGCTGAGTCAGCATATTTGCAAAAATTTTAAAAAATCTTTTCTCCACAATCAATCATCAGAATCTTTTGATATTTGGTATACAGCATTCATAGGGGCGTCAGATAAAAGTTTGTTGAAATAAAGCTCATTGGTTCATATTTGGGCTTGCTACAGGGGGCTGAAGTTTTAACATAGGGTAATATGGGGAATATTCTTTAAAAATCTTCTTCTTCAGAACCACCAGTCAGAATCTTTTAATATTTGGTATACGTCATTGTTATGAGGGTCAGATTCTAGATTGTTCAAACCAAGTCCCTAGGTTAATATTTGGGCTTCCTACGGAAGCCCAAATTTGATCTTTGTTCAATATGGAGGGTAATTTAAAAAAATCTTCTTCTTCAGATCCATCAGTCAGAATGCTTTGATATTTGGTATGCAACATCTCTATGGGGGGTCAGATTCAGGTTTGTTCAAATCAGATCCCTAGGTATATATTTGGGCTCACTGTGGTAGCCCAAATTTTTACTTAGTGCAATATGAGGAAATTTCTTTAAAAATCTTCTTCTTCAGATCCACCAGTCGGAATGCTTTTATATTTGGTATACAACATCTCTATGGGGGTCAGATTCCAGGTTGTTCAATTCGAGTGCCTAGGTTAATATTTGGGCTCGATATGGAAAAATGAAATTTAACTTATTACAATATGAGGGAATTTCTTCAAAAATCATCTTCTTCAGATTCACTTGTCAGAATGCTTTCACATTTGGTATACAACATCTCTAGGGGGTGTCAGATTCAAGTTTGTTCAATTCGGATCCATAGGTTAATATTTGGGCTCACTATGGTAGCCCAAATTTGAACTTAGTGCAATTCGAAGAAATTTCTTTACAATTTCTCTTCTTCAGATCCAACAGTCAGAATGCTTTCATATTTGGTACACAACATCTCTAGGGAAGTCAGATTTAACTGTGTTCAAATCAAGAGCCTGGGTTAATATTTGGGCTCTCTATGGAAGCCGGAATTGGCCATTTTGCTGAAGAATTAAAAATTTTGTATTCAGTACCCTCTAGAGGTACTAAGATTAATCCACATAGGTTGTATCAAGGGGCTTCATAGGGGAGCTCTACATTTTACTTATGATCAACTGAAGAAAAGGCATGATGCCCAGATTATTTTTGTCACTCCTGAGGGACTCAAGGATTGACAGTGTAGCCTATGGAGATGGCTTGCTTAATGTAGACTTATTCTTGGACTCTGTTTAAATTGTGTTCTGTACAAGATGAGCACTTCAGGCCCTGTGGGGCCTCTTGTTTTTAATGTATTCCCGCCCTATAATTTTTTTTTAAAGGGCGTTGCAGCCAAAGGCTCCCGAACGAGACGGCGACGAAAGCCGATGTCGAGCGAAATCGTCCTTTATATTGTTTTCACATTTTTTTATCGTCGGAAGTTTTTCACGAGACGTGATTCGCCGAGACTTCACAGTACATGTAAATCAAGGAGTATTCAAAGAAGCTCAGGTCAGAAATTTTGCCTTTAAACGATTTCTTGGAAATATAAATAACGGAATGGGGTGTTGAGTGGGTCAGGCAAAAATAAAACGAGGGTTAACATCGCTCACCTAACATGTTGGAATTATTCACTTCATTGACCCAAAATATAGCAAGAATCCGATCTATCGAGCCACTGACCATGCCACTTAACTTCCATAGCAACACGGGACTTCCTAGCAACAGGTAGACTACTGTGCTGATTTTAATCGAATTTAGCATGTGGATTCACAATCCATTACAAAGTCGACCTATTGGGTCATTAACCATGTAGCATAACCCCCATAGCAACCAATGTAACTCCATAGCAACGGGCAAACTACCAGGCCGATTTCAACCAGACTTGGTGTCCGAAACCATAATGCCTCGGAAATTCGATCTATTGGGCCACCGACCATGTCACGTAACAACCATAGCAACCGGTGTGACTCCCTAGCAACAGGTAGACTACTGGGCCTATTTTAACCAAATTTGCTATCTGAGACCATAATGCTTTGGGAAATCGACCCTTTGGGCCATTTATCATGTCACCTGGCACCCATAGTAACTAAAGCAGCTCCCTAGCAATGGGGAAGGTACTGAGCCGGTTTTGTCCGAATTTGGTATGTGGACCCACAATGCATTACAAAATTGGCATATTGGGTCAATGTCATTGACCATGTTACATAACTCCCATAGCAACCAACAAGACTCCATAGCAACGGACAAAGTACTGGGCTGATTTCAGCCAAACTATTGGGCCTATTTTAAGCTAATCTGGTATCTGTGCCCATAATATGTTGGAGATCGACCTATTTGGTCATTTATCAAGTCAGGTAATATCCATGGTAACCAAAGTGAGTCCTTAGCAACGGGGAAAGTACTAGGCCGATTTTGACCCAATTCGATATATTGACCCATGATACATTTGTAATTCGACCTATTAGGGCACTTACAAGGTCACGTGATTGTCATAGCAACCAATGTGACTCCCCAGCAAAGGGCAAACTACTGAACCGATTTTAACCAAATTTGGTATGTGAACCCATAATATATTTGGGAAATGGACCTACTGGCTCACCGACCATGTCAGTAATTACTTCGTGCTTATGTTTTTATATCCGCTCTGTTGTGTCCTTGGTAATAATTAAATAATAATGAGGTTAATGGCACAAAATAACCTCATCTTTATACCACTGAAATATACATGATACCAGATTTGTATCTGTATGGCGGAGTGGAGAATCACTGCCATTTTATCCCATCGCCCCTTTTTTACATAGTATTGGTATAATTTTCTTGTTTAAATTGTTTATGTCCCATAAAATATTTCAGTGGATTCCGGTGTTTAGGGGTATCGGTATATTCTTTGACCTGGTACTGTAAGTTGGGAAACGTCCTTGTGGTAATCAATGCTTACCGGAGGTTATAAATTGTTATCTGTTGGATGTTAAGCAGTATAAATGTGTTGTCACAACTCCTTCTGCCATTAAAATTATCCAGGACATAAAGTAATGTTGGTTTCGTGCCTTTATTGGCTCAAATTCACTCATCTTTATTTTAACATGTGAGCGTAAATTTTGTACTACAAGAAGTCAAGGACGTCACTGTCGAAATGCCTACTGGGAAATCTTGACCTATAAAAAATGACTTGGAATTTCCAAGTATACCTGGGTATGCCGTAATGTAATTTTCTCATTAATGGGTTAATTAAAGTTCTATTTCTAGGTTATATGTTTGATTTGTGGAAAATTCAGTTGCTGGATTATGCCAACACCTGTGTTTGCCTCATCCAAGCATAGTTTTTGTGTTAACGTTTTGTCTGGCTTTTGGCTTTCGGCAGAATTCTGCAGGGTTCAAAGTGTCACCTTTGCGGAATTCTGGCAGAAGTCATGTGACCTGGCAGAATTTTAACAGTATAAAATTAGCCGACTACCGTCGCCGGTTTGCTGGAGTCTGGAGGGAACAAGCCATTTTAATTGAAGCCGTAACATTGTAAGTGTTAGCCCAACATTTTATTTTATTATTTTTATTTTCTTTTGTTTTTTTTTTATTATGGAGCCTGGAGTGGCAGAAATAATAACAGTTTATTTTATTTGACCCAGCCAGGATAGGATCTAGAATCAGTGCCTGAAAGGGCAAAAGGCTCAAAAGTTTTATTTTAGTTGAAGCTTTTAGCAGAAGTTTCTTTAGTTTATGCCTGAAAGGGCCACCGATTATATTTATTTTTGTAAAATGTTTTCGTTGTTGTTTCACACAGAAGGATTGAAAGAGCCAGAGTGAAATTTTAAAAGGCACTACCCCTATATAAAAATAATTGACAGTATTTAACCCCCCCCCCCCCCCAAGTCTTCCATTTTATTATTTATTTAATCTCTGAGTATCACACAGAAGGCTTGAAAGAGCCAGTGTGAATTTGTAATAGACCCTATCCCAGTTAAGGCTATATACATTATTTTTTTTATTTATAAACTTGTATACAATTTTGCTTGAAATAGCTGTGTTTTGCAGAATCTACCACACCCCACCCAAATGTCAGTTTATTGAGCAAAAGATTGTTTAAGTCATTTGGATTATGATCCATCTCCATGATAAGAATATAGAGCCTGAAGTGGACAGAGTTTCATTTGGTGAGATGTTGCTGTATTCCATCTACAGGAAAGTAAATTATGTCAATCTCCATTTCTCATGACCCTACCACCCACCACCCTCTCTTTTATTTCAGACGTAAACCTTAGAGTTTACATAAGTCACCCTTAAAGTGTACTGTTGTTAAACCTACATATGATTCAAATATGGCTCATTTCAGAGAATTACAGTGTTGCAGATTTTGAATGGTTGAGCGTTCACAAATGTCTTTGTAAATAAATCTGTCATAGAGAGATAGCAACCTATAACCAGTTATAACCCTTGCCCATAAAATTATTGTACCGTTTCCTTTCTGGTGTTAGTAAAGAATAATACCTTCAAGTATTATTCATGGTGAGGGCGGTAGGAAAGAGCTCGCATATCTAGCTCTTTCCGACTGGATCCACCATGAATAACCAATGGGGTAATATTCCAAATTGTGTTTTTGCAATATAGGTTATCCTGTAAAAAAATATGGTATCACTCTCATAAGTTTAGTGTTAAATTTCCCTGTAGACCCCTTCTAGCATAAAGCCCATCTCTTGTAAATAACTCAGTTGCTCAATACTCTGTCATAACCCTATCCCTGCACTACTAAATAAACACCCATGTACCCCTTTCTTTATTCCAAAAGGTTTAATGACATATCTGAGTAACATCAAAGCCTGAAAGGGCTAGAATGTTACTGTGATATCGAGGCCTGAAGGGGCCAGAATGTCTTATTGTGTTAAAACACAAATGGTTCTGACACTTACTTGGGTGATGAAAAGTATCGGTATAAAATGTGTGTAATTGCCTCTTGAGCCAAGGTGGCTTAAAATTTATTATATCCCCTTATGTGAGTGTGTAGGGAATTCCCCCCTCCCCCCTCCCCCCCCAAAAAAAAAACAAACAACAACTGTCGATTAGTAAGTGCTTGGGAAGCATAGTCAGCAGTGGGTTTTTTATTGTAATGTGTGCTGTTCCTGAGTACTGTACTTTGTCCCTGATGAAAGTGAACCTGGGATCATTGTTCATATTTAGAAATCTCCACGACCACCTAAACGCTATTAAATAATAAGTTTTCAACATTTATCCTAGTTTGATGTGTTGGATGCTTTTGGAGGGATCTCATGCTATGTCTCCTTTCACCTGCATACAACACCTCAAACTCCACTTCACCCATATGTTTGTAAAACATGCACCTGTAAATTGTATATACCTTGGTTTGATGTGCTGGGTGTTGTTGGAGAGACCTTATGCTAGGGCTCTTTCCAGCTGCATACAACACCTCAAGCGACGTTTAGCCCATGTGTTTGTAAAACACACACCTACATGTATAATTAAACCGTGTTTTACTATTCGTGTAAATCGCATATTTCCTGTTGTGTAACCCCAAATCCCACATATCCTTCCCAGCCATAGTCCAGCAGTCTAATCATACCCTATTTAAATTAAATAACTGTAAATGGTTGAGTAATAATAATATTCTGGTGTCCTTTTGTACACCTCCTTTTGTCGTCCTGTGCAGTTGTGGTGAGAGTATGAAAAGGGCTCTTCCCAGCACTGTACAGGGTGATGGTAAAGTGGTATTATTGTTGGAACATGTTGTCCAACAAGTTAGTATGTTGTATACTCAAAAGGGAGTATAGTGTGGAGATAAACTGTAGTGTTTTTGCTCCGTTGTATCTTGTCTAACAATTCTATAATCATTTTAAGCACATCTGCCATAGTTAAGAATACGTACGTTACGCGTAGATGATGCATTACTGCCATTAGCCAACTTTAGGCAAATTATCTGGTGTAATCTGAGATTACACTAATGCGAAAGTGACCGTTACATGAATTTCCAAGGTCCGAGGTGAAAAACAAGTATTAAACCCACCGATATTACGCGGACAATGAATGCAATAATTAAATTGGACAAGACATTTGGAGTGGAAGGGATTAACTCCAGATAGTGTAATCTCTGCATTAATTGTGAAATAGATTAGATCAAATAAATTACTGCATGTTGATGTCACAGAATGTCTGACCCACTCATTGGAACAAGCTCGCCGAGCTCGTTCCAGTGAGGGTCATAACCTATGTTTTTGAGACAAAAATGAAAATAATAGTTATTCAAGAATTTTTTTGCAAGTGTTGTCTGCTTTTCATGTTAGGTAAAGGGTTAAGAACGTAAATATTTTATGAATGTTGGTAATGGAAAGGCCAACATCATTTCGTCGAGTTGAGATTGTTGAGTTATACATGTATTTCGACCACAAACTTGTGAGTGTCGTGCAAAATGTGATAATAAGTAGATCCTTTTCGCTCAGGCACCCTAGAAATTAATTACAGCTGTAATCTGTGACCGTGAATCACGACGATTTTAATATCATGTCGGACATTGACTCGTGAAACAATCGGCAATATTGGTGGGTGTCTTCTCTTAGATCTTGAGTGAAGATATCGTGGACCTAGGGTATTCATATAATAGTTGCTTGCGCAGTAGTGTACACCAGATGTGCAGTTGGACTGCACATAGTCTGGGACTACAGGGATTGGTAGAGATTATCTTGATGATGAGACCTCTCTAATTGGCTCATCCTTGGGTTAATAACTATTAATCATCATCAATCAGACTTCATCCTAAAGTTGTGCAATATTCACTTGCACTTCATCAAAATGTTCACTTTCATGTTGTCATTGTGTGTTGATTTTATGTGATGTCTGTATTTGTCATGTGGTGTTTTGTCCGGTATGAATTAGTGAGTGGGATCCCTAAATTGTATATAATGTAAATAAATAATATTCTTAGTTCTTTAAAATAATAAATTATAAGTTTGACATACTCTTTTATCATTTAATTTAACTGTACACCTAGTCTGACAGGAATCCTGACAGGAGTTATTATAGATAATTTGGTATATGGACATTCGGCATGTGGAATCATTTTCCCTCCTTCAGCTTGGCCGTTACTCTTGGAGTGTGGGATACAAGGTGCCTGTGTCCAATTGTTCAAGAGTGAATGCTAACCTAAACTGAAGTATCAAAACATTAATACAGTCTTTTTAGTAGTCACAGATAAAAGGGGTGGCTTGTCCCAAAGCTTCCTCTTTTCTTCCCAATATTTCCACTCCCAAATCAAATCCATTCCCAGCCCAAGTTATCTCCCTTAATATCCTTGCATATGCAACCTCCCCACTGCCATTGTCCTAATCCCTGCCCCTACCAGTGTAACCGTTCGAAGATTTAACTTGGCCTTATTCAAGTAGGTGGTTGGTAACTAGCGTATCGGTGGAACAATCACTGAGGATGATGACAGGGGTTAGCTATTATCATTCTCTGGGTCTGAACCATGGGTATACTGTTGCACTGGGTTTGAGCCTTTGGGATTGGTCTGTAATGGCTCCTAAAAATTGGTCTATCTGTGGGCTGGTCACTGAGGAGGCATGGCAGGGGGCATCTGTCATGATCCTCTGGGTCCGGACTACAGCTTTACCGTTACAATATATTGCACAAGCCATGATCCCAGTGCAATTGCTCCAGTCAGCACCCGTGTTTTCTATTTTCCTGGAGCTAAAAAATGTACTTGTTGAAAAATGATGTGGAACATTAATATACTGTGAGGGCATATAAATGTTTGTTCTTTTGAGAAAGCAGCATTCTATGGCCAGTGACAAGTTACTGTCATAATTCAGCAATTCTTTATACATTTAACCCCTTGGACACGAGAGGCCTTTTTCTGGCCAGGAACAAGATACGTCATGACGTCATTAAATAGGATGGCTGTTCAGTAAATGTTTTTTGGTAGACCAATTGATATTTTCAACGTGCAGCCTCAGGTCTGCACGTTGAAAATATTGATGGGTCTACCCCAAATAATGAATATGGACTCTTCTAATTGCTGCCATTGAACTGGCATGGTAGATACCACTAGAGTTCAAAGGGTAAAAGTTTCTGGTGTTTGCTGACAGTATTCCCTCGAAAATTCATATACTGACATTTTACTGGTGCAATTTGCTCCTGTCTCTGATTTCACTGGGGTTTAAAACTGCACCCGTCAATTTTGTTCATTTCCAGCACTACCATCCCTGGGGTATACCCGTTCTATTTTGTTCTTATGAAGCCGCTGCCTTCTTCAATGATGCCAAAGCCTAAAAATCTTTAAAAAAATTTCTTCTCATGAACCACCACAGAGATTGCCTTGATATATGGTATGTAACACTCGTTGGTGTTGAAGATTAAAGTAAAGTTTGTTCAAGAGAAGTTGCTAGATCAATATTTGGGCTCTCGGTGGGCACAAACCCATTCTGGGCTCTGCCCCAAATTTCTGTTTCAGGAACTGATGGGCGGATTTGAACCAAATTTGGCATGTAGCATAAGTGGGTCTAAAGTACTTGATTGATGCCCGAAATTGTTTTTTTTTTTCGTTGCCCTGTGGGTACCCTAGGGGCTAAAAATAGAAAAAATTCAAATGCTCATATTTTTCAAACTACACGGAACAGGGAATTGTTATTTGGTATGAAGCATCCTTTTGACCAGTAGAATGGATTAAAAACAAAAAGGGTCATCGGTTGTGTCGTGGTGTTCTGGAGGGGGCGTTTGAATAAATTCTGAATCAGCATATTTGCGAAAATTAAAAAAAAAATTTTTCTTCAGAACCCTTTATCAGAATCTTTTGATATTTGGTATACAGCATCCATAGGATGGTCAAATACAAGTGTGATCAAATCGACCCCTCGGTTCATATTTGGACTCAACAGAGAAGCCCAAATAATTAACTTAGGGTACTATGGGGAATAAGCTTTAAAAATCTTCTTCTTGAGATCAAACAGTCAGAATCTTTTGATACTTGGTATACAACATTTCTACAGGGGTCAGATTGAAGTTTGTTCAAATTGAGTCCCTGGGTTAATATTTGGGCTTTCTGTGGAAGCCCGAATATTAACTAGGTGCAATATGGGGAATAATCTTTAAAAATCTTCTTCTTCAGATCCACCAATCAGATTCTTTTGATATTTGGTGTGCATCATCTCTAGGGGGTTAGATTCAAGTTTGTTCATATGGGATCTCTGGATGAATATTTGGAGCTCAAATTGTAACTTGACGCAAAGTGAGAAAATTTCTTTAAAAATCTTCTTTTTCAGACCCACAAGTGAGAATCCTTTCATATTTGGTATGTGACATCTCTAAAGGTGTAAGATTTGAATTTGTTCAAATCGTCTCCCTGGGTTAATATTTGGGCTTCCTATGGGAACCTGATTATTAACTTGGTGGAATATGGGGGATGTTCTTTAAAATTCTTGTTCTTCAGATCCACCAGTCAGATTCTTTTGATATTTGGTATGCAGCATCTTTATGGGGGTTAGATTCTAGTTTGTTCAAATGGGATCACTGGATGAATATTTGGGCT
Source organism: Pictodentalium vernedei (assembly GCA_031216915.1). Classification (NCBI taxonomy): domain Eukaryota; kingdom Metazoa; phylum Mollusca; class Scaphopoda; order Dentaliida; family Dentaliidae; genus Pictodentalium; species Pictodentalium vernedei. Next base: position 487,614,245 of record CM062291.1, on the reverse strand, counting down.
CTTTATTGGAGCCTAAATTTTAACTTAGTGCAATATGAGAAAATTTCTTAAAAATCTTTTCCAGACCTGCTAGAATCCTTTCATATTTGGTATGTGCCATCTCTAGAGATTCAAATTTGTTCAAATCGAGTCCCTGGGTTAATGTTTGGGGTTCTGTGGGAGCCTGAATATTGCATTGTAACTTTGTGCAATATGGGGAATAATCTTTTGATATTTGGTATGCAACATCTCTAGGAGGTGGGGGGGGGGGGGGGGGGTGGGGGGGTAGACTCAAGTTTGTTCAATTGGGATCCCTGGATGAATATTTGGGATCTTTATTAGAGCACAAATTTTAACTTAGTGTGCATTATGAGAAAATTTCTTGAAAAATCTTCTTTTTCAGACCCACTAGTGAGAATCCTTTCATATATTTGTCAAGTTTGTTCAATTGGGATCCCTGGATGAATATTTAGTTTTTTTTGTGCAATAAAAAGGTTGTAGACTTGAAAAGTATCACAGTGGCAATAAAAATACATATTCTGTCATATGTTAAATGATAATTCATTATCTTAATTATGAATATAATGTATACAACATCTCTAGAGGGGGTCAGTTTTAAGTTTGTTCAAATCGGGTCCTTGAGTTAGTATTTGGGCTCTCTATTGGAGGCCAAAATTTAACTTGGTGCAATTTGAGGAAATTTCTCTAAAAATCTTCTTCTTCAGAGCTACCAGTCACAATCCTTTCATGTTTGGTATACAACATCTATAGGGGGATCAGATTCAAGTTTGTTCAAATCGAGCCCCTGGTTTTATATTTGGGCTCCCAAGGGCTCGAAATGTACACCTGTCCACCTGTCACTGACAGTCAGAAATTTGGTGGAGACAAGTAAAGATAAATCATACCTGTCACTTTACCTAACAAATCAGCCAAAACCGCCTGCATAAAAAACTGAACATGCTATTTTTTTTTTTCATTTTTCATTTTTTCATTCAAACCATAGCTTATGACCCCTCATTGGAACAAGCACATTGAGCTCGTTCCAATGAGGGGTCATAAGCTATGGTTTGGAAGAAAATTTTTGTTTCTTTTTTTTCCGTCTGCAACTAGTGTTAGATAATAATGGGTTAATATTCAGTGAATGATTTGATTCTGGAATCGAAACATCAACATTAGGGATACCGGTAATATAAAAGTTATTTATTTATTTATTGGTGTTTAACGTCACATATTTACATGTATGCACAATGGCTAATCGTGACACAACATGGGGATAAAGTCAAGTTTAGTCAATGATTTATACCCCATGCTGCCCATTTTAGAGGACTTCCAGCCCAAGCAATGGTGACTGGGTCCTATTTTTACCAGTAAAGCAGAACTTGTTTACCATAGTAAACAAGCATTGCCTCACTTCCCGGGGTTTCCATGGGGGTTTTGTTTATTGTTGAATGGTAATGTGTATAGCCCAACATACATATAGCATACGTTTTAAAAACAATTTTTTCAAAGTACTGTACATGTATATACATGCTCATAAATTCACACGAAAGTCCAATGTTCATGTGAAAATTTTAAGTGACAGGTTAAGAAAAAAATCCGCCTGTCATGTGTGACAAGTAGAAATTTGGAAACATTTCAAGGCCTGGCTCCCATTAGGAGCCTGAATTTTAACTTAGTGCAATATGAGGGAATTTCTTTAAAAATCTTCTTCAGATTCACCAGTCAGAATCCTTTCGTATTTGGTATAGAACATCTCGAGGTGGGTGTGGGTCAGTTTCAGATTTGTTCAAATCGGTTACCTGGGTAAATATTTGGGCTTCCTAGTATGAGAGCCTGAATATCAACTTAGTGCAATATGAGGAATTTTTTAAAAATCTTTCTTCCTTAGACCCTGTAGTCAGAATGCTTTCATATTTATATATATATCTCTAGGAGGGTCAGATTCAAGTTTCTTCAAATCGGGTTCCTGAGTTAATATTTGGGCTGCCTATGGCATCCTAAGTTTTAACTCAGTGCAATATGAGGCAATTTCTTTAAAAAAAATAATTTCTTCTTGAGAAATATCAGTTAGAATCCTTTCATATTTGATATACAATATCTCTAGAAGGGTCAGATTTAAGTTTGTTCAAACCTAGTCCCTGGGTTGATATTTGGGCTCCCTATGGGAGCAAGAATTTTAACTTAATACAATATGAGTAAATTTCTTTAAAAATCTTCTCCAGAACCATCAATTAGAATTGTCTGATATTTGGTACAACATCTCCAGAGGGGTCATATTCAGGTTTGTTGAGATCATACCTCTGCGTTGATATTTCGGCTTCCTGTGAGAGCCCAAATTTTAACTTAGTGTAATATGAGGAAATCCCTTTATAAATCTTCTTCTTGAGATCCACCAGTCAGAATCCTTTCATAGTTGGTATACAACATCTCTAGGAGGGTCAGATTCCAATTTGTTCAATTCCAGCCCCTGGATTATTGATTTGAGCTACCCATGGGAGCTTGAATTTTGACTTAATGCAATATGAGGGAATTTCTTATAAAATCTTCTTCAGATCCACCAATCAGAATCCTTTCATATATGGTCTACAACATCTCTAGGTGGGTCAGATTCAAGTTTGTTCAAATCAGGTTCCAGGGTTAATATTAAAGTTTAACTTAGTGCATTGTGAAGACATTTCTTTAAAATCCTTCTTTAGATCCACCAGTCAGAATTCTTTTATATTTGGTATATAACATCTCAAGGGGGATCAGATTCAAGTTTGTTCAATTTGAATCCCTGGCATAATATTTGGGCTCTCTGGGTGGGATGGGGGAGCATATTAGGCGGCAGTTTGTTCAAATCCATTCCTGAAGTGTTTTTCCCCAAAATTTGCCTAACATGCCTTCATTCCTTTGTAGTGTTGATGAACCATGTCTAACTGAATTTGATCCCACTTTGGCAGGTGAGCGATTAAGGCCCCTTGGGGCCTCTTGTTTAATTATTTTATTAGCTCACCTGACTGCAAGTCAGTGTGATGTATTGTCATCACTTGGCATCCGTCGTCTGTTAACTTTTGCAAACTTGGCTTCTTCTTCACAGTCATTCAGCCAGATTCAAACATATTGTAACAAATACCACTTTTAAAAGATCCATACCTTAAATACACCATTTTTTAATGTATTCCCACCCCATAATTCTTTTTTAAAGGGCGTTGGAGCCAAAGGATCCCGAACGAGACGGCGACGAAAGCCGACGTCGAGCGAAATCGTCCTTTATATTGTTTTCACATTTTTTTATCGTTGGAAGTTTTTGGCGAGACGTGATTCTCCGAGACTTCACAGTACATGTTAATCAAGGATTATTCAAAGAAGCTCAGTTCAGAAATGTAGCCTTTAAACGATTTCTTGGAAATATAAATAACAGAATGGGGTGTCGAGTGGGTCAGGCAAAAATAAAACGAGGGTTAGCATCGCTCACCTAACATGTTGGAATTATTCACTTCATTGACCCAAAATATAGCAAGAATCTGATCTATCGATCCACTGACCATGCCACTTAACTTCCATAGCAACACGGGACTTCCTAGCAACAGGTAGACTCGACTGTGCTGATTTCAATCGAATTTGGTACGTGGATTCACAATCCATTACGAAGTCGACCTATTGGATCATTAACCATGTAGCATATCCCCCATAGCAACCAATGTGACTCCATAGCAACGGACAAACTACCAGGCCGATTTCAACCAGACTTGGTGTCCAAAACCATAGTGCCTCGGGAATTTGATCTATTGGGCCACTGACCATGTCACGTAACAACCATAGCAACTGGTGTGACTCCCTAGCAACAGGTAGACTACTGGGCTTATTTTAACCAAATTTGGTATCTGAGACCATAATGCTTTGGGAAATCGACCCTTTGGGCCATTTATCATGTCACATGGCACCCATAGTAACTAAAGCAGCTCCCTAGCAACACGGAAGCTACTGGGCCGATTTTGTCCGAATTTAGTATGTGGATCACAATGCATTACAAAATCGGGATATTGGGTCAATGACATTGACTATGTTACATAACTCCCATAGCAACCAACAAGACTCCATAGCAACGGACAAAGTACTGGGCTGATTTCAGCCAAACTTAGTGTATGAAACCATAATGCCTCGGGAATTTGTTCTATTGGGCCACTGGCCATGTCTTGTAACAACCATAGCAACCGGCGCGACTCCCCAGCAAGGGGCAAACTATTGGGCCTATTTTAATCTAATCTGGTATCTGTGCCCATAATACGTTGGAGATCGACCCATTTGGTCATTTATCACGTCAGGTAATATCCATAGTAACCAAAGCGACTCCTTAGCAAAGGGCAAACTACTGAACCGATTTTAACCAAATTTGGTATGTGAACCCATAATATATTTGGGAAATGGACCTACTGGGCCACCAACCATGTCAGTAACTACTTCGTGCTTATGTTTTCATATCCGTTCTGTTGTGTCCTTGGTAATAATTAAATAATAATGAGTTTAATGGCACAAAATAACCTCATCTTAAAACCACTGAAATATACATGATACCTGATTTGTATCTGTATGGCGGAGTGGAGAATCGCTGCCATTTTATACCACCGCCCCCTTTTTGCATAGTATTGGTATAAATTTTTTGTTTGAATTGTTTACGTCCCATAAAACATTTCAGTGGATTCCGGTGTTTAGGGGTATCGGTACATGTATATTCTTTACGGCAGCGTAGAACCGCCACATCATAGTATATTTCCAGGGATTCCTAATCTGTTTAAACAGATTACTAATCTGTTTTTACAGATTACTAATCTGTTTTTACAGATTACTAATCTGTTTAAACAGATTACTAATCTGTTTAAACAGATTACTAATCTGTTTTTACAGATTAAGTAATCTGTATTTACAGATTACTAATCTGTTTAAACAGATTACTAATCTGTTTTTACAGTTTACTTAATCTGTATTTACAGATTACTAATCTGTTTAAACAGATTACTAATCTGTAAAAACAGATTAATTAATCTGTATTTACAGATTACTAATGGGATCTCTGGATGAATATTTTACTAATGTAAAAACAGATTAATTAATCTGTATTTACAGATTACTAATCTGTAAATACAGATTAGTAATCTGTTTTTACAGATTAGTAATCTGTTTAAACAGATTAGTAATCTGTAAATACAGATTAGTTAATCTGTTTAAACATACTACTAATCTGTAAATACAGATTAAATCAGTTTTATAACTGCGGTTCTCATTGGCCAATGTTGTTTGAAAAGGAGGTTCGGTGACAATTGCGTCAGTTTTTTTTTATACTTAAAAACGCCAGATGCTTTCGTTGACAGAACGTTGTTGTGCCAATCCAGATAATACGGCAGATAACGCAAGGTAAGTGCTATTTATTATAATTTTATAGGCGTTACTTTATCGTTACTGACATTTAAACCCGAGCTGTACACTAACTCTCGTTTTTTTGTGAACGCGTGCATTCATTTCTTTTTCCAAATTTGATAATCTCGGCCCTGGACAACTATAATTTTCTAATGCAATTTGCTATTGCTGGGTACTTGAACTCTGCCGTTTCTCTAAAGGCCCTTTACTTGGAACCGAATGAGATCAACTATTCCGAAAAAATCGAAATTGGGAAATTATCACCATATGAACCAGAACATTTCTGGGGTAGAACAATCAGTGGAAAAGAAAAAAAAAGAAATACAAGTACAATTAACTGCAAGTTGTTCTAACACCGCTGTCTTCATTTGCGTGGACAGAGGGAGAGATATGACGCCATTTTTTTCGGAAAATGTGAGTGCTTGTTGAAATTTCGGTCGAGTTTGGGAAGATTGCGGGGTTCTTTAAGCGGGAATTAGGTTCTTAGAAGCAAGACATTGGCTTCTTTTGGGATCCTAATTTCAAAATTGTCGCCCTCCAGGCCGAACTAGGGTCAGTGCCGAACCACACTTGACCCGACGGTCGGGGACTCAAAGCACGTGCTTTTGAAAATCGTGTAGTCAATTGCCCCTCAGCCATTTGAAAGCCACGTGATGCCCCTGGCTGCCTTATTGGATGTTCATTACAAATTCGAGGATGAATATATCGCCGATAACCTGTCACAAGCCAATAGGTCTTTTCTACATGGTTCATTTTATTTGCATTGTGGGTAATAAATTTGCACCCCCCCCCCCCCACACCAAAAATTAAAAAAAAACCCAAAAGACCGTGGATACGGAAAAAAACAAAAAAGTCTTGGTTAGGTTTCTCTTTTTTATTCATCGTAGTGACTGAATGGTTATTTTTAAAATCTCCGATAGACATTAATTTACAATTAATTTCTCGAAGCGGTGGTCAGACAGTCATGTTATTGACTTCGCAACACGGGAATTTCTGGAGGGATTAAATTTATTATCCACAACGCAAATGGGCCATGTAGGAAAGACCTACTGACTGTCCCGATCAATGCCCAAATCGCTGGTGCTTCCGGTTGGAATCATTGAACTTATTTAGTGAAACGAAATAGCCTCCAGTGAGCCCACGAGAAGACGCCCGTGCTCACATAAAACCTTATAGGAGCAAATACACTGGAGCCCTGGAGGGACATCGGCTAGATATACACTAGTCTGTAATACGGATATAGGCTGCCCCTTCCTACCCCCGGAATTTATACCCAAGGGTGGAGGTGGGGCAGTATATAGCCGTCTTACAGAGAGTGTGTTGTGCCACAAACACGAAATCGCTATCACAATACAGGTCAGCATTGCGAAGAAAAAATAAGGAGGGGGAGACCCTAAGTACAGGGACATTATTGGAGGTCTGGCAAATGACTAGTGGGACAAAAGCAGAAGTGGGAAGGATACCATTGGTTCGACTATCCTCTCTGCTATGGTTGGGTTACAGTGGTGACGCTAGCATTTCCCAGGCAGTGTAAAACGACCTCCCCGACAAAAGGCTACACATGCACTAGTCTGTAAGACGGCTTTATACTGCCCCACCCCCGTCAACCCCGAAGTTTACGCCCCAGCTGGAGGAGGGACAGTATATATAGCCATGTTATAGAGAGTATGTTGTACCTCAAACATGGAATCTCAATTGCAATACATGACAGAATTGTGGCTAAATAAATGACTAGAGGGACAAAAATGGAAGTCGTCGTAAGGACATCAAGGGTTCGACCACCCTCTCTGCTATGGGTAGGGTGCAATGTTTGCGCTAGCGTTTCCCAGCCAGTAGGAAATTACCTCCTCTACAAAGGGCTAGATGTACACTAGTCTTTAAGACGGATGTACACTTCCTCTTAAGCCTCGGGGTAGAGGAGGAGCAGTGCTAGTATATAGCCCTCATACAGAGGTTTCTGCAGCCAAGAGAACATTCTCATGTAGGAGGGTCAGCATTGTTTGTGGATCATCCCGAACCTGCACAATTAAGCATTAAGCAGTATGTCACGTATCCGACCTTTCTCGTTTTTCTGGATCCCATCTGACGTCATAGTTACGTAACCCCGTGACTTCATGTTGAGCTGTCTTCGTAGCGCGCATGAGCGGCCGTTGTTAGGTTAACACGCGTTTCCGCCGTCCATTTTGAGAACTGGAAATCCCCATCTTGGTTTTTATGGTGGCACGTGTTGCTATTGGGCCCAATGTCCTACAAAAGGACCGGGGTATGTCCTGGGGTAGGTTCGATTGAATGAGAGTATATATCCAAATGAGCCCCATAGTGGTCGGAAATCTCGGAAAACAACTTTTTGACCGAAACGAACCTGTCCAGACTAGCACGCAGTGCTATAAGGCACCCACATGGTGTGGTCGATTGAATGGGAGCATTATACTGGCTCAGATTCTTTCGGCTTCTACCTAGAATTACCCAAATGAGCCCTCAATGATTTATCTGGCTCGGATTCTATACGGAATCCTCGTTTCTGCCTACCTAGACCATCTACTGCCTATTCTATACCCTATTCTGATCATTCCCGGATCTGTTCGAACTATGCAATGACTTCTATCTGCTCTAGTATGCCATGTTGCTGGCTGTCACTGGCGTTGCCCTTATCTTAGTAAATTCAATCCTTCTTTGGCCTGTCCTGCCCGTGTTATGTTGTGTGGAGGGTTTGCTTGATTGCCTGGAAAAGCTATATGTGATGAACTGTCTGTACTCCTGTTGGTCTAAACGTTATGGTTGCCCACTATGGAGAGCCAGTACCGATTGCTCTGGAAGTCTGGCGATTTTGAATCGCGGAATTAAATAGCATTTAAATGGTTAACTTTCCACAACAACCAGCGGTATTTACAAGTGAGAAACAATGTGGTGATGGCGACATTGAAGATCAAAGCACCCTCTGTCGGTATTAAATGGAGGGGGGGGGGGGAGGGGGGTAATAAACATCACTTTGCTATAATCTGTCAATTTCCAAGCATGTCAATTTCCAAGCAGTCTACTTCAAAGACATTTGTTTGTTTGAGGTGAGCCAACTGCGTGCACGACGGTGTCACGTGATTCGTGAACGCCTGCAGAGTCGCTTACCGCTGAGTCCATACACTGGGGTGGGTGAATATGAAGGCCAACATGAGTTATAAATGGGGGAGAAGGTGGGGGGGGGGGGGGGCTACAAATCTTGGAATTTTTTTTTTGAAATTCTTATAAAAGATATTTACCCACTTTGGCGCTCTTACTTCATGGTGGGCTTTGTTTAAAACCCTTTTCAGCTGATATTTCCATCGAGGGAGGCTCTGGCCAGTCTGGGAACACCCTCACGCCGGGATGTAACCGGTTGTTTTATATATATGAATATTCATGAAACTCACGTTTCTATATATGTGTTGGAAATATATATATATATCACAACACTGCACTTTTGGTTTGTCAGCATTACAACTGTCCTTTTTTCTTCGGTTTATGGAGTAATAAAACACAAACGCATTTGCGCATATGGCGTATGTGGAATAGTTTTTTTTTTAATTTTATTATATCAATCTATAACTAAAACATGATGCACACATTCGAATTATCCACGACTCGTTGAACGGCCTTATCAATGACATGGTGAGACATCATTTGGGGGAGCGATCAATCGCGTGAGTCAGATGTCAGGTGAGCTAAATATGGCTCGCCATCGATTTGCAAAACCGTGGGATCCCCCCCCCCCCCCCCAATATTTTCCAAAGATTTGCAAAATTGTTCCTAAAATCGATATTCTAAATGTCAGTATCAGTGTCATTCCATTTGCTCAGCTTCAAAAATAATTTTGGTCCAAATTGCAATGGGAATTTCCAGATATATAAATGGAAATCAATGTTGAGGGGGGCAGAGAGACCTCCAGTGATCCAGTTGAAGCTTCCACTTCATGAAAATTCACCCGGGAGGGAGGGGGGGGGGGGGGGCTGGGCCTCCACTTTACAACGAGGGGGGGGGGGGGGGGGACCCAAACTGCTCGTTTCGTAATTAGGCGCGTTTCTGAATTTATCCTCTTGGTTAACTTTCTTCGTTTGTGTTTTGTTTTGGACTGACTTCAAACATCTCCACGAGTTTAATCGGGACCATCGGTTAATATTTTTTTTTATCGAAGAGGTGGGGTGGGGTGGTAAATACCCCCTACCGCCCCCCCCCCCCCTTACCCGGTTTTAACGCCACTGAGGAAGGATGAAAAACAGAAAATAAGATGGAATTTTCACAGACAAATTAAACAACTATAGCCTTATAAACTTACTGCCACCCGCCCCCCCCCCCCCCCCCCCCACCACCAACACACACAAGGAGAGGTTTATTTATTATCGACGCTTTCAACAGCCAGGGGCATGTCATGTAGGGTAGTTCCCTTGGTGGAGGAAGAACCAGAGACAACCACTGAGTAGCGGCGAGCAACCGTCAAGTTCTCCAACAAACTAACCCGACAGAATTAGAGTTAGAGCGGTTGAAGGCACGTGCACCATCGACGTGCAGTACGCCCTAGCACATGATGCCACCGTGACCCCACGTCAGGCCACGTGGACAATTGGGATTAAGTGTCTTGCCTAAAGACACAACGCGGGTCAGAATCGAACCGTCGATCTCCATGTTTCAAGCTCGATACTCTAACAAATGAGATACCGCGCTCTCATAATTATATAGTAGGTAGCTGTACATGTTTGTCGTGGGAACACATTATGGCGTCATTAACCTTTTACCAAACGCAAGTTGAAGACAACAGAAGGCCCACAACTATTTTTACACCAAAAAAAATAAATGAAATTCATTTTTTCTTCCAAACTAAACGGCTTATGACACTGATTTGAACCAGCTCGTCGAGCTCTTTTCGATGCGATATCATAAACTATGGTTTGGGACAAAAAATTATGAACATAAATTTTGAGTGGCCAATTTTGTATATTACACGGACGGGTTGTGTCGCTGCGGTGGGTAAAAGGGATATCATGATGAGGCCAATATATACGGTATACCGATAACTTGTGCACGTCTTAGAAATAGAATTAAATGGTGTGAATAATATAACAATAATGCAATGCATGAATACTGAAGCTCTAGAAAATTGTTTTTTACTGTGTAGAGCTAGGGTCCCAAATTGTGTGTATGTGTTGGGGAGGGGGGGGGGGGGGCTGTAATGTCGCGAGGGTCGAGAACGACATACCACGGACATGTCTCGAGGTTTGAGGCAGGGGATGGAGAGTTTGGGAGGTACGCCCTCCCATTGGTGGGGTCCGGGGGATGATTTTTTTTTTCAAATTATAAAGCTCTGGGCATCTTGAGAGAAGGGAGGTTTGGGAATTATAAGTGGCAGTTTGATTTTTGTGGGGGTGGGGTGGAGGTCAATGTTATTGGATGGGGTGTCCCCCCTTCCCCCACCCACTCCATCCCCCACTCCCACCCCCATGCCGCTTCAGCACTAAGTTTTTCAATAAACTGTTCACTGACAGATTGAGCTGAACATGGAATATGAAGCATGACGACTATAGTCATCACTGGTATAGGGAATTTATTTAATTATTTATTGGTGTTTAAAGTCACTTTTGTGAAGCTATATACTGTCGTCTTCAATTTGCGTTAGAGCTCTATATGTAACTAAAATTCTGCCGGGTTAGTACGTTGGAGAGTTCGACGGTTGCTCGACGCTGCTCAGTGGTTCTCTCCGATTCTTCGGTTCTTCCTCCACCCGAAGAACTACATTACACGACATGACCCTGGCTGCTGAAAGAGTCGTCAAATTCCAATAAATATACAAATAAATAGATAAATAAATAAATCTCTCCTTGTGTGTGGAGGGAAGGGTGTGGGGGAGGGGTTGGCAGTAAGGTTTATTACGCTTTTGTTTGTTTAATTTGCCTGTGTGAATTCCATCTCATTTTTTCTGTTTTCCATCCTTTCTCAGTGGCGTTAAACCGGGGGGGGGGGGGGGGGGGATGTAAGGGGGATATTTACCCCCCCCCCCCCCCCCCCTCAAAAAAAAAAAAAAAAATTATTAACCCATGGTCCCGATTAAACTCGTGGAGATGTTTGAAGTCAGTTCAAAACAAAACAAAACGAAGAGGTTGACAAAACGGATAAATTCAGAAGCTAGCCTATTTACGAAACGAGCAGAGAATTCGAATTGGTAGTGTCATAGCGGCCTCAGAATCATTGAGAACGCGAGTTTTGGCCCGCATATTTTTCAAAATTTTCCCAAGGAAGGGCCCCCCCGGACCCCGCCAACGAGAAGGGGATACCACATCTGGTGCTCTCCCCCACCTCGCCACCTGCGCGACTCGAATCATGCTACCTGTCAGCACAATGGGCGCCCCTTTTGCATGGATCTCCGCCTTGATACCCCTCTCCCAATATTTTCACCTTCTCACGTCGCTGTCCTTGTTCTATTAGTATGAGCGTTAAATACACTTGTCGGTAATTATCTTTTACAACATGTTCGAGGGGAGGGGATTGTATTTCGCGGGCATTAGTGGGATGCTTTGGGAAGGAGAGGGGTAGGAGTGTTTCCCGTGTATTACATCCACAGTATTAAACGCACGCGTAAGATATGTACACTGTTTTGGGGATGAGACTATAGTCGTGTTTTGAGTGTCGTGTGTCGAAAAAGTGTTCCACATACGGTGTGGGGGAGGGGCGGGGAGGGGGGGGGGGGGGGGCAGCGAGTTTATTACGCTATAGTTGTTTCATTTTGTTTGTGTGAATTCCATCTCATTTTTTGTGTTTATTGGTATGAGAGTTATATGCGCTTATCGTAATTATCGTTGACAACATGTGCGAGGGAGAGGGGCGGCATTTCACGGGCATGGTTGGGATGCTTGGGGTGTGGGTGGGTAGGTGTTTTTCCCATGTATTACATCCAGAATATTGAAAACACGAGATCGTATCTCGTTATAACGAGATAAAAATAAATATTTGAGTGTCCTGAATCAGCCACCGTAAAAAACAGACATTTATTTAAAATCGTTTGTTTATGTCAAAGTGGCATCAACGACAACACGGTTACCCAAAAAACGAAATTTCATTTTTCAATCAAGGACATCCATATTTCATATTTCTGTGGACGCGTATCCAGACATTTCCGAATTTATAATAGGAGGATCACATGGATCTTCTGTTGATTGAATTCCAAGCATATTTATGCGTTAGGCACATAACGAAGATGGAGTCTTGCGTTTAGGAAAGGTGTGAAAGTGGTGTGCGTCTCGCATTTTTCGGGTCCGGCGGCGTATATTTTTAAAAGATTTCTCCGGCAGTCGGAGGCCTCCCCAGGAAACAACTCTAATAAATATAAGCCCAAAATGGTGCTATTTTGGGGCATCGAAAGAACGTCAATCGTCACCTGTAACGTCATCAGTTGACGCCCCGCGGGTGTGAAGATTTTTTTTTTGGGGGGGGGGGGGAGGGGACTGACAAACCACAGGCTTCTAGCTCGATGCTTTATCTACTAGACCAGCGCATTCACGTGGTGAGTTACTTCAGTGATAGCTACTAGACAGCATCTGTCGGTTGCCGGGAGATATGCGTGTGTGTGAGAGGTTGGGGCGGGGGCAACTTTTGCAGCATTTACATTTGGAGGGTGGCAGAAAATGCGTGTGCTGAGATCATTTCGGGTGTATCGCTCTTTTTGTGAGTTATAGTGACGTGATGGAGAAGGGATTCTCTGTTATGGTATGCGTTTTCACAAAGCTTCTGCATTATAGAAGCGTTTTGGGAGGGAAGGGGGATTTTATTGCAACGCAATTTAGGTATCTTGTGCAGCGACGAACAACTGTCAGTATCTCCAACTTATTAGTCCCCTGGAGAGACCAATCCGCGTAACGAGATATGTCTTTAGAAAATACACTTAATCCCAATTGCCCGTGTGGTGGCATTGCGTGCTAAAGTGTACTGCACGCCAATTGTGCACGAGCCTTCAACAGCTGTAACGCCCAGGTTCTGCGGGATTACTAAGGTAAAGAGCTTGACGGTTGCTCGCCACTTCTTTGTGGTTCTCTCCATCTTCTCCGGCTGTTCTAAACCTGCCTGGCACGAAATGACCCTGGCTGTGAGGCTCTTACGGGCAGACTGACGTTTATCCAGCACACTGTCCCATAATTACAGCCGAAAGTACGCGCTTGTTAAAATAATGGCTTTTCACCCCAATTCAATTGCCTCCCCACTTTGTTTACGAATTTCAAAACCCAACATACCAACACCCATGATAGACAAAGATCAAAATGGAACACATATGTCACCTAAGCAAAGTGAAGCGCCATTGTGCATATAAATAGTAAATACGCAACATCATCGTGGGTACTGCACGTCGATGGTGCACTTGTCTTCAACCAATGCTAACCCTGCTTGTGTGGAGTTAGTATGTTGGGGAGCTGACAGTTGCTCGCCGTTGCTCAGTGGTTCTCTCCGGGTACACCGGCTTCCTCCACCCGTAAAACTGTCACGGTCATGATTAGCCATTGTGCATAAATATGTGACCTTAAAACACCAATAATAATAATAACATCATCGCGGCTGACGGAGCTACATGTACCTACCAAATACACCACAAAAGCTAGAATTTCGAGATAAAAACAGTCGAAATTCCACTTTCCGGGTCTGGAATATTTTTTTTTTATTTTGTCCCTAATACGCGTCCGTACAAAAAGCCTGCCCTTTTGCCTCATGGTGCTTGCATCCGTGGTCTTCGTGTGTTTGTGCCACAATAATTTTGAGAGATACTCGAGGCGACGTCTCTTTGATCCAATTTCAGAGGTGCCGATCACAAACGGCGCCGATGAAATATACACAAGGTTGTCGTTTCAGAATTCTGCGTCCTTGAAATACAATTCTGTTGTCATAATTATGTCAGTTACGCAAAGAACGGTTGTCATTGGTCCTTATACGACTTATGCCACGCGCCTACGGTCGACTTCTGATCTTACGTTTAATTTTTATTTCAGAGCATTGCAGCATGAGTGACAACACACCCACCAAAGACGCAAATTAAAATAGGAAACGGACTTTGTTCACTAAGCTTCGCGAAAAGATGAAAACCGCCGGTTTTGCAGATACGGATGAAGAATCAGAAGAACATGCACATGCTGCTTATTCAAAAGGACGCAAACAAAAAATGCAAGGGAACAAGAACGTCGAAAAATTAGAGGTAAATGTTAAAATTGGGTGGATTCACGCTGGCAAAAATGTGCGCTTGAGAACAGGTGGTGGTATAAGGATGGTAAAAACGAGTAAAACAGCGTGCGCAGAAGATTTGATAGTCACAGCACAAAAAAGTTCTTTCCATGTGGAAAATCGCAGCGGGGAAATATTGAAGACTTTGACTTTAGTATTGTGGACTTTGAACAGAATCCTGTGCCTGAAGGCGTAACAATGGGTGAATTTCGGAAAATTTCAGGTGTGTCGCTCTTAACATTCTACCTCAGGATCACAACCAAAGATTCGTTCGCGGATGAACTCCCGGAAATTAATATTTCTTCTGAGGATGATAGAACAATTGATATCAACAATGCGGATACTTCGCAGACAATGTCGAATAAGCTGAACATCACAGTAAAAAGCCCCGCTGATTCATTGTCAGAAACTCTGTCACTAACTGACACAGTAGACGAAGAACTAATTCTTCCCACACTAACCAGCACTCTGAGTGAAGAGATCGCAATGGCGTCTAGTGGTTCCCCCCTGTGGACAGATGATGTAAGTGACTCACTATTGAATGTGGATATAGATCCCATAACAATCAGAATAAAACGAATGGACATAGTGAACAATGTGATTTTTGCCTTCAAAAACCCTAATATCGTTGAGACGCCTGTGAAATATCTACTCGTGGATGAAAAGGGAAGCGACGAAAATGGCGTCTCTCGTGAGGTGTACACTACGTTCTGGAAAGAGTTCTTCATTTCCAAAGCGGAAGGGGAGAACTACAAGGTACCAGTTGTAGGCCTAAATAGGAGTTGGCAACAAGAGGAGTGGAATGCAGTAGGGAGGGTTATCGCGAAAGGATTTGTGGATCACGCAATCTTTCCTTTGAAATTTGCGCCAGCGTTTATTGCAATGTTTGTCGTTGGCGAAGACGCCGTTACGCCTGAAGTACTTATGGATTCCATGATGGGTTATATGAGCGCGGCTGATGCGGACATTGTGAAAAGGGCAATCAGTGGCAACTTAGATGACGACGACAACGATATATTTATCGACATTCTGTCAGGGTTAGATTGTCATACCGTGCCCCAAAAAGACAATGTGAAATCGTGTATATTGTAACTAAGTCATTCCAAACTAGTTCAGGAACCGAAATACATATCCGATTGCTTTTCCTCCGCAGTAACGTATTTATCCCACAAACTGCGTTCTCTCGATGACATTCTTCGCATGTATGAAGACAAAAAACCGAGTGCCAGGAAAGTAATCAAACTTTTCAAGGCGAACCCTAACACAGAGAGTGAAAAGAAAAGCCTAACTTTTTTGGAAAAGTTCGTACGAGCACAAAATCCGGATAACTTGGCGCGATTACTTCATTTTATGACTGGAGCAGACACACTGTGCGTCGAAGCAATCGACATTGAATTTTCGGGAATAACAGGGGCAGGGCGTAGACCTATAGCCCACTGTTGTGGACCCGTTCTGGAGTTGCCATCTTCTTATACAAGTTACGTCGACTTTCGTTCAGAATTTGATTGTATTCTATCCCAAGATCTCAACTATCGCATGGACATTGCGTAAATCTGATCTGATATGCATGATATATGCGATTTGGTTTTATAATGAGTTCGAAGGTATCGTGTGATTTAATTACTCAAGATTATTTCAGTTATTTCTAAGACGAGAGTTGGTCAAAATTTGAGAACTTCTTTCTTGAATAAAACGAGCAGCATGTGGACCTATAACCCACTGATGTGGACCCGTTCTGGGGCTAATCCTATAAAGCAATTGCAATTGTATTTTCGAGAATTGTATTTTTATGTGCGGCTGAAATAGTTAAACTGTTATCATTTGCAGATTTAAAGACGTGGCAATTTACCTCCCGGTAGATAGGTAAATTGCCACGTCCTTAGAACTGCTAATGATTTCTTTCGATCACTTATTTTATTAGGTGGAAAATACAATTCTGGGAACTACAATTATAAAAGTTTCAAAGGATTGGCCCCAAGATTGGCCATCTTCTTATAAAGCTACATCGACTTTCGTTCATTCGTTCCAAGATCTCATCTATCGCATGGACATTGCGTAAATCTGATCTGATATGCATGGTATATGCGATTTGGTTTTATAATGAGTTTGAAGGTATCGAGAGATTTAATTACTTAATATTATTTCAGTTATTTCTAAGACTAGAGTTGGTCAAAATTTGAAAACTTCTTTCTGAAATAAAACGAGCAGCATGTGGACCTATAACCCACTAATGTGGACCCGTTCTGGGGCCAATCCTATAAAGCAATTGCAAATGTATTTTCGAGAATTATATTTTTATGTGCTGCTGAAATAGTTAAACTGTTATCATTTGCAGATTTAAAGACGTGGGAGGTAAATTGCCACGTCCTTAGAACTGCTGATGATTTCTTTCGGTCACTTATTTTATTAGGTGGAAAATACAATTCTGGGAACTACAATTATAAAAGTTTCATAGGATTGGCCCCAAGATTGGCCATCTTCTTATAAAGCTACATCGACTTTCGTTCAGAATTTAACTGTGTTATCTCCCAAGATCTCAACTATCGCATGAACATTGCGTAAATCTGATCTGATATGCATGGTATATGCGATTTGGTTTTACAATGAATTCGAAGGTATCGTGTGATTTAATTACTCAAGATTATTTCGGTTATTTCTAAGACGAGAGTTGGTCTAAATTTGAGAACTTCTTTCTCGAATAAAACGAGCAGCATGTGGACCTATAACCCACTGATGTGGACCCGTTCTGGGGCTAATCCTATAAAGCAATTGCAATTGTATTTTCGAGAATTGTATTTTTATGTGCGGCTGAAATAGTTAAACTGTTATCATTTGCAGATTTAAAGACGTGGCAATTTACCTCCCGGTAGATAGGTAAATTGCCACGTCCTTAGAACTGCTGATGATTTCTTTCGGTCACTTATTTTATTAGGTGGAAAATACAATTCTGGGAACTACAATTATAAAAGTTTCATAGGATTGGCCCCAAGATTGGCCATCTTCTTATAAAGCTACATCGACTTTCGTTCAGAATTTAACTGTGTTATCTCCCAGGATCTCATCTATCGCATGGACATTGCGTAAATCTGATCTGATATGCATGGTATATGCGCTTTGGTTTTATATGAGTTCTAAGGCACCGTGGGGGTAATTCCTCAGATTACACCAGTTATTTCTGGGTTAAAGCTGTTCTAAATTTGAGCACTTAAGTTTTTACATTTTTTATTATCTGTTTTGTGTCAGTGAACCTTTCTGATTTTTTTCAAAATAGAGTCATCAGCCTATTATCATCGTCGGAAACCCACGGTCGCTTGCGCTCCGTTGTCTCTTCATCAGCAACGGGGCGCAAGCGACCGTGTGTTTCCAACGATGCATACATATTATATGCCATATACTTATATATTAAGCAACAGTACACGTTTACCGATTTCTGTTCAGAATGTGGTTCTGGGTTATCGCACAAAAGTCGCCATGACCACGCGAACGTTCGGGATATTGCAACAATGCCACTAATAGGATCTTTCCAACATTTCGCTTTACCATGAATTTGAATGCATCATGTCTGTTCAATGGAGTAATGCTGGTATTTTATTTTCTGTCTACTGATGTTTTGTCCGAAAAAAAAGAATCACGTTCAGCGACATTTAGTTTTCTGTTTCTCTTCATATGATCTCATTCTGCACCATGACTTTAACTCAAATAAATGTCAGATATGCAAAGGGTGTGTCGGGGTGGAAGGAGGGGGGGGGGGCACACACACACGCATATGATTGACTGTCGCCAGTTTTCATTCCCTGTCGGAAAACAATCGTCCACATTTTTGGGCTAGATTTTGACGATAATTTCCTATCAGACTGCTAAACTTTTCAATGACCTATGATCAATCGGCAACAAAACTGTCGATGTCCATATTTCACATATGAACGGCAGGGCCGGGTTTAGGAATGGGCAGACTGGGCGGACGTCCAGGGCCCTCATATGTGACAATTTGGCAGGGAGTTTTGTCATTGTTCAAAGTACTCATTTTCCTGTTCAAATGTTCCAGTATTTTGGGGTTCAGAGCACAGGCGCTCGTTGCATTATCAGAATTTTACATTTTAAATTAATATTAGGTCTATACTATCTATACTAATAGTATATTAGTATAGATAGTATAGACCTAATATTAATTTAAAATGTAAAATTCTGATAATACGACGAGCGCCTGTGGCCCAGAGTGCCTTCAGAGACTACTTGAGAGCCTCCAGAAATCAAAATTTTCATGCGGGAGAACCATTCACCACAACCCCCTCCCCCACCGCAACCAGACCACCCGCGGAACGCTCGTAACTTTGCGACGAGGGGCCAGACCAGAGGCGTATCCAGGATTTTTGAAAGAAGGGGCGCTAATTACCCTCACAGTTAGTCCAAACTTGAACCCAAAGTCCGTAATATATTTTTTCAGTTTGGTACGTCCACAGAACTTACCAAACCAAAAAATTATTTTACTATTTTACGGACTTTGGATCGAAGTTTGGACTAACTTACATGTATATAAAAAGATGCACAGCAGGATGCGATCCTCGCAGCGGCCAGTTGGAGGAGATTACGAGAGGGGGTGTCCCATGTCGTTCATGGGACCCCCTCCGGTATTTTTTTTTTCGGGGGCCAAAACTCGTGTTCTCGATGATTCTTAACGAGGTGTCCATTCGTTTTCGTGTGAGCACGCATTATCGATCGGAAGGGTCCCGAGTGGAATTTTGGTATCGTACCTAGTTTTAACATCATAACTCCGACAAAAATAGAGGGGCACGCGCCGGGTGCGCCGCCCTTTCAGGTACCTTCAGAATCTGGGTATTATGATCGTAAGAAAAATTTGAGCCGCTCAAGAAGGTCCCCACATTTCTAAATCCGAACCTGCTGCCCATGCAGGGTCCCCACATTTCTGAATCCGGCCCTGATCAACGACATTGTCAGCGACCATGTCGTTGACATGTAAGATATGTACATCGGGCTTTTTTCACAATTGCCCCAACGGTAGCACCGTCACCAACGGATATTATAAAGAGACCGGTGACTGGGAGCAACTAACCTGCTGAGTGCTGAAATTTATGTGGATGCGAATTTCTGTTTACATGTATGTGTTGGAATAATATATACGTTACGGCGCTTTAAAGAAGTAAAGAAGCGAGATTTCTGAGATTCTTTTAGTATATGGTCAATTTATTTAACGTAAAGGCTTCAGCCATCATAGCAAATAACTATGGATGCGGAACGGACCGCAAAAAACAAAACAAAAACCGTACGGCCCAGGGCCGGACCGTGGACCAGGCCGGATCGTCGACATTGGACAGGTCCACGCATACCTAAAATGAAGAGAAATATTCTAAAATCTTACTTTTGGTATTACCAAAAGTAAGATTTTAACACATTTCCACTCATTTAAGGTACTTTATAATGATTGGAAGTGAGGCAGTGCTTGTTAAGTGTGGTGAACAAGTTCCATTCTACTGGTAAAATAGGACCCGGTAGCCAATGACTGGAGGGTAAGCCCTCTAATATAATATGGGCAGCATGGGTGCACAGCTGCAGAAAAATGACTTTAAACACCAATAAATAAAACCGGTCCAGGCAAGAATACCGGACCACCAAGAGATAGACCGAACCCGACCGCCTCTTCACTGGACCGGACACCACTGTTGGTCCGGACCGGTCTGCATCTCTACAAATAATGATCCCGGTTTGCTAAACTTCTTATTAATAAAATTTTCAGTTAAATAAGCTCAACAAATAGTAAGTTTTGAAAAAAAGATGTTTTCAACATTCCAAAAAATGTGTCACTGAAAACATTAGTTTAGATGATGCTCATTGAAGAAAAGGTTGGCGATGTGGGATAGTTATTTGCCTTGATACCGTCATTCTAAAGATTTTTTCACACAAAATCTCGTGGGGGACTTACGCTTTAATTTGCGGAAATGGCTCGGTGAAAACATAAGGCAACGCCCTAACTTCACCTAATACGATTCTATCTCCAAAACATATCGTAACCTATAATATAAGCAGCTGTCTAAGTCCCACTTTATTTGTGAATGTGTTACCCCATCCGTCGATTGCTACATGACGATTGCCTGTCAAACTAACGATTACCCACCGGCTCCATCCTCAATAATATTATAATAGTATATACGTATATTTACAGTGGCGGATCCAGGATTTTGAAAGAGTGGAGGCAGCCATGCCGATACATGTTGCGTAGCATCACCCGAGTAGCACATCGGCGAGGTGGGGAGAGCGCGACGGGAGGTACACGCTCGAGGAAGTCAGTCAGCCCTCCACCCCGAGATAATTTTGAAACATCGTCTCTCAAAACCGCGATATTATGAATTATGATTAAAGGCCATGAGGAGCCTGCTTATGCTCTCTAAAACGAACATCTGGAGAGGGGTGGGGGTGGGCACCGGTTCCCCAACCAACTGTAAATATCGCTGTTATTTAGGATGACGTTTCCTTAGCGGCCAAGGCAACTTCACGCTAACGCCGATATTCTGCCCCCTGTGTTGGCCGGGAGATACATCTGGCGAAAATAGGGGAGGCCTGCGCAGTGGGCACCCTAATGGTAGACCCGCCTCTGATTTTAGCACAATACGTGTATATTATTTGACACACTAAAGGAAAATTTGACGCTAATATTTTGCTATATACGGCAAAAAATATACGCGTTTTACAGTTTACATAACATGCGCGCAAGTTATCGTGTCAATCAATAGCCACTCATGTTAATGGGGGATAACAAACACGTATGTAGGCCCATTATGTAAAATATTCGCGTAGATTTCTATAATATCTGCATATATTCCAATAATATTGACCAGGGATGGCGTCCGGATTTCCCCCACATGGAGCTGGAGTCATCTAAAGAGGGTTGGGGGTATGGTTTCAAGCCCGACAACGCCCACTCACCCCCACCCTCCACCCCCCAAAAATGCTTCAAGATAACAAGATAACATTACTCCAGAACAGGTGTTTTCGTCTACCGTGCACTTATCCACCAAACAACTTCACCGACAGCCGACAGGAACGTCAGAGGCTAGCCTATATGGAATCATAATAATTTTTCCACGTGAACAGACGAGACAGAGTAGTTATCTCATTGTACATGCTTACATTTTTTCCCTGAGGAAATTTGCAAGATTCCCCGACGAGAGGGCTCCAGGCCCGTCGGAACGAAATTTATATTGGGGGGGCTGATATTGCTAATTTGGGTGAACTGGCCGATACTAAATGGGTATGGGGTATCCAGATACCGAAGGCATCTGGCGCGAGTGCTGAAGGCCCGAGCTTTTTGAGGGGGGGGGGGGGGGAAGGGGAGGAGGGGGGGGTACTCCCCCAGAAAATTTTTTGAAAAGGACAATCAAAGGAAGCATTCTGGTAGCTTTTGAAGCAAAAACCTCTTGATTTTTTTAAACGGCAAAAGTTGTTTTTTTAACAAAATGTTTCAAAAATCCCAATAGAACCCCATAACATTTGGGGATGGTTCTCACACCGGGCTCACCTGCAGGCCGTGGCCGTATTCCGTCATGCTAAAAAACAGTCAGGCCTTATGGTGGATTCATTAGTTTTATCATTACGCCAACGGTTGTCGTGGTCTTCGGAGCTGCCAAAGGAATTGCTCAAAACGTTTGCACATCAACATATGCAGGTGCATGTTACACATTCAGTGATACGTTCATAATTCTAATCCAGGGGCGTAGTAAGCTAATTTTATTGGGGGGGGGGGGGGGGGGGGGGGGTAGGACTTATATTCCCATGACGCGACGTGTCATCCGAGCGGCGAGTGGGGGGTGAACACGTGAGGGGATATCCTCCGTCTCGTTGGTGGGGGTCCGGGGGCCTCCTCCGGGAAAATTTTCGAATTTAAGATGTAAAAACATGCTTTCTGGTTGATTCTGAGCAAATAAATCGTATATTCCTATGACGCGAAGCGTCATCAGAACCGCGAAGAGGCGAGTGGGGGTGAGCACGAGAGGGGGGTACCTCCCCGTCTCGTTGGTGGAGGTCCGGGGGGAAATTTTTTTAATTTAAGATGTACAAATATGCATTCTGAGTGATTCTGAGCAAATACAACGTCAATAAGGAAATACGTCAGCTCTCTGATCAATTCAGCGTGATTTCCGAGCAGAATGACAGGAATAGAGAACATGCAATGAATTACCCTGTGGTTGGTTGAGGTTTAACATCGCTTTCCACAATTAGGCGAAAACACGACTGTCAGTTTTATGGGTGGAAGAAAGCCCACATGGAACCCACTCAATCCAGTAATCATTAACAGTAATGTCGGAATATGGTAACCAGTGGGCATCCCGTGTGGAGAAACCACCAACCCAGCCCAGTAAAGCCTACTTTTGACAAATTTGTGGGGGTGGGGGAAATATCTCCCTTAACCCCCCCCCCCCCCCCCCCCCCCACACACACACACACCGGTTCCTACGCCACTGTTCTAATCTGAGTTCAATAATGTAATGTCCAGTTTTATTCAAATTACATTGGTTGCTCCCATCATGGATAAACTAACGACGAAATATGAGCAAATTATTGGGGGGGGGGGGGGGCTGCAGCCTCCCCCCCCCAGCCCCCCCCCCCCGGTTCCGACGGGCCTGGGCTCGACCTCCGCGACGGTGGAAGGGGTGGAGGTAAGGGCGGGGGTGAAGCCCCTCCGAACCACCCGACGTCACCCATGAAATATACACACAGCCTGATATACGTACGTATTTCAATATACAGGCGTTAATGCTGTGTATTCGAGTCGTTCAAGAAAAAAAAATCGGATATATTATACGAGAAAACACGTATTTCATTAGCAGAAAAAGCTGAGTCTACGCGTATAATATTCGAGACGCTCGTGCAAGTAAAATCGAACTCGTCTAATCTTGTAATGTTTGTTTTTAACTGGTTGAGTGTTAAATTATTTTTGGTTATCAGAATTTGTTGACATGTCTTTGCCTTGTTACCATTATGGGAGAGTGCCAACAGGCAACAGGCACTCTCCCATAATGGTAACAAGGCAAATCCACACAGTCTAAAGAATTACTCTTCAAAGATAATACGAAGCACATCCACAGAATATGAAGCCTTTAAGTTCTGGTACCTGCACTTCTGAATAGGTCCCAAATATGGGCTTCCAGCACTCTACCAGTTAACAGAATATGGGTAGATTTTGGCAGTTTATTCTTGATTTTTACGCGTATGTTAACCCTTTACCTAACATGAAAAGCAGACGACACTTGCAAAAAAAATTCTTGAATGACTAAATTTTTTCATTTTTTGTCTCAAAAACATAGGTTATGACCCCTCGTTGGAACGAGCTCGACGAGCTCGTTCCAACGAGGGGTCATAACCTATGTTTTTGAGACAAAAAATGAAAATATTTTGAAAATTAATTGGCGATTTTTGAGAATAGCGCTGGCCGGTTTTGGCCGTTACGTTGGGTAAAGGGTTAAAACATATACACGTGTATATCTCACATACGGGTATGTTATCTATCAAGAACGATTAATGTGCGATGGAATATGCATTTGTGAACCAGGGCCAAGCCACTAAAGCAAGTGTGTGTGTGTGTGGAGGGGGGGGGGGGGTGGGGGGGGGGGATTTATTTTACTGGTATGAAAGAATGTTGGATGACCTTCCCCAACACAAACATACGGCGGCTTATTAGCATTATGCGATGATTGGTTATTAAATTGAAGCAGCAATTTAATAAATTGCAGCTGCAATTTAAGGTGGCGTAGATCTCACCAACAATTTTGTAGGAAATTTTGTAGTCCCGTCGGAATATTATTGGGACCATTCTAGGCGAATTTATGGTCAGTGGCGGCGCCAAAAAGAAAATCTTCCTGAGTGGGGTGGTGGCAAGTAGAGGACATGCTCCCTTCCAACGGGGCAATTCCGTAAAGTATCGTATCATTGCATACCCAAACCACGAGCAATCAAATAGGCGGTCTACTGGAGGGTTTTTTTCTGGGTTGGGGAGATTCTCTGTTTTTATCTGGGAGAAGAAGCCCGCCTTCTCCAGGCGGGAATGTGGGCTTCTTCTACAGATAAAAAAAATGAATCGTGTGTATGGGAATAAAGAAAACAGAGACGGAGAGAGAGAGAGAGAGAGAGAGAGAGAGAGAGAGAGAGAGAGAGAGAGAGGGCGGCTGTGTGTGCGTGCTGGATGTGTGGGCGCAAATTGGGGGGAACCGACGTTTAGGGTGCAAATCCCCCCCCCCCCCCCGCCCCCAGTGCCGTCTATGATTATACCTAATGGCATTAAAATATGGGCCTTTGTGGATAAAAGCTTTTGGTGTAAATTTTCCGATCAAAGACCACTTTGTAGTACATTTGCAGTGAAAGAGTAGTTTGTTTTGGTTTGTTTTTGTTTTTGCTCGCTAAACTGTCGGAAAAGTTTCCGTCTGTCGGAAAATTTTGGCTTCTCCAACCCCCGCCCCCTCCCCCAGGCAGCTAAAAACTCTCTACGCCACTGTAATTTACTACATTGCAGCTACAATTTAGCTCAATTGCACCTACAATTTAACAAATTGCAGCTGCAATTTAGCTTAATTGCATCTACTATTTATTGAATTGCAGTTGCAATTTATTCAACTGTAACCCCTCATTGATGTACAATCCTTAACACGCCTTATATCATCAACTGTGAATTCGGAGCCCAGGTCCCATGGCACCCCAGCACATGACCAACCGGGTGCCGGAACCCCTTCCTTGGATGTATGAGGCCACGAGGAAATCTTTCAATGGGGCACACTCTACTATCCCTCATATCCTCATGTGGGTATATTTGATGACTGAAGGCGGTGCTGCATGGTTTCAAAGCTATTGGAGACTAGTAAATACCATTGTAGACGAGTGGGGACTGTTGTGAACCAGTGTGGACTGACTGGAAGCCTATCAGCGTGGACTGATTGGAACCCTACCCCACGTTAGGCATGACTGTCTCGACCAGTTCGGCAGTCCCCACTAGTCTAAATAGGCCCTAAACCACCATTGTCTCCAGTCCCCCAAATCCCAGACGAGGATATGGATGATGATAAAGTGTTCCTAAACGAAGAATTTCCTCGTGCTCTCACCCCACCCTCCATGGACTCATACGATGAACAAAGGGGCGTCGACAACTAGTCGGTTATGTGATGGGATACCGAATGTGGAGTGTCACAGGTCCTGGTTCCCATATACCCAGATGAGGATTGGAGTATGAGATATCTTACTTCATTGAGGGAGGTTATCATCCACCCCAACCCCGACCCCCATGGCCTCATACGCCGAAAAGGAGGTAACGAATGGGTATCCTTTTATGGGAATTTAACACAGTGGCTCCGTGGCACTCCACTTTCGGTACCCCATCACATAACTGACTAGTTGTCGACCCCCTTTTTTCGTCGTATGAGTCCATGGAGGGTGGGGTGAGGGCACGAGGAAATTCTTCGTTTAGGCGCATTCTATCATCCCTCATTTCCTCGTCTGGGCATTTAGGGACCAAAGACGATGGTGCTTTGGAGACTATTTAGACTTGTGGAGACTGTCGGACTAGTGGTTTGGGGTCTAACAGATAGCATTGGGGAGGAGTGAAGACAGATGTCGATTAGTGTGGACTGGCTCTAACCCATCCCAGAGACTTTACGGCTCAAGGCCTCCATAGTTTCTGTCTTCTATATGGCCCTAGACCTAGTGCCCGCCAGGGTACCTTAAACATAAGAGACAATATATAAATTGATGGGAGCTTAAATGAATGGAACGATCTAATTGGGCCTACTGAGACATGGGTGGGCGGGGCCGAGATTCAGACAAGATCATAGATGACGTGGGGTAGGGTTCCAGTCAGTGGACATTGGTCCACACCAGTCCCCACTCGTCTACAATGGTATTTACTGGTCCCCAAACTAGCACCGACTTCAGTCACCAAATACTGAGATGAGGGATGGTAGAATGTGCCTCAATGGCGGATTTCCTTATGGCCTCATACGACCGAGGAAGGGGTGCCGACAACTAATCGGTCATGTGCCGGGGTGTCAGAGGACCCGAGCCCCGAATTCCCAGTTAAGAATATAAGGTGTGGAATAGACTTTACGTCAATGAGGGGTTCAGTTGAATAAATTGCAACTGCCTTTTAATAAATTGTAGGTAAAATTTATCTAAATTGCAGCTGCAATTTGTTGAATTGTAGGTGTAATTTAGCTAATTTGCAGCTGCAATTTATTAAATTGCAGCTGCAGTTTAGTAAATTGCAGCTTCAATTTAATAACCAAGCATCACCTGATGTACCCCTTCCCGAATACAACTTAACTAAGTGTCCCTACCCCAAACCAAGGGATAGCTGACCCTTACATAGCAATGGACTACGTACCAGCTCTATGTGCCTTGTGTAGGCGTACTGCAGTACAGTATACTGGAACGCCAATTCCGACTTATCCAATGCTCTGTTGCTCTGAGTACCCACTTCTCGTCTGTCCCACCTGACCGGCGACACTAAAAGTACATATCCCCCATATGGCCCAGCATCCTAGCAACCCCTCTACTCGACGTGTGCCTATATATAGTCCCGAGCCCACCGAACAGGGCAATCGAACAGTCGCCCCAGCGCCCCATCTCAGTATAAGAGGCATATGAGAAAAACCCTCATAGAATAATCAATTAGTTGATGGTGACCAATATGTGGTAGAAGTAGAATAAGTAGAAGTAGAGGCCTCAACTCATTGCCCTCTGGGATCCAATGATCACTGGTTATCAACACAGGCGATCACAAGTGATCGGCAATGATTATCATTAGTGATCATTGGGATCGAGGTTAGGGATATGAAGGCTATATGAGGCCATGGGGGCTACGAGGTGAGGGCTAGCTGAGACCATGAAGGCTATAAGCCCTTTCTCGTAGGCCTCTTATACTCATTTGGGGCGCTGATCACTAGATTCCGATGGCCACTGGTGGTGCTTCAGTATACTGTAGTACGCCTACATAAGGCACATGGAGCTGGTACGTGGCCCAGTGCTAGGTGGTGTGGGGTATGGGCACTTAGGTTGTATTCAGGAAGGAGCACAGCGAGTGCCGTGGGCAAGGCCTGCGATAAAAAATGACACATGGACAACAGAGGTAGCAGAAGGGACATAGGATAAGGTGGAGGCGGTCGGAAGCGGGTAAGTGGAAGGGGCTATCACAGTGCATTACCGACATAATAATCCGTTTGTACGGATTACTAATTCGTTCGCATGAATTAGTAAACTGTGCGCACGATTTACTAAATCGTTCGCACGGATTACTAATCTGTTCCTACAGATTATTTTTTTTACCATTTCCCTTTCCGGGCTTCATAGTAATCAGTGGATCCCGGGAAGGGACATGGTAATTTTTTTAATCCATGGTAACGGATTAGCAATCCGTGGGAACGGATTACTAATCCGTGTGTGAGAATGTTAAATTCTGACGCCATATTTACTTTCTGTAAAAAAAAATCGGATGTGCATATCAACGAGAAGTGGGTATATGTTCCAAAATCATTTTTGCACGTAGGCGTTGTAGACAGCCAATGTGTGAATGTTTTCAAACACTCCAACAGCAGTTTTATTTACTGCAAGTCGTGTTTACATGTAGGCTATCTGCACTACGGTGTGTGTGAATCGTTCAACCGGTTACGTCCCTTTATTTCGAAGACTCAGTACTCCGAGGGTCCGATCTTCCGAAGATCCAACACCCCGAAGGCCCAATACTCCGAAAAAATAATACTCCGAAGGTCCAATACTCCGAAGGTCTCCGAAGGTCCAATACTCCGAAGGTCTAATACTCAGAAGATCCAATACTCCGAAGGTCTAATACTGCGAAAGTCTAATACTCCGAAGGTTCTATATTCTGAAGTCCCATTACTCCAAAGGTCCGTTACTCCGAAAGTGTTCTATAAGGTAATGGAATGTTTTTACTTCACTGCATTTATACAGTACGTGGAGAGTGGATTGTAACTAATTCACCCGCAGAGTGGATTGTACAGTACGTGGAGAGTGGATTGTAACTAATTCACCCGCAGAGTGGAGTTATCACCCAAACTATAACTTTCAAATTTTGTATATATCGACTAAAAACACAAGCAATGTTTCAGCCAATACTTTGCTTGTGCTTGTTATGCTTTGCAACAAATTTGCAATTATTGCTTGGGTGGAATCTCCACTCTGCGGGTGATTTAGTGATAATACACTCTCCACGTACTGTAGTTACGGTTAAAGATTTTCACGGCAGCGTAATAACGTGATAATATCGCATAATTACGAGATAACTATCGCGTTACATTACGAGTAAGTAACGCGTTATTACGAGATAATTATCGCGTAATTGCGAGATACTAAAGCGTAATAACGAGATGGCGATCGATAATAAAATATTAAATTGCTTCCTAATATGTGAAAAATGTAATAATGGTTTCAAATAAATTTTTTTTGTTCAGATATTTTTACTCAAATTTAGCAGAAAAAACAGGAGGAGGGGGGGGGGCTGAAATAGGGTCCAACATTTTTTTTTACCACCTTCCGATCACCCACCCCATTTGTGCCAGAAAGTTTGTTTTTTTTTCGTCTCAATTTAGGGACTCACCCCCTTTAATTGAGAAAAAATCATTTTTTTGGTCCGCTTCCGACAGAAACTGTTCCCAGTTGTTCCTATATTTTTACCCAACCACTAGCAAGGGGAATAATCCCCCCCCCCAAAAAAAAACAACAACATGAGACTTCATTTAAAAGACCCACAAAAACAGTGTTTGATAGTCCAACACCCACCACATTGGTTAGTAATGAATATCAGGTTACCAAATTGATGTTTAATTGAGGAATCATAATCATAAAGTAGTTGGTGTTGTTAGAAGTATATTCACAGACCACCCACCATGTCAGCAATACACAGGAACTTGTACATACTCTGCTGTGTCCATCCATACCAACCACTCTTCCTGTATAGGCCCCCGATCACACAACCCAATTGGCCTATAGATTCATATACAGGCAAGTGAGTTTGTATGATCAGGGACATTCATTTAGAGGTGATGGGCAAGGATGGAGACAAAGCAAAGCTTGTTACGAGTCCTTGTGTGTTTATGCACATTCATCTTTTTTCTCATGCACAGGTTCATGTGTGGGCTAACATATGTTTCAATATTGTTTTGTGGGCTAACATATGTTTCAATATTGTTTTATTAAGTTTTACATAAATAGTTAATGAATTATTGCATTGAGTATTGTTTTCTATTCAATTGTCAATGTCCAGTGTGTTCTTGAAATATTGTAATGGACCGCCATCATAAAATGTGCCTTGGTGAATGGTACAATTAGATTGCTATGGTATATGAGTATATGACATTCCACCTATCACCTATCGCTATACTCGATTACACCTTTATACTGCGTATTACAAGTGAAAAGAATGCAAGAGAAAAATGCATAAAAAATAAAAAAATTGCAAAAACAGGCAAATGCAATTTTTGGGGAGCCTCTAAGTCGATGAGAAACAACTTGAGGGAATATGTAATAATAACATGAAATATTACATATATGAAGCTACCCATTTTTCGTACTTCAAATAAGATATAGTTTAGTATATCAGAAATGATTTATTTTATTAATCATCCAATTATTTTGGCAACATGTTGTTGCTCGTACAAATAAAGGATTAACATCGTGCTCATTTGGTGCCATTTAGCAATTTTTGCGCCCCTACAGAATGTTGAGAACACTATTATGTGTGCATATCTCCAGTACATATTTCTTAGTAGTGAAATTCACATGTGTCATCTTATTGACTACCCAGTATTGTGATTGATCACCTTGCAACGATAATTTCAGCCACGAAATGAGTCAAAGCGATGCGCGGATTTCTCTGCGAAGGTTTTCGTACAACCTGATGCCCTCCTGGGCGTTAGCTGGTTCAACTAAATGCTGTTCATCCATGAGCAGACAAAACAGATCGAACACATCTTTGTGGCAAGGGTAAGGTCCAGCTTGAGAAGTATACTGGTCACTGAGGTGGATAGCACCATCTGGAACTCTGCACAGGTAGTTGGTGGTTCCATAGAGATGAGGTAGTGTGTACATCATGACTGGTTTTCCATGTGGGCCACTTCGTCCCTTGATTGGACGTATTCGGTGCGTGTTCCAAAGGGAAACAAGTTCGTCAAATTCTTTCTGGAAATAGAGCATTGATAGGTTAATCAGTGATTTATCAAGTTTTGTGGTCACACCTATCCACAAAAGACATCTTCAGACATAAAATTCCTCACGGAGAAAAAATCCACCAGGAAGAAACCCTCACCTTTTTTGCATGGGTAATAGAAAACTCCAACAACGTGAAAAAAAAGATATGGTAAAATTGATATTTTTAAATACTTCTTATTACACACATTTGAAAAAAAACATATCATATACATTATCACCAAATTTCGTCAAAATATAAACACGATGGGGCGAAAAACTGTACATTTTGACGGTTTTACGAGAAATTCTGATGGTTCATGTTGTTAAGTCTTTTCCATTAACAACAAGTTTGTTAGTTTTGTTTTTTTTTTTGGTCTTTTGACTTGTGGACGTTCTTCATAATTCGTATTTAGTTCTGCTTTATAAAAATGTGTGGTAGAGTGCGTACAGACACATTCTCATAAATTGTGCCAATGCACTATACTTTGCATCTAGCATTTTTTTTCAATTTGCGAGAAACTCGTTTTTGTTACGTTACATATAGAAACATATCTAACTTGATGAAAACTAGTTTGTTGCAAAATGGAAAAAGATTCAAATGTGAGAAACAAAGTATGAATTAAATTAACATTAGAATTAAAGTAACGCAAGTTGATTTTTTATGTACAAAGCTCAAACAAATCAACCTGAACCGAAAAACGACTTCTTTTTTTTAAATCATATTTTGTTTACGTGAGGGTTTTTTTTTCCAACCCATGTTTTTCTGGTGAGGTTTTTTTCTGTGAGGAGCTTTCCCCTTTACCATCCTCAGATAGATCATCACCATTGTTATTCCCAGGACGAAAAAACTAATTTTTCCTTCAATAAGAATGTATAACAATACACTGGCTTCCGATCTCAAACGAATTATTACCCTACCTACAGGACACGAATTATACCAGTCTTGGGCCCTGCGAATCTAGGATTTTGTTCGAATCGAATCCCGAACCAAATACACCCCATTAAAAGGACACATGCGCCTATGTGGTTTCTTTTAAGGCGTCGCGCTTAGGCTTCGTCTGCGTATATAAATGTGAAGAGGCGCCCGACAATTACACTAAGAGCATAGGTGGACATTTATTTTTGTCCCGTTAATTTTGGTGGACAAGAGGTTTAATATCTGCCATTTAAAATTTTAGAACACAATAATTTTATATCCACTGCGAGTGTGCCAAATACAAAACCACGGGCAATGAACGCATTCGCGTACCGCATGTTACCCCGTGGCGGCGCCAGAAACGTTTGTCGTAGGGGGGGGGGGGGCGGCAAGTAGGGGGAGGGGAGGGGGCTACGGTGGCTGATTTAGGCCACACAAATACTTATTTTCATCTCGAGATAACGAGATACTATCTCGTTATAACGAGAAGACATCTCGTTATAACGAGAAAACATATCGTTCTTACGAGAAAACATCTCGTTATAACAGAAAAGATCTCGTTATAACGAGAAGAGATCTCCTGATTTAGGCCACACAAATATTTATTTTTATCTCGAGATAACGAGATTCTATCTCGTTATAATGAGAAGACATCTCGTTATAACGAGATAGTATCTCGTTATAACGAGAAAACATATCGTTATAACGAGAAAACATCTCGTTATAACGAGAAAACATCTCGTTATAACGAGATAGAATCTTTAAGGAGACAATATCCCTTTATCGTTATAGTATCTCTATATAGTGCTCTTCCGGAAAACAATGTTCCGAGTGGAGAGGCTTGACTGTGAGAAAAAGGAGGTAATCGCAGACTCCAGGCCAGGAGAAAATCTCAAGGGTGGGTGGGGGGGAGCATTCGTATCCGCCGGAAGGATGAGAAATGTTTAGAAATCAGAAGTCGGTGCATCGTTATAACATTCTAATGCATGTTGGGATTATTCTGCTCGTCTTAGAGATAATTCATTGTGGTGGTGGCTGTGTGTGTTGGGAGGGGGTGGGGAAGATTTATTCATTTCAGGACAAGACAGGTATAGTGAAGGTATATAGCCAACCCCAAACCCCATTAGCCCACATCGGACGATACAATCCACTGATGAGTGGATGCTCGTATTGCTCTTCGGCTCGTCTGTGGAGACTAACAAAAGCAATGGGAGCAAATGCGTATAGTAGCAAATGCTCATGCGGCTTTTATCCTCATGTCGGTATTTGAGGATACTTATGACATGGTGATGTGCTATAGGAGGATACATCGGTTGGCGTTTTGGTCAAAGGAGCAAAAGACCAATGGGAGGAATTGCTCCGAGGAGCATCTGCACTTACGGCTCTTCGATTCATCTGTTAGGAACAACAAGAGCAATGGGCAATTACTCCAAAGAGCAAATGTTCCTATGGCTCTAATCCTTATCTCGGTATTTGAAGATACCTGTGACATGGTGAGGTACTATAGAAGGATACATGTTGGAGAATAGTTGTCTGAGTCTGCGGCACACATAATGTAATAGAAAAGAAACAAAATAGGAAATACGCAAATAGATTTGGACAATTGGGAAATATTTTAATCCTCAACTGTAAGAATCATGTAGTTAGAGATTACATTATGGTATTAAATGTAATCTTTCAAAGTACCCCTCACAGCTGTCAACAGATGTACCCGGATGTAGGAGCCACAGACCTCTATGGAGATAATCCTCAGGCAACTATCCTCCAATATGTATCCTCCTATAGTACATCAGCATGCCATAGGTATCCTCAAATACCGAGAATGTCCGAGTTGAGTATAAGAGCATAGGAGCATTTACGCCTGGAAGCATTTGCTCCAATTGCGCTTGTGAGACTCAACAGACGAGACGAACAGCAATGGGAGCATCCACTTCATCAGTGGATTTTCTGACAACTGTTCTCCAATATGTATCCTCCTATAGTACACCACCTTGTCATAGATATCTTCAAATACCGAGATGAGGATAAGAGCCATAGGCGCATTTGCTCCTATAAGCTTTTGCTCTCATTGCCCTTGTTGGTCTCAACAGACGAGCCGAAGAGCAATACGAGCATCCACTTGATTAGTGGACTGTATAGACCGATCTGGGCTAAAGGGTTTTGGGTGATCTAAGGTAGTAGTAATAGTTCAAGTAGCAACGGTAGTAGTTATAGCGGTAGTGCTAGTAGTAGTAGTGGTAGTAGTTGTTGTGCTATTAGTAGTAGTAGTAGTAGTAGTAGTAGTAGTAGTAGTAAGCAGGGGTGGTAGTAGTAGTAATAATAGTACTATTAGTGGTAGCGATAATAGTAGTGGTACTAGTACCAGTAGTTGTAGTAGCACTAGTAGTAGTAGTAAAAGTAGTAGTAGTAACAGTGGCATTAGTGATAGTAACAGTAGTAGTCCTTAGTAGTAGTAGTACCAGTAGTAGTTGTAGTAAAAGTAGTAGTAGTAGTAGTAATAATAGTAGTAGTAGTAGTAGTAGTTGTAGTAGTAGTAGTGGCAATAGTAGTAGTAGTAGTAGCAGAAAGTAGTAGAAGTAGCAGAGTTATTACTACTTGTAGTAGTAGTAGTAGTAGTAGTAGTAGTAGTAGTAGTAGTAGTAGCGGTAGTAGTTGCAGTAGTAGTAGTAAGTAGTAATAGTAGTAGTGATAGTAGTAGTAGTAGAAGTAGTAGTAGTAATAGTAGTAGGTGCAGTAGTAATGTTAGTAGCAGTAGTGGTAGTAATCGTATTAGTAGTAGTAATGATAGTAGTAATAGTGGTAGTAGAACTAGTAGTATTGGGAAGGTCCGTTTCTGTCGAATTGTAAGAGTATCCACGCCAGGGATAGGTCCCCAAGAGAGAAACGTTTATGTGATTTCCTGTCATTGTCGGGCTTATTTAGGTAATTCTTGGCAGTTTCTCAAGCCAGAAAAATACTCCGTTCAATCGAACACACCCTGCACATGCCTTATACGTGCTAGTCTGGGCGAATCAGTTTTGGTAAAAGAAAGTCCATTTGGGTGATTTGGGAGTTATTCTCTGATTCATTTGCGTAATTCATTATAATTTGATTCAGGCGAAAACACCCCCAGAATATATCCCCGTCCTATTAGAGACCTCCCAGGCCATAGCAACCACTTGCCACCATAGAAATCAGAATGGCTGCGTCAAGTATCGAAAATGGACGAAAACACGCGACACCACAACAACAAGCGCTGTGCGTGCGTACTAGCACCACTCATCACCACGATAATGATGTCACAATATAGCTGCCCAAGCGCGCTACCGCGACAACCAACGTGACACCCACAATGCACCGCAATATAACGTCACATTCGAGTCTCCGACTGGGTCCCCCAAAATGGCCTTAAGTGTTCGAGCTAAATTACAAACATGCATACTTACAGCAGCCATTCCATTCAACTTCCCTATTCTTCCTAAACCCTGGCATGCTCAAGGGCCTGCCTCGCGTCTGCTTGCTATTCCATGCATACTAACATCACCCATTCCCTTCCACATCCCTATTCTTTCTAAGCCCTGGCATGCCAAATAAACTGTCGGATGTATGCTTGCTACGTAATGCATACAAACACCACCCAGTTCCTTCCACTTCCCCATTCTTCCTGAGCCCTGTCATGCCCAAAAGCCTGCCTCGTCTCTGTTTTCTTTGCCATGCATACTAACACCACCCATTCCCGTCCACGTTTCTCTTCTTTCCCGGCCTATATGTCCAAGGGCCTTCCCGATATATTCTTTCTACACCATGCATATTAACACCAGTCATTCTCTTTCACCACTCTATTCTTCCTAAGCTCTGGCATACCCGTGGGCATACCCGTGGGCCTGCCTGGGGTTGCGCTTACTATCCAAAGATACTAGCACCCACAATTCACTTCCACTTCCTCATCCTAACTTGCCAGAGAACCTGTCTGTAATTAAATACCACGGTCAGAAAGTAGTCAGCACAGGCCAGAAACGGTAGCAGTAGTGTATGTTCCCCTCACCCCAATTCTGGGGGACCCCAGTGGGGGACCCGGAAGTGACGTCATGTCACGTGACCTAGTGGCGCCATGTTGTGTTGTTATGGTAACACGCGTGAGCGGCCATGTTGTGACGTCATCTCCATAGTGATACGTGATGTGAGTGCGCATGCACTGCGCGTGTTGTTAGGGTGATACGTGTTTCCGTCGTCCATTTTGTATACTGGAGTCCGCCATCTTGGTTTCTATGGTAGCACGTGATTGCTATGTTACCCAATTTTTCTGCAATAGGATGGGGTATGTTCGGAGGGTATGTTCGATTGAATAGGAGTATATTCCCGATTCGTAGAATTACCACAAACAACCCGACAATTTTACTATTTCGAATTCTTTCAGAATCCTCTGCTTCCATCTATCTATGTAATAGTTTACGTCTACCTAGTCATGTTCCTTTGTTCTAGAGTATACTCCAGTAGCGTAGAAGAGCCTGTTAGTTGGAACAGTTTACCTTATTATTACTATATTTAGCAATTTCTGGTCTATTCTTGTTAGTTCTTACCCTATTCCGAGTACTCTTGCAGTGGCCTTTATCTAGATCATTTATATAGATTATAACTAACCAATCAGATTGCTTGATTTCCCATAATCTGTATGCAGAGTTATCTCCCTTTTGTATAATAAAAGCCTATATCCAATGGCCATATTCCCAGGCACCCCAATTTCGGCGCCCCTTTTTTCTGAAAAACATATGACCGTCGGCACCCTTTTTTTCTGAAAGGAGACTAAGAGTCGTAGTAAATTATACCTCATTAGCCGATTGCTTTGTACTATTCTATGACTGGTATAGGGAGTACGTTATGGCAGGTCAAGTGGTATTGTGGAGAGGGGGTGGGGGTAATGCCTGGCAGTATAGAACAACAATATAGTATGGACGATATATACCTCTGTGGGTCCCTGCAGGTCCCATGTTAGCTCTTAGTACTATTAATCCACCTGATGTTTCATGTTATCCTATGACTGGTATAGGTAGTATGCAATGCTAGGCATAGGGCTATTGTGGGTAGGGGTACTGCCCGGTAGTTTAGAACGGTACTATAGTATGGGCGGTATATACACCTATTATAACTAACCAATCAAATTGCTTGATTTCCCATAATATGTATGAAGATTTATCTCCCTTGTGTATAATAAAAGCCTATATCCAATGGCCATATTCCCAGGCACCCCAATTTCGGCATCCCATTTTTCTGAAAAACATATGGCCTTCGGCACCCCTTTTTCTGAAAAGAGGAGAAGAGTCGTATTAAAAATCCCTCAATGAGGTCTAATTTACTACGACTCTTATCCTCATTTGACAAAAAAGGGATTCTCCAGAAGGCACCCCAATTTCGGCACCCCTTCTTAGGAATCCCATTTGTGGAATCCTTTTTTTCTGAAATGAGGATAAGAGTAGTATTAAATTAGACCTCACTGAGGGATTTTTAATACGACTCTTATCCTCATTTCAGAAAAAAGG
This sequence comes from Pictodentalium vernedei, assembly GCA_031216915.1. NCBI lineage: Eukaryota > Metazoa > Mollusca > Scaphopoda > Dentaliida > Dentaliidae > Pictodentalium > Pictodentalium vernedei. Next base: position 487,577,021 of record CM062291.1, on the reverse strand, counting down.
GATTCCACAAATGGGATTCCTAAAAAGGGGTGCCGAAATTGGGGTGCCTTCTGGAGAATTCCTGTTTTCTGAAATGAGGATAAGAGTCGTAGTAAATTAGACCTCATTGAGAGATTTTTAATCTACCAGGCAGTACCCATACCCACAATACCCCTATGCCTAGCATTGCATACTACCTATAGCAGTCATAGGATAACATAAAACATCAGGTGGATTAATAGTACTAAGGGATAACATGGGACCTGCAGGGACCCACAGAGGTATATATCATGCATACAATATTGCTGTTCTATACTGCCAGGCATTACCCCCACCCCCTCTCCACAATACCACTTGACCTGCCATAACGTACTCCCTATACCAGTCATAGAATAGTACAAAGCAATCGGCTAATGAGGTATAATTTTCTACGACTCTTAGCCTCATTTCAGAAAAAAGGTGCCGAAGGCCATATGTTTTTCAGAAAAAAGGGGCGCCGAAATTGGGGTGGATATAGGCTTTTATTATACACAAGGGAGATAACTACGCACACAGATTATGGGAAATAAAGCAATCTGATTGGTTAGTTATAATCTATATAAATGATCTAGATAAAGGCCACTACAGGAGTACTCAGAATAGGGTAAGAACTAACAAGAATAGACCAGAAATTGCTAAATATAGTAATAATAAGGTAAACTGTTCCATCTAATAGCCTCTTCTACGCTACTGGAGTATACTCTAGAACGAAGGAACATGACTAGGTAGACGTAAACTATTACATAGATAGACAGAAGCAGAGGATTCTTAAAGAATTCGAAATAGTAAAATTGTCGGGTTGTTTGTGGTAATTCTACGAATCGGGAAAATACTCCTATTCAATCGAACATACCCTCCGAACATACCCCGTCCTATTGCAGAAAAAAATGGGTAACATAGCAATCACGTGCTACAATAGAAACCAAGATGGCGGCCTCCAGTATACAAAATGGACGACGGAAATACGTATCACCCTGACAACAGGCGTTGCGCATGCGCACTCACATCACGTGTCACTATGGAGATGACGTCACAACATGGCCGCTCACGCGGGTTACCATGACAACACAACAAGGCGCCACTAGGTCACGTGACATGACGTCACTTCCGGGGTCCCCCAGAATTGGGGTGAAAGGGAACATACACTACTACTAACGCTAAACATAGTGACAAACAATCGATCTTATTCCAACTATGGATGTCTTCTCTACTAGAGTACACTACTGACCGATCGAACAGTCCCTTTATGGCCCTATAGCACTATATACTACTCTGGACAGTCCGTTTCTGTAAAAAAGTACTTTTTGGCTTTTGTACTTAGTGGCATGCGCACTAACACCACGTATCACTATAGGGATGACGTCAGAACATGGAAACCCACGCGCGATATTGCAACAACACAACATGGCGTTCCTGGGTCATGTGACTATGACGCCACGCGAGATCCCCGATGTTATCCCCCAGATAAGGCCAAGTTGGCACTTGACATAGTACTAATCTGTTAAAACAGCCTGATAATAATCTGTAAAAACAGTGTCCTAATAATTTGTAAAAACAGATTAGTAATCTGTAAAAACCTATTAATAATCTGTAAATACAAATTAGTTAATCTGTAAAACAGATTAGTAATCTGTAAATACAGATTAGTTAATCTCTAAAAACAGATTAGTAATCTGTCGAAACAGATTAGTTAATCTGTAAAAAATCAGATTAGTAATCTGTTTAAACAGATTAGTAATCTGTAAATACAGATTAGTTAATGTGTAAAAACTGATTACTAATCTGTAAATACAGATTAGTTAATCTGTAAAAACAGATTAATGATCTGTTTAAACAGATTAGTGATCTGTAAAAACAGATTGGTAATCTGTTTATACAGATTAGAAATCCCTGAAAATATACAATGGTGTGGAGGTTCTAGAGTGTGACGGTTCTACGTTCTGGAGTACCCGGAGGAAACAATCTAGCAGTGGCGAGCAAATGTTAAACTGTCCACCCTACTAACTCTGCACAAGTAGAGTTAGCGGCGGTCGAAAACAAGTGCATCATCGACATGCACGACTTTGTACACAACATCACTGTGCCCTCACATGACGGGATTAAGTGTCTTAGACAATGGACAGAGCGCGGTTACCGCTAATCGGGATCGAACTGTCGACCTTTCAGTTTAAGTTTAAAGTGCAATACTCTAACTACTTCGACTCCGCTCTCCCAGATGGGGTGGGGTTGGGGGATTGGAGCGGTCTGTTATATTACATGTTTTAAGAAGTTAGAATGATGGAATTGTCAAAATGTTAAGCGAACAAGAGTTCATTTTTAACATTTTGGTGATCCTGATAAGTAAGGGTCGTATTATGGGTGGACTAAGTGGTCTATTCAAGCTGGTCAGTGGTTAGAGCATTGAACTTCAAAAAGGGAGGTCCACGGCTCGATTCTGACCAGCAATAACTGCGTTGCGTCCTTGGATAAGGCACTTATTCCCCATTGGCCACGTGCTGGCATGGCGCAGTGTACTAAGGCGTACTGTTCGTCGATGTTGCACTTGTTGTCTTCAACCAATGATAACCCTGCTCATGCAGATATTAATACGTCGGGGAGTATGACAGTTACTTGTCGCTGCTCGACGGGTTTCCCCGATACTGCGCATTTCCGTATTTCTCCGACCCCCCCCCCCCCCCCCCCCCCCCCCCCCCGGTACTCCGGCTTCCACCAGCCCTAAGAATGTCCAATGTGCGGACAACAATTTTTGGGACAGACAACAACCTGAGAAGCTGAGACAGAGAGGGCCGTGGAAGCCCCCCCCCCCCTCCCACAACCGACCTCCCCTCCAGCTCTAGGCCTGGTACATGTCATTCTAGCCTCAGTTTGATTACAAACGTTGGACTCCAGTGTGAACTGTGGAAGAGTATTGATGCCACCAACCCAGGTGATGATCAACATGCAACTTTGTCAGTCATAGTGATCGCAACTCTGCTGAAACAACAAACAATTATTTGGCTGTACTCATCCTATATCCGTCGTATCTAGAAATGAATACAGGTGAGCCCCATCCCCCTCCCCCGACCCCAGCTGCCACTACCACATTGCATTGTTATTCCCAAGAAGAATAAAATAACTTTCCAGCTCATTAGAATGTATAACAATACATCGGCTTTTGATTGCTAACAAATTCTGGCCCCACTGACCGGACACGAATAAACCTACCCCACATCCAAACCTTGACATTTATACCAACTTGGGGTCTGTCATTACCTCCACTTCATCCTTTAGTGACCACTCCAAGTGGAATATTGTTCTACGAACGAGTGGAACAGACCGCAACCATACAAATGACCAATTTTGCCGCCCATCGACATATTATTGCCATCTATTACCTAACGGTAAATAATAATTTAGAACACCCCCACTGCCCAGCATCCTAAATTGATGAACAAATAACCGGCGCTCTATTTGATCCCGTATTTACAAACGATGGAACTTGACAAAAGATGTTTCAAATAAAATTTACCCCCTCTCCTTGCCCCCCCCCCCCCCCCCCCCCCACACACACACAAACACATGCATAATTATGTTCAATAAACATTCTCATAAAATGCCTAACTACACACGTTATTGACAAGTGTCGTTAAATCACGTTGCAATAAAACTCAAAGAGTAATGCATGAGGGTCTGTGAAAACACCCCACAACTTTGGATGCTTTCCGCATCGTACCATTATATCCCACAGAAAGAGAAACACACCCAACTATTCTCAGTGCGCACGGGTTACTCACACCTTACAATGAGTAATGTCGCAGAAGTTACCCCCCCCCCCCCTCCCCACCCTCTACCACACACATTCCTGATAGGTGCTTCCCAGTGGTAAATATCACTGGAGCGACTCACCCTTACAAAGAGCTACGACTTTTACCAGTACACTGCCCAAAAAATACAGTAGAAACTACACTCTCGTTGAAATAATAGCCTTCCACACCAATTCAATTTCCACCCCCTTTCGGGTTTCTCCTATTTCAAATCCCAGCGCACCAACGCCCATAATACACGAAGATGGAAAATGCCACCCAATCGCCTAGGATGCATCGCGAAGTGAAGCAATACTTGTTTACTGCGGTAAACAAGTTCTCTTTTACATGGTACAATAGGATCCGGTCAACAATGCCTGGTGTGGAAGCCCTCTAAAATAGGCAGCATATATGAAAACGATTGGTTAAATATGACTCAACACCTTTGTTGCGGTCACAATTAACCATAGTTGCAAAAAATGCCCTTAAACAAGGATACATAAATAAATAACAAATAATAGCATGCACCTAAATGAAATGAAGCGTCAGTGTTGTGTGAACAATAAATACGCAAGACCATCGCAGCTCAGACCCGTTTTGTACGACGTGTCCAACACACATCGCACGAGACATTTATCTGCTGTGTTCGAATGACACGTCCAGAAATGTGCGACTGTAGCGCGACACATCAAACCACCCGGCTAGGGAGCGACCTGACGTGTCACAGGTTTGGTGTCGACGCTCAACACATCTGTGGCTCAACGGCGTTTTTTTTCGGACGTGTCGCGACAAGAGTTAATGGAGAAAAGCCCTACCATGCACCGGACGCGCCATCGACGCTCTAAGGTCGTGCCTGGCATTCTTCATGCGATCCGTGTTGGACACGTCTTATAAAATGGAGTGAAACGTGTTAGCTGGAGCGACTCCTGGAACGTGTTAGCTGAAGAAGCGTATAAATCAAAACAATTTCATTAACATTAACGCTCTAAGGTCGCATTAGCGCGATCCGTGCTTGGCACGTCGTATAAAACGGCTCTGATAATGCTACAAAGAGTCGAAATTTCGAGATAAAAAGTCGAAATTTCGACTTTTTAAATCGAAATTTCGAGATAAAATCTCGAAATTTCAAAATATAAAATTGAAATTTCGACTTTCCGGTTCAGGTAGTATTTGTTTGGCATGTCCTCAATACGCTTCCGTAGATTTCATCTCGAACTTTCGAGATAAAAAGTCGAGGTTTCAACGATTAGAAATTTCTGCAGCGATGATATGTACTACTGAATAAAACTTACCTGAATCAAATTAGTAAAGATGAATTGTACCAGACTTTTATTCAGATAATCTCCGTTGAAAAGATCCCGATTTTTCAGTCCATGAAATAGTTCAATCCAAAACTGAGCACAGTGGCGCCTGAGGAAGGCCCACCAACATTCGATTCTTTGATTCAATACGCTTGTTCCACGAATGAAAGGTCTTTTCGCAAAAACGTCTGCATGATCGTGGCGGAAAGCTTCCTGGATCTGCTGTACGTGCCCATTTTCAGTACCAAAATCGGCTCTAATTCTCGTTGGGCACCCTCCAATACCAAAAATAGTTTCTGTAAAGTAACTAGCAATAACTCTGGGATCACTGCTCGTGCTGAAAACCCTAAGCCACACGACGTACCTGGAAAATCCGTCGATTGCACCATTTACACATATACCGAACGGTTTTAATTTGTCGTACGAATCCAAATGCCACAAGAAATTTGGTCCTTTATTAATATAGATTCGCCTTTTTATTGTTCCTGTTCTTCGACGATTGACGCCCTCTGGGTCGATTATCTGCAGCAGTAACCTAATAGTTTCTTGCGTCACTCTGAAGCCGGCTTGTGAGCACATTTGATGCACCATCTTGTAACCATGTAGCTGACTGGATCCTTCTAAACTGCTAATCAAAAACAAAGTAACGTCCAAAATATCAGAAAATTCTTTCCTTCTGAATAGACGCGCTTTTTGCAAAACACGCTGCAATGTCCGCAAACTTACATGTACATTGTTGATACTTGAAAGGCAAAACAGAATTTCTTTATGACTAAATCCCATCGAGAAATATAATTTCGCCATACTTTCTGTGCCTGACATTTTGATTGAAATAGTTTGGATATTGTAACACTAGCCTATCACAGAGTTCGTATTATACGAACTTGTCTGTGATTGGTCAAACAGTAATCTGTTTAAACAGATTAGTAATCTGTAAATACAGATTAGTTAATCTGTAAAAACAGATTAGTAATCTGTAAAAACAGATTAGTAATCTGTAAAAACAGATTAGTTAATCTGTAAAAACAGATTAGTATTCTGTAAATACAGATTAGTATTCTGTTTAAACAGATTAGTAATCTGTAAAAACAGTTTAGTAATCTGTAAAAACAGATTAGTTAATCTGTAAAAACAGATTAGTAATCTGTTTAAACAGATTAGTAATCTGTAAAAACAGATTAGTTAATCTGTAAAAACAGATTAGTAATCTGTTTAAACAGATTAGTAATCTGTAAAAACAGATTAGTAATCTGTAAATACAGATTACTTAATCTGTAAAACAGATTAGTAATCTGTTTAAACAGATTAGTAATCTGTAAAAACAGATTAGTAATCTGTTTAAACAGATTAGTAATCTGTAAAAACAGATTAGTAATCTGTAAAAACAGATTAGTTAATCTGTAAAAACAGATTAGTAATCTGTTTAAACAGATTAGTAATCTGTAAAAACAGATTAGTAATCTGTTTAAACAGATTAGTAATCTGTAAAAACAGATTAGTAATCTGTAAAAACAGATTAGTAATCTGTTTAAACAGATTAGGAATCCCTGGAAATATACTATGATGTGGCGGTTCTACGCTGCCGTACTAAGTTGTTATAAGAAGTTAGTTAATATAACAAGTTACTAAGTTGTAAAACAAGTTAAGCTATGTTATTATAACAAGTTATCTAAGTTGTTATAACAAATTACTAAGTTGTTATAAGAAGTTAGTTAATATAACAAGTTACTAAGTTGTAAAACAAGTTAAGCTATGTTATTATAACAAATTAGCTAAGTTGTTATAACAAGTTACTAAGTTGTTATAACAAGTTAAGCTATGTTGTTATAACAAGTTATCTAAGTTGTTATAACAAGTTACTAAGTTGTTATAAGAAGTTAGTTAATATAACAAGTTACTAAGTTGTAAAACAAGTTAAGCTATGTTATTATAACAAATTAGCTAAGTTGTTATAACAAGTTACTAAGTTGTTATAAGAAGATAGTTAACTTGTTATAACAACTTAGCACAGGTAAAAAATACATCAACTGGCGTCAGAACGCTGCCGTACACAATGAACTATTCTGAATGTTTTTTATTGTTTTATAGCAATAAACATAAAACACATTGATCTTTCTATCTTTTTCACTCCCAATCACTGTGACTTACATTCAGTCCTGCTAATTCATCCTTGTTTCCTCAACAAAAAAGATTGCTGTAGAAAACTGGTGCATCTTAGGTAATTGCTGTGAAGCCTGTTCGATTGGGTAAAAATCAACAGGGGGCAGGGCATTGTCTCAGTTGCCATGGATATGTAGTATGCGGTAAAATGAAAACTTTCAAGTAACTTTAACATGTGAAAGTAGTTCGAGATACATCCTGAACCATATGAACGCTGAGAAAAAACCTTGGAAGTAAGCAGGCGACTTGTTCCATATGTACAGTATGAGTGAAAATAAGATGCGGCATAACCACAAACTAAGTATCTCATTGCTTCTATGTTGATAACACCAGAACCTGACATCATTTTCTGTGAAGCTCTATGAGAGCTTACCAGAAACTGATGTCATATTCTGGTGTTATCAACATAGAAGCTAAACACATAGTTTCTAGTGGTTATGCTACAACTTGTACTGTAAATTGTAAGATTAGCAATGCACCGTATTGCAACCCACTTTGTTTGATTTCTTGTGTAACCTGGAAAGTGTGCAATTTCTGCCACCACAAGGCTTTCTGTAGAAGCCATCCTTGGCAGTATTTTTGCAGTGGATATTTTTCGTTTCCTCGGCATTTTCCTTGGCACTGCTGATTACTGAGGGTTAAATACCAGGGCTGTACATTGATTACTGATGTTAATTACCAATCATCCATCATTCATTGACTGCCGGGAAGAAAATGCAGGCGACTGAATGATCACTCTCCTCATTTTAATTTTGTGAGAGTAAAAAATTTAGGAGAGTGATTTTAACCCCTTACCTATGATGCCAACCCAAACCTGACCAGCACTATACACGAAAATGACCAAAGAAATTTTATTTTTTTCCTTTTTGCTAAAAACATAATTTATGACTCCTGATTGGAACAAGCTCATTGAGATCATTCCACTGAGGTGTCACAAAATATGTTTCCCTTTACCCAACGTAACGGCCAAAACCGGCCAGCGCTATTCACCAAAATCACCTTTCAATTTTCATTATTTTTTTTCCTTTTTTTTCTCAAATACATAGCTTAGGACCCTTCAATGGAATGAACTCGCTGAGCACGTTCCAATGAGGGGTCATACGCTATATGTGTGACGCAAAAAAATTAAATTAGTTATTCAAGAATTTTGTTTGCAAGTGTCGTCTGTCTTTTGTGTTGGGTAAGGGGTTAAACAAAAAATGAAAGATTTTAGTTATGCAAGATAATGTATTGCAAGTATCGTCTCCTAGTTGGTACAGGTAACGGTTGATTGAAATGAAATATATAACTTTAAACATAATTTCTTCACACATCATGAAGGCGAGTGATTAATTACTCCCCCAGTGAAATGTTTAGGGGGAATCATGGTGTGTAAGAGTGATTACTCTCCTTTCCCATCAGTCCCTCATCATTCAGTGTACCTATGATCAGTGTGTGTCTTTTAGTGACAATGAGAGGAATGTTATCTCCCCCCCCCCCCCATCCCCACCCTGATCGAATTGTTTATAATTCTCCCTCTGTGTTCTGCAAGTGGGGTGTATGAATAGGACTGTGGCCCAGAAACCACTTACAGACCAGCAAGTGAGATAACTCTATCTTGAACAGTGGAAAATTGCATTTTTTTATCATTCAAAACAGAGTTGTGTCCCTTGCTAGTCTCAGTTGTCAATTTATTTATTTATTAGTGTTTAAGGTCACATACTTATGCACAATGGCTAATCGTGACCGCAGTGGTCAATACAATTATAGAAATTACAACAAATTAACTCTTGATGGTTGTAATTCTTAAGTTTAATCTCAGTTTGTTTCATAAAAAGACCTTCAAATGAATTAAATGAGTTTCAATCTTGAAAGAGAAGCTTATGGATTTTCCCAAAATCAAGAAAAAGGCCCCTTTCCTGTTCCGGTGGATTAAACCCCAAAGTTATAGGTCATAAAACTGTCTTTTGTACAGATACAGGAGGTGGACCCCCTTCAGAAAACCCATTTTTTTCTTCTAAGGTATCACTTTAACCCCCTCCCCAACCACACATACAAATGTTTGGGATTTGACTGTATTTGTTGCAAACCCTCCCATTCTTGGTCTATATACATCCTGTCTATACATGTGGTATATTGTATATACTATACACTGCTGTTTGTAACACACACTGCAAGTATGTAATAGCTCTCATCATTTTCATTTAGTACACTATAGCAAACATTAATCTTCACTGTGGTTTCTGATCAAGGCTTGGCTGCCTATTTAGGCAGCCAAGACTTGATCAGAAACCACAGTGAAGATTAATGCTTGGTAATTAAGACTTGAAGTATTAACTTAAGCACTCTATAACAATGATAAATGATAATCATATATATAATACATGTAAGAGTGTCTCTCTCGATTATCTATCGAAAGAATATCAAAATATGATCCGAGGAGTTACGCGCCAACTGAGAAGCCTATTTCTGAGATTTAAGAGCCAGGTCCTAATGTTTCAGAACCAAATACGCACTGGCCCATGCCCAGGTCGGTCCCTGCATGTGGTCTATTGTATATACTATAATAAGGTCAAGGAGAAGAGAGATATTGTTATATTATTATCACTCAATCTATAAGTTACTGGTCGATTAACATAAGTTTGGAGACCCGTTAAAACTCCATAATTTCAGTGACGTCATTCGACGGAGCCGGCCCGCGGGTGATAATGGTATAAATAGCCATTAGCGGTCCGGCTATTTTTAGATTCCATGGTCTAATGAATTACTCCCATTCGGATGACGTCCCTTTGTATTTCTGAACTGAAGTCGAACGCACGATCGAAACAGAAATATCGAACCGACTTTAGTGATTATTTCTTCCAGCAATTCCCTCGTGCGGTTAGCTGTGACAGGGAGTGGTAATAACAGTAATAACATGATTGTTGTCAGGCATCATGATTCATTAGTGGTCCTGCAGCAATGATGAACAGCCCTTGGGCTTATTAACGACTTCGTCTCGGGCCTTTAATAAACCCTCGGGCTGTTCATCATTGCTGCAGGGCCGCTAATGAACCATAATGCCCTCCAAAATCATGTTATTGTTATATTGATAGAATGATAAATGTAAGGACTTTTTTGTAGCGCTGTTCACTTTACCTCCTTGCAGAATATTTTGTTAAATAAAAAGATAAAAGGCACGGTGTGTCATCTGTCATACATTCATATCAAATTTATATAGAACTTTCCATCTCTTTAAACTTTATTCCAAATTCTTAAGTTATAAGTATATTAATATTAATAATTATTATCAATCATTGGTTCCTCAATTAACTTTTTCCTCTAAATCTAGTAATGGTAATGTTATAATATAATAATAAAGGTTTATTTATAGAAATGTTTATTGTGATTTGTGTATCATTTTGTTTTCAAAACACAACTGAAGTGAGAACTTTCATTTTTATGCCTAACAGACAACGATATGATAAAACTAAGTTATCATTGAGGCTGAATCCTGACAAGGTCGAATTGAGGACCTTGCATCTCACTTTCAATCCGCTGATGACATTAACAGACAACGACATGATAAAACTAAGTTATCATTGAGGCTGAATCCTGACAAGGTCAAATTGAGGACCTTACATCTCGCTTTCAATCCGCTGATGACATTAACAGACAACGATATGATAAAGCTAAGTTATCATTGAGGCTGCATCCTGACAAGGTCGAATTGTGGACCTTACATCTCGCTTTCAATCCGCTGATGACATTGAAATGATTGAAATCACATTTGAAAAAAAAAAAAAAAATGAAAAATAAAAATTATTGACACGTTCCTGTCAAAGCTAAAACAATTAAGCTCCTCACTGACATAATTCTTCACTTCAGTGATCGATAATGAAAGGCAAAAGACGAAAGATTCGTTTTAAGCTTGTTTTTTTTTTTTAAATCGAGCCAACTTGACTTCTTCAAAATAATTCGAATGATTACGAAAATGAACGGCGAGCTGCAGAAAATGCCACAACAGATTCCGATATTTTTGTGCGAGCTCCGGTGCACGATTTTAAAAATCAGTGCCCCAAGAGTGAAAGGGGGGGGGGGGGGGCAGCTCCATTAAATAAACTATATGTTTACATTCAAGTGGCGCAGATTATCCTACCTCTATTTTGTACGGTTACAGCTCTATTTAACCCCCACCCCCTCAGGTTGGGGGCCCTAACGATCCACTCCAGACCACTCCCTAGGGGTGAGTCGCCTCTGCAACAACAAGAGCCACAACAACAGCAACACCACAACAACAACAATAATAAACAACATGTCTCACACTTCAGAGTTCTTAATCTCTTCATTCATTGTGTTTTCCAGTTATAATACAAGATGTAGATACCTTGAAGTTAGCGCGATACACAGCGTCGGTAATAACCGTTTCTTCTGGGGATGTTTACCAGATGTATGCTGGTATAAAGAAGAACAGTTTCTTTATAGCTTAATAACTGAACCGATTGCATATAAGGAGCAGCACAACAGAAGACACAAACTGGTCAAAAAGGAAGAATGGGAAAAGATAATGGACCAGTAAACGAGACGATACAGTGCAAACAGAAAAAAGAATGGACAGTTGTATTCAATTAAAATTTAATTTCGAAAGATAAGTTCTTTTCGGTTGCGAGTGGTATATGTGTGTTTGTGTGGATTGTGGTTGTGTGGTGTGTATGTGTGTGTGTGTGGGGGGGGGGGGGGGGTGGTGGAGCTGAACCATAATGACGTATTCGTCAAATATCGTCTCTAGTCCACTGATCTACTAGTATCCATACAACACCTCCTTAATAGTCTGGGCTCGCAAATTGCAATGCTATTGCAAGGATGCCAGAGATGGGGGTGGGGTGGGGATAGGCTTCACCTCCCCCCCCCCCCCCCACACACACACAAAGACACACATACACACTTTTTCGCCGAATATGTTCCGCAGAAGCGATCTGTGCAGTCTCTTTCGCCAATTAACAACACTTGTTTTGGACAACAAACGGCAAACTTGAATTATTCTTCGGCTTTGTATGATCTCCTTTGACATGCTTAATCGTCAGGGGCCGTTTCATGAAACCAATTTAAGACGAAAGTACATCTTAAGAATTTATTAAGAAAAACCTAAGCAGAAAAGTGCGTTTCTCGAACACAGAATCGTCTAAGTTTGATCTAAGCTAAGACGAAAATCTTAGACTGGTCAGTAGAGGTCATAAGTAAATCTTTACAACTTCTTAAGAATTTCTTAAAGTCTGACACGCAGTGATCGCTTGATGATTCATGTACGAGGATGTCAATGTATGTTGATTCAATGTATTCGTGCCAATATGTTGTTCCTCGTTGTGATTTACCGTGCTCCATCAGACTCTAACCACAAAATGGCCGCTGTTCACTTGATATTTCAAGCAAGAAGACATCTTAGAAGACAACGCGTATTACGGGATAGAAATAATCCCCTAGATTAATGTGTGAAGAGGAATTAATATCACGATATCGTTTGGATCGAAGATTAATTACAGATGTTTGTGATTTGGTACAGCATTCTATTCAACATCCAACGAGAAGATCGAATTCCTTACCTGTATCATTGCAGGTGTTACTTGCATCACGTTTTTATGCAACTGGGAGCTTTCAGACCGTAACTGGTGATATTCATGGAGTTAACAAGTCTACCATGACACGAATGGTGAACTCAGTCACCATTGCTTTGTGTGGTGAGGATTCATTTACTTTCCAGGAAGTGAACCCGCGTTGTGGGAGATAATGGTTGGGTTCCACGATAATTCGTCGCCTGAGCGCTAGAATGTCCTATGTTCTATAGGGGAAATAATATATCGTCCCATAGGGGACATAGTACTCCCATAGGGGACATAGTACTCCCATAGGGGACATAGGACATTCTAGCACTCAGGCGACGTTATAGCCGGGTTTCCCAACGTTGTCGGGGCTATTGACTGCACGCACATCACAATAATGGCTCCTTCTGAAGAGGAAGTGGCATGCGATAAATATGCAAGGAATGTGTGACTCTCAATTAAGATTTCTGAATGTTGTCGCGAAGTGGTCTGCATCAGCTCACGATGCTTTTATTTATTCCACATCGGAACTTTGTAGACTGTTCCAAAATGGGGACATTCCAATCGGATGGCTTATTGGGGATAACGGATACCCGTTGCGTCCCGAACTGATGACACATAGAATAGAATAGAATAATTTTATTGCACAACCACATTACAAAGAATGGGTATGACATTTCGAAAACAATAAAATATAAGAATAACAATCATACAAATGATATGCAAATCAGATTTATGTAGTTGCAAGAATCACAAACACACAAAAACACTCAACACACACATAGGCACCCCCCCCCCCCCCCCTCACACACACATACACGCACATATCCTCGCATACAACCTAATAAACCCTCACACACTCGTATATATAGTGGGCTCAGACAAATGAACAACTGACTACCACCTGCTATTGAATACATATATATACTCTCCCAAAATAGAAGCGAACAACTTAGCATGGAAGTATTGTGGGATGTTGTTCCATATTCTGATAAGCTGTCTTTGGAGTTCCACAAGCGTTGACGGTGCATGGGGAAGCCGGCGTAGCTGACGTTTCATTCCGTCCCATACGTGCTCAATGGGTGAGATATCGGGCGAATTTGCGGGCCAGGGAAGAACACCCACTTGTTGTTGCTGCAGATACTGTTGAACAACACGAACTGCGTGGGGTTGGGCGTTGTCCTACTGTAGAATGACGCCGGGGCCGTGACGTAACGTCAAAATCGGACGAATTGCAGGTCTTCGAGGACGTAAGCCGTATTCTCTCAGCCGGTTGATTACTGTTTGAGGATGTATCCGTCTCAGGTTAGGGATGTTCCTGGCTGTCGTCGTTGCCGTTTGTTGCCGGTTCCGGAGATGGACGACACGGATATACCGATCTTGTGCAGGGGTGGTAACTCGGGGTCTCCCGGAGCGGGGTCGGTCTCGAACGTCATCATGTTGTGCATGTCGATGGACTAGCCTGTCTACAGTGTTACGGTGGCAGTTCAAATGCTGGGCAACCTCTCTGTGTGTTCTACCAGCTCTAATCATATCCAGGGCAAGGAGACGTTGATTCATTGTCAATCTTGGCATGCTAATGTGGAGTCGTTTTAACAGCAGCGCAAGTTTGAATGTGAACGATAGGAAGGCCTTACTTTAGTGTTTAAATACCCAAGGATTCACACTGCTGCATGAATTTTCAGACTCTCCACGTGCAAAACATGCCTTTTCACAAAAGTGCAGCACGTCATTTAACGTTAATGCAATTTTAACGGGGAAAGCTGTTTTTGTGTTCAATATAACTTATTCATGAACAGGTTAACACTCTTTACACCTACGAAATTATTTTTTTGGAGTTTGATCAATTTCTGCAATGCACACTTTCTTTTTTGGGCGAGTATACATTACACTTATCGAGCGCCAGTTCGAGTGCCTATTTTGGTTAAAACCTGATTTTGCCATATTTTGAGGGTAATTACTATTAGAAACACCTCCAAGTCAACAGCAGACAAAGAAACGGAAAAGTGGTCGGCAATGCCCCACAAAATAAACCATGTCTCGGCTGTCCGCCTGATCCAGATTCAGATTACGCCCTTCTATGGCCCAACCGATATTTATCAATTTATTTATTTTCTCGAGCAGTAGATCTTATTCTGATGCATTCATCAATATATGTACTGAGAAGATTTCCGACAGGTAGGATTTTCGCTCCGATGATGAGTGTAGTGATCCGATACCTGGCCATATAGACTCTTGTGATGTCCACAAAGTAGCACGCTGGCCAAAATATCGAGGACATTTGAGAAGAAAGTGTTTCACATATCAATAACGGAACAACTTCTGCACAGCGACGATCGATATACGAGGACGCTGATGAAGACAAGGGATGCCATAGAATGTGCGTTTGGGGTTCTGAAAATGAGATTCCGCTGTATTGACACATCTGGTGGAACCCTTTTATTCTCTTCCGTGCGCGTTTGTATGATTACCGTGGCTGTATGTGTTCTCCATAATATGTGCATTGACACGCGATTACCGCCACCGGAAGAAGACATGCCAACCAACGATGACATGGGTGTTACCTACAATGGAGACAATCAGAACACAACCAGAATCCAGTTAAGAACAGCTCTTGTTGAGGGGCGGTTTCAATGAATCATTTCGGTTGATCTTTTGAGATAAATTGTGAATTTAATTATTTTTCTTTAATGCATCACCATTTGAAGACAATCTTCCCAACGGGGGGGGGGGGGGGGGGGGGGGAGGGCGGCTCAATTGGTAGCGAGTTCGACTCAAGACGCTAGAGCGCTCAACCTCTCGGTCGAGTGTTCCCTCCCGTTGATATCCCGTCTCGAATTTGTCACCTCGATCTTATGTGGAGAGGTGGCGCTGTACCTGCTGGCAGCCGGGGGTTTCGACAGATAATATAAAATTGAAAAGTGTGCGTGTCGTGATATGGCTGAAATATTGACGAAAACGATTTTAAACACCAATGAATCGATTAATCATTTCCAACGAGGTCGCGAGTCCTTAAGACGCATGGTGGTACACTCATTCAGCTTTGTTTCATGAGAACTATTCTGAAAGCTTCGTCTACAACTTGATCAGCTAGTTGTGTCGTGTATTGATTGGTTGTGTGGGGTTTAACGTTGATTTCAGTAGTATTTCAGCCACATCAGTGACTGTCTGGTGGAACACCCGGCCTTCCCACTAAAGGTCGAAATGCGAAACCTTTGTGTGGATATATGACCGGGATTGAACACTCTACCCAAAAAGTGAGTTGTTATGCTATGAAAGTGATGTGAAATCGAAGTGGCGATATTGGTACCGTATGGGTTACCGAGTAGACATCTTCTTTCGATCTACTGAGTGTGTGTGTGACGGGGGGGGGGGGGGGGGGGGTGGAGCAATCCGATTGAGGTTGCTTTGATTATAAAGAATGACAAAGAGAATTCAACAATGCAATATAATTGTAAAATAGTAACACAACAAAACAGTTTAGGTGCAATAGTTGCTTTCAAAGGAATTGGTAATGCTTTCCCCAACAACACGCACAAGCTTCTCGTCAACAGCAAGTCTCTTCTTCTCAACCTCGAGCCTGTCTTCTTCGATCTTCAACCTTTTCTCTTCTACCTCGAGAATTCTTTCACTTAGTTCTGTCCCAGCCTGACATTTCATCCTTTTTATTGTTGACGGCATCGATGCTGGACGCGCTGTTACTAGTGTGATATCCTCATCTGATGACTGAATGGTATCTACAAAGAGTATAATCGTTATAATCTCGTATACTTATGTAATTATGTCTGACCATACAAACTGAATAGCCCTTAATATTTCTGTCTATTCTTTTTTGAACAATCTTGAGTGAGTTAAGTCACCATAATTGTACAGAAGTAAACTACGTGATGTCTAGATAAACTTCCAGTGAGTAAAACCAGTTATTACTGTGATAGTCTACCGACATTACGGTGTCGAATTGTATCCAACTCGCCCTGTTTCCACGTATGTTTATCGTTAATTATTGCTATATATATTCATTAGTTTAATCACGTGAGTCACGTGATTTTGTTTGTACAAAAATAATCAGAATTCAATCTGACAGAATGTCTCAGGCTAGTAGTGACAAATGGTCAAATGTAGTGATAATAATATTAATAACATGGTTTCGAGGGCCATTAACGTGTCGGGCCTTTAATGAACCCTTGGACTGTTCATCATTCCTGTGGGGCCGTTAAGAAACCATAGCGCCCTCCAAAACCATGTTATTGTTATATTAGCGCCCTGTGACTCATGAGCGACCGGAATACAAAAAACGATATGGTTTCTGATGGCTTGAGTAAAATGCTTATCATGTTATAGGAACGCATGATACATTGGTAATAATGACGATTAATACGATAACAAAAAGAATACACAATGTGTATACTGAATAATTATTATTGATTGTGGCTTTGTTCCTTTCTCTTATAACACTTAACAGTTGAACAGTGAATTTTTCAGTGATAGGATCAACCACTGACCGACACTGACAGGCCTTCAGTTCTATAAAATGTTGGATCACGTACAAGCACTCGCCTTATTTGGATGTTATGGGCGCTGTTGTAATATTAGCGCGCCTCGGTCAAAGTAAACTTTCAGGTGTTAACCCTTTACCTAACCTAACGGCCAAAAAACACAGGCACCCGACGTATTATCGGATTTTATCAATTTTAATAAAATATATATTATACTATCAATACTAAAAAAGTACTTTTTTTAGTATTGATAATGTAATATATATTTTATTAAAATTGATAAAATCCGATAATACGTCGGGTGCCTGTGCCAAAAACTACTAGAAAATAAACCAACACGAGCCCAGTACACCTTATCTTTGGAATATCGCAGACAAAGCATACAAATATGGATATCATTAGAAAGAGTTCTACTGATATCCATATCTGTTTGGTTTTAATGAAAATACTTCACAAACGCCGACAAGTGTATATTCCAGGAAGTAGCCATACTTTAGCCTGTAAACAAAATAACCTCAAAATTTGACCGCGCGTAAACCTGCCGAAGCGCAAGATAAATCGATCGCGAAGATGGGATTCCAGGCGCGCTGAGGTGCGCTACCGCGATCGCGCGCCTCAGAATCGAAGGTCTGCACTGATGACTAACCCGCGCCTAATCATCCAACGAATACGTTCAAGGTTTGTCGAACAGCCGTACCCCATGGACACGAGATAAGTGTTCCACTGCTCGTGACGTATTTTCAATAGATTAGCGGTAAGATCGACCATAAAAGAAAATAAGCGTCAGACATCTGTGCGTTATAGGTGCGTTAGATTAACTGGGGATGTCTGAATAATTTGTCAACTCACCTATTTGGGAATTGTGTAAACTATCCATATCGACACCTCCTCTGATGCCATGGATCCGAGTGGGTCCTAAGACGTCCAGGATCCTCTCATCCGTATCGTTAACGTCGGGTCCTGACGGACCATCCCCCGTTCCGCATATGTTCCTGTTGTTCCTGGCAACAGTCTTCTTTGTGTGGCTTGACATATTTGTCCATTTTGTCTTCACCTCCTCCACCGTCCTGACGATTCCTGACTTTTTTACAGGATTTACGTTACGCGTTATTTCCTTCCATGATTTGCTCTTCTTCAAGTTGCTGACGGTCGACTTGAATTTACTGAATACAATATCCTTGTGTTTGGAAACACCATCTGTAATAACTTCTAACTCGTCGGATGTAAAATTGGGGCTCCTTTTAGACATGACGCTATGATGACAGTAAAATAGAAAATGACGATTGAACAGCAGATACGTCGTTCCTTTATGGAGGGGAATTTTATGGAATGCCACGCCCTGTACATGAAACCCGTGCAGTCAAACATTTTCCCGTTAATGTGTGCTCGGTCAATTCCTTGTTACACGCATAATCTCCGTGGTTTGTATTATGATGAAGGAAATTACAATAGATGAACGATAACAAATATCCGCCCTCACGCAAGAGCACACACGTAATCGCCTACATTACGATCGCGAAGAGCATATTAAGCATGTGCTTTTCGCAAACTCCTCTGAAATAATACAGCTGATGCAGAATGGCGTGAAATTCCACTGATCCCAAGGACGTATTCGCATGTATGATTTCTGTCGTCACCCCATTCCAAGATGTCAATGCATGGCAACGAGTGAATGAATGAAAGCGTCCACCAGTGGAACGACAAATCGTCCCCTGAGTTCCAATGTGTTCTATGTGCCTACTGGCACATAGAACACATTGGAACTCAGGGTACGAAATGGCAACAGCATGTGGTCGTACCAACTGAAGCTGAACATAAACCCTTACCAATTAGCGATGATTGAACAGAAACAAAACTAACAACCCATATTCAAGTATTAAATTATTTTAAAAAACAAGTAAATAAATCAATAAATCAACCAATAAACAAATCAATAAATCAATCAACAAATTAATTAATAAATAGTAGAAACAATCAATCAACTATAAGCCACTGAATGAAATCGAGTAATCAGTCCACTGTGCACCGTGCACATCAAGGGAGACTATTTTTGAACTGCATGCACCCTTTTTCGTTTGCAACTGTATGAGAAGATCGGGAACTAGTCTATGCTCATCACAATCTTAATCTCGAGCTTAAGTAAGTATTAAGCTTGTTTCGTGAAACACTTTCGTGACACGGAACAGTCTTATCTTAGTTGGTACTTATCTCTTAAACTTAAGTCATTCTTAAGAAATACTTATAACATTGCTTCGTGAAACGGGCCCTAGATTCCCAATTTCGCTTCTCGGGCTCCCGGGGACGTTCTCGATCTAGATTTTGAAACTTTCTGCCCACGAGCACGCAGTGTTTCTGCGTCAAAATGATACTCAAATGCAATGAAATTGAGTGTTTTGGGTCTAATTTATTGCAATTTCTTACCATGTGGCGAACCATGATCGCCCCATGGGAGCTTAGACTCTCCAAACAGGGATTTTTTAGCGCCCACTACCCCTCTTCGTATTAGGCTACAGCGTACCTGTGTTGTATTGCCTTTTCAGATTTCAAATGTAATTGATGTGACAGTCAATTCGGTGACACGAGAAATGTGACCGAATTGACAGTTTGTTACCGAAATTACACTACCTCAGTTGTAATTAAAATTAAATGGGTGGGACCTGTGTATCGACCGCAAATGCAAAGAAAGTGAAACACAGAATAGCAAAGTGTAGGGTTCGGAGGGCGAGGATCAGCGGGTTAGGTGACTGAACTTGTAATGTTCGCGCAACAGATAAAGTACGGCAAAGCTCTAACTGACAAATACGCGCCAGTCAGATTTTTTATATATAAATTACCGCCATTACATTTTCTGTATTTTTTTTTAGCTCGGTGTTTTCATATCAAACTAGATACACGTACGTTCCATTGATGTATGAACACTTGTTTTGGGGGAGTACATGTTGGAAACCTGAACATGTCCCTAACGATAAAGGTAAAGTTTGCTCGGAATATAACAAGTGGGGGACACGCTGTCCCATTAAATGTAATATAACAAGTGGGGGACACGCTGCCCCATTAAATGTAATATAACAGGTGGAGGACACGCTGTCCCATTAAATGTAATATAACAAGTGGGGACACGCTGCCCCATTAAGTGTAATATAACAAGTGGAGGGCACGCTGTCCCATTAAGTGACATTAAAAACACATAGGCGTATAACAAGCGGTTAATTACTAATTAGAAAGAGGGGGAAAATACATTCTTAACCTTAGGGAAAAGATGGCCAAAATTATTGCGTTCTATAATTGCAGAAAAAGAAAGGACCAGAAAATGGAGAGAAAAAATTAAATCTGATTCAACAAGGTGCGAACAATATCTTGAAAAGGATCGCTAAGCCTATCAGCGGGAGGAAAAATGACATGTAAAACTAATTACAGATTTGTGTCCGCGAGACCAAAGAAAGAAAAGGAGAGAGTGGAGGAACAACGAATGATACTCTCAGTAACAACAAAAAAAATTGTTAAAAAGTCAGCAGAATTCGCGGCGGTACATTCGGCTTACATCGGACCCTTGCTTAAGTATGTCCTATAGCGCGGGTTCCGGTCCACGATTTTAGGAATCAGTGCCCCAAGAGTGAAGGGGGTGGGGTGGGGGCAGTGCCATTAAATAAACTATATGTTTGCATTCATGTACTGCAGATTATCTTTCCTCTGGAAGAAGAACAGTTTCTTTATAGCTTTATAACTGAACCGATTGCAGTTACGGAGAAGCACAACACAAGACAGAAAATGGTCAAAAAGGAAGAATGGGAAAAGATAATGAACTGGATACCGAGACGATACAACGCAGACATAAAAAATATGGGCAGTTGTATTCAATTAAATTTGAAAGGTGGGGTCTGTTTTCAGTTGTGAGTGGTGTGCGTGTGTTTGTGTGGATTGTGATTGTGTGGTGTGGGGGGAAGGGGGGATTGGAGATAAAACATAATGACGCATTCGTCAAATGTCTCGAGGAGTCCATTGACTTACTAGTATCTATATACAACCGCCCTTAATAGTTTGGGCTCGCAAATTTCAATGCTATTGCAAGGACGCAGGAGACGGGGAAGGGGTAGAGGGCTTCAGCCAGCCTCCCCCCCCCCCTCACACACACACTTTTTCGCCGAGTCTGTTCCTTAAAAGCGATCTGAGTAGTCTCTTTCGACTATTAATAACACTTGTTTTGGGTAACAAATTATGGCAAAGTTGAATTATTTTTTCGGCTCTGTACGATCTCGTTTGAGATGCTAAATCGTCAGATACACAATTTTGTTTCTCGGGCTCCCGGGGACGTTCTCGATCTAGATTTTGAAACTTTCTGCCTACGAGGACACAGTGTTTCAGCGTCAAAATGATACTCAAATACAACGAAATTGAGTGTTTTGGGTCTAATTTATCACAATTTCTTACCACGGGGCGAACCAGGCATTTCTTTTTGCACCCCCCCCCCCCACAACACCACTTCGAATTAGGCTCCAGCGTCCCTGTATTGTATTGAATTCTTAGATATGATGCACACTTGAGGGATTATATAGTATAGAAATAAAATGGCGCACTTGGGAAGTAGGACTTTGGTCTTTTCGGTAACGAACTCTCATTTCCGTGACACTGCGACAGAGCAAAAACGTTTCTGAAATGCTAGACGAAACAAGCAAGGTGTGAAAATTTTGCTTGATTTAAATGAGAACATCAATTTATGTTGATTTTGTATATACAAAGCAATCTGCCTTTGTTCTGGTGTATTTGCTTAATAAATCTTATTTTATCTTATCAAAGAATTTATATATGATCATCAAAGTTATCAAGCTAATGCCAAACATCAAGGCAAACAGTTATTGAATGCCAAACTTCATTGTAGTGCAATAAACAAATCACAGCAGAATTGTTTCAGTGACAAATTCTATTTACATGAAATTTAAATCCTAAAACTGACAAGTTTCGTGATATTCACCCTTAAATGTAGGTAGTCGGGTTTCGCAAATTGCGAGAACGGGTGTTTTGTTCCCTTGACGTCCTCGCAAATGCTTGTTAAGGAGACCCATATACCGTTCCCGCAAAAATATAAAAAAAATTTTCATCAGATAAACTTTAATAAAATTAGATTAATTTGTATAAACATGATCACTACAATAGCCTTTGATATGGTGGTTGAACAATCTATGTATTTGAAGATAAATAAGCATAATTCGTGTGATTAAGACACATCATCCCCTGAGTTCCAATGTGTTCTATGTGCCAGTGGGCTGCCAGTAGGCACATAGAACCGCCAAAAATATTTGCGGGACCCGCAAATGGGTCCCGCAAAAAATAACTTTGCGAAACCCTGGCGTAGGTTCCAAATAGTTGGGTGATATGATTGTTCCGTCTGGCATCGACATCCTACACCCCCTCACCTCCAAAAAAAAAAAATTAAAACCAGAAAAAGGCGAAAAGAAAAGATTTATTAATTACGACCCTGATGCACGAACACATACACGTAAACGTGATTTTTGGATCAATAATATGTATGGACCAAGTTTGAAGGGACTTAAAATGTGTCGACTTTTCAAAACCTGTTTCTTGTTATATTTAGAAATAAGCGCGTGACACGTCATCAGTTTGTACTTTGTTACCGGGCGTTTTCACAACAAACTCAAACAACTTACAAGTTAAACATTGAATCTTGCAGGAGTTTTGCCTTCTAGTCTGTTAATTTCCGTTCTAACGAATACCGAAGTTTAATTTAACAATATCTGTAAAGAAATTGTTTATAACAAAAACCATGGCATCTATTGGAAATACCAAGAATGGACAGAACGAAAGAGTTTTCGATGAATCCCGCCAAACAAATACAATGGCAGGCGACAAGGAAGAAAATGTAATCCCAAACTTGGAGAAGAAAGGAGTATGTCGACATGACAAAGAACTTAAGTTTTTCTGTAAAAGTCACAAAGTGGAATGTTGTGAAATTTGTGTTTTAGAAAATCATGATTCTTGTTCTGTTGTTTCTGTCAGTTCAAAATTCACACGTTATTTACGACGAATAAAGCGAGTTCGTTCCGACATTGATGACAAAGAAGACGATTTGAGAGATCATTCCATCAATGTAAAGAGATGTCTACATATTGCTAAAATAAAAATACAGAATACTTTCCAAGAAATACGAAATAAAGTAGACGAGACAGAGAAGGAATGTCTGAAAAATCTAGATAGTGTTGGTGAAGATGAACTTTCCAACATTTCATCATTATTTGATGAATATCTTTCCCTGAAAGAAGAAATAGAAAATATTATTGATAAAAGTAAAAAATTAAACAAAGAAATAATGGAATCCAGGAATCCTAAATCTCATTGTTTACAACACGACAAGGAAGATATACAACCAAGTAACGTTACATATAAATCAAATATAGATTCCAAATCTGGAATGGAAACATTGTTTAACTTTTTATTGGATAATGAGGACAAAGTTACAAATATTGAACAATGTTTGAATCAATCGAGTGAGTTGTCATTTGAAATTAATAATGAAATAGTTGATAAAAATGATGATATTATCACAAATATATATTGTAGTGTAGAACAAGTTATTTCTGTTACGTCATTACGTACAAATCAAAACATGGACTTCAACATCAAACGACTCAGTGTGTCTTTACCTGTCAGTGGGTCGTTTGGTGCTGAAGGTCATGGTTTGACTTCTGATCCAATATGTAGAGTTAATGAACAACCCGTCAAACAATTTGTATTTGACAGAGAGTTGAGTTGTGGGGGTCGTCGTATCGTCAGTATAAAGATTATATCAGATACAGATGGAGAGATGTTAGTAGCGACATGGGACCCCAACAAATTATATCACATAAATTCACAAGGTCAACTAATTACATCTATTGATTTACCGGGTGTACCCTGGGATCTGTGTGTTTATGGAAATATTGTGGTTGTTACAATTCTCAACACAAAACAAATCATAAAATATAACATAAAATCATTAACATTTCATTCTCAGATTCAACTGTCAGACGTATGTTATGGAATCTGTAGAATGGATGATAGTTTTATTATTACTTTCTATAATGAAAAAGTTGTCAGAAATATAAATGATAACAACCAAATTATAAATCAATCAAATAAAATATTTAATGGACCACTATATGTAACAACGACTGACAACAATAATTATATCTTGGTGTCAGACGATGGTCATAGAGTGGTTACTATGACTAAAGATTTACAGACAGTCATTAATATAGTCACACACACAGATTTACAGTCACCGTGGGGTTTATGTTGTAATAGTGTGGGGGATGTGTATGTCTGTTGTTGGGTTAATAAAGGACCCATCATTCAATTAACTAAAGATGGTCAATATGTCCGTACAATTTTATCCAATCAACAACAATTAATGTCTGATCCCTACTGTATAAATTATAATTCACGTAACAGAACTCTAGCTGTAGGTTCCTGGATGTCAAATAAAATCCAGATATTTAGAGGAGAATAAATGTGATTTGTATAATATTAACATTTACAGTAGAAATCAAATTAAGTTGTAGGATAACAACAAGAATATTCCTATATTGATAATATCAGTTTCTGACATCATTTCTCTGTGTGAAAACTTTACAATAAATTATATCAGTATCTAGTATTATTAATGTATAATAAAATAGAAATATTCTTGTAGTAAACTTACAATTTATTTTGATTCTTACTGTATCTTACATTAAACATTTAATACTTTATATAAGTTATAAATCACTGATATCTTTTTTATAAAAATACAATGTATTGATTTTCTATTGTATTTTCATCAAATCAAATCATGGCTGCTTTTAAACCTTTATCTAACACAAAAAGCAGACGACACTTGTAAATAAAATTCTTGGAGCACTCATTTTTTTAATTTCTGCGTCAAAAATGTAGCTCATGACCGGTTTTATTATCTTTTCATTTTTTGTCACAAAAAAAAAGCTTATGACCTCTTGTGAGCTCATTCCAATGGGGGGCAACCCCTCATTGGAATGAGCTCACAAGAGGTCATAAGCTATGTTTTTGTGACAAAAATGAAAAAATAATAAAAATTTTATGTACATGTAGAATTTTGTGAATAACGCTGCTCAGTTTTGGACGTTATGTTGGGTAAAGGGTTAAAGCAGCCATGACTTGATTTGACGAGAAATTCAAGAAAATAATTAACCCTTCAACCAACGCAGACAATGCCAAAATTTATTATTTTAAAAATATTTTTAAAACATTCAACAAAACCATATCATGTGACCCCTCATCGGAATGAGCTCGATGGGGTAACAGGATATGGTTTTGTAGAAATATTTTGAAAAATAATCTTTTTTCAGCTGTTGAATTTGCATATAATGCGGGTAGATGTCGCCGATTTGTTGGATAAAGAGTTAACATGTTAAGAATTAAAGCTACAGTAATAAATGAAATAAATTGTGGATTTACCACAAAAAATATTTCCTTTATACATGTATTAATTTTTTATCTGTACTTTTGTGTTCCTAATAAACATACATGTACATGTATTTGTTTATTAATTTGGGGGACATTTTCCACCCTGTATGCACCTTATTGGGGGCGCGGTGACTCTGTACAGTTAAAACTAGAAGTCCTGTCACGAATAGTGTGCTTATCTAGGCTTAATTGCTCGTTGGAATTGCGCGCAGCAATTGCCATATCGAATGTCATCCACAGCACGGCAGGTTCTCCTGTTTACTCATAGCAAACACAAGCAATGTTTCTGCCAATGGACCTCCGGAAAACCCGGAGGTACATTGGCTGAAACATTGCTTTTGCACAGGCTGTATGTACAGAATTTGATAGCTTTACTTGGGCCAGAACGCGTACATTAATGCGCATATCAACATGCTATTTGTGCGCATTTCATGACAGGACTTCTAGTTTCAACTGTACGTAGAGGTTCAGGCTGCAAGCAGAGAGGCCCTCGGTTTGAATCCCATCTGCGGCAACCGCGTTGTGTCCTTGGTCACGACACTTGACCCCCATTGCCCATGTGAGGGGCACGATGACGTGTACTAATGCCACTGCACATTGAATTTGATGGTGCACCTGTCTTAAACCAATGCTAACCCTATTGTACTTGTGTGGAGTTTGTATGTTGGGGAGCTGACGGTTGCTTGCCATTGATCAGTGGTTCCCCCCAGGTACTCCGCATTCCTCCACCCGTAAAACTGTTGTGATCATGATTAGCCATTGTGCAGAAATATGTGACTTTAAACACCAATAAATACTCTTGTGTTCCAAATAAAAGTACAGGTAGGAATAAAAGTACAGAATGGAACATTTATCCAAATTAAATAAAAGTACAAATAAGGTGCATATTGGGTGGAAAAATTATCCAAAATTAATAAATATACATGTATGTTAATTAGGAACACAAGAATAAATAATAAATAAATAAATATACCTTATTTACATGTAGACCTGTATGTTTTATTAATATTACAATTACAACAGGAAGAATATCTTCAAATTAATAAATCTTCATTAGATTGTATGATAGTATTTTGTTTAGTACAGTGTATTTATTGTTATAATCATGATGTCTAAATGTCTATTTAGTTTTCTTTAATAAAAATAACTGTAATATAGTGGAATCCACACAATGGGATATCTCTTAACTGAATATCCCTGTTAACTGAATATAATTTACCAACACAAAACCATTTACCATACCTCCAGTACAAATTTAACCTGTTAATTGAATAAAAAATATTGTAACCTGTCGAGAAATTACCCTGACTCTTCCCAGTTTTCCTTTGTTTATAGACCTATTTGGCCTCAGTTGTTAGTACATCCAATACAAGCATTTAATCTATTATATCTTGTTTGACAGCTTTGCCAAACAAGATATAATAGAATAATGGTGAGTTTATCTCTAGAATACAGGAAAGTGATATAGTTCCTGTTAATTGAATATTCTTGTTAATTGAATAACTGTCATTGGCAAATTGGCAATTCAATTAACAGGGTTCCACTGTACTGGAAAATACGTTGGGTTTTAGATAAAATTAACTGCATTACTCCCCCCCCCCCCCCCCACCCCTCCAATGAATATCCACCCTGTACAGTCTGTACTATTATTTGGGTCTGTACGTTTATTTAATTTTTCTATATGTAAATGTTCCACCCTGTACTTTTATTCCAACCTATACTTTTATTTGGAACACTAAGAATACTCTTGTGTTCCAAATAAAAGTACAGGTTCGAATAAACGTACAGGGTGGAACATTTATCAAAATTAAATAAAGGTACAGATCCAAATAACAGTACATGTACAGAGTGGAAATTCATTGATGGGGTGGGGGAGAAAATCCAGTAATGCTAGTTAATTTCATCTAAAAGCCCAACTATTTTTCCAGCCTTGCAGTTACAGTTAAAACTAGAAGTCCTGTCACGAATAGTGCGCTTTTCTGGGCTTAATTGCGCGTTAGAATTGCGCGCAATTGCCATATCGAATGGCATCCACAGCACGGCAGGTTTTCCTGGTTACTCATAGCAAACACAAGCAATGTTTCTGCCAATGGACCTCCGGGTTACCCGGAGGTCCATTGGCTGAAACACTGCTTGTACACAGGCCATATGCACAGAATCTGATAGCTTTACTTGGGTCATAATGCACACATTAACGCGCATATCAACGTGCTATTTGTGCGCATTTCATGACAGGACTTCTAGTTTTAACTGTACATGTAGTTTTTTTTAAAGAAAACTAATACAGTTAAAACTGGAAGTCCTGTTATGAAATGCGTGTAAATAGCACGTCGATCTGTGCGTTAATCTACGCATTATGACCATAGTAAGGCCATCAAATTTTGTACATATGGCCTGTGCACAAGCAATGTTTCAGCCAATGGACCTCCGGGTAATCCGGAGGTCCATTGGCTGAAACATTGCCTGTGTTTGCTATGAGTAACCAGAAGAACCTGCCATGCTTGGATGGCATTCGATATGGCAATTGCGCACAATTCCTACACACAATTAAGTCTAGATAAGCACACTAATCGTGACAGGACTTCTAGTTTTAACTGTAGGTATTTTAGACATCATGATTACAACAATGAATACACTGTACTACATGTAAACAAACCACTATCACAAAATTCAATGAAGATTTACTACATGTAATTTGAAGATCTCCTCCCTGTTGTTGGAAGGGCAAGTTTAATAAACATACAAGCCCAAATAAGGTGGAAACATTCCTCCGCATAAACAGGGGTCAATTTAATTTTTAAAAATTGAATAGCAGTTTTCTAATTTGGATAAATTTGGGTAGCATTTCCTATTATTTACATGTACATGATTTTTCTTTTGAAATTGATACAGGTATATTTATTTGGAACACAAGAGAAATCTATTTAGTCATGTCATGGTTTTTTTTTTATCAGAAATTCAATAAATAATTGCCATGTTAAGAACTGAAGCTACAGTAATAATTGAAAAAAATTGTAGATTTACCACAAAATATATTTTATTTGTAATTATTTCATCACTCAGTAATCGTACAATAATGTGGAATTATTTTTAATAACATTCCAAGTAATCATGTCAGAAAAAAAGTTATCAAAATCAAAATAAATGAGAGAAATTTTATTATAATTTTATAATTTATTCCTAACATTGTATAAATAAATACAAGTAAAGTTGAAATATATGTGATAAATCTACAAATTATTTTGATTATTACTGTATCATATTAATCAGAATATCATTTTATTGTCTCACAATGAAATAATTTGAATAAGATTTACAAGTTGATAACTTTTACACACACACCCAGAGAGTGGATTTATACAAATCTCCCAGAGAGTGGAAATTCCACTCGGTCATCTTTCATGTATGTTGTGTGAAGAAATAATTGTATTATCAAGTACATGTACAAGAAATACAAAATGCAAGTTGATGGATTCAAAATATTCAACATTGTGGTCCATCGACTGAAGCATTTTGTTTTTTTCAAACAATTTAAGATTTATTGCCTGAGTGGAATTTCCACTCTGTGGGTATTATGACTCTTTAGTAATACATTACTCTCATTATATTTTTTGTCTCCAAAGTGCATGTAAATCTAGTTTTTTCTTTCTTTTTAACAATATTTGTTGTCTTTTGTCTCCAGAAGAGCTCATTCCAGAAAGGATAGATGTACATGAATGTAACTACATGTAATCTATAGTTCTGACAAGAAAACAAGATAATTTGTAAATAATTTGTCACCAGAGGAAACTGATTATCTTAATAAATTTTCCTTATATCTACACTAAGCAAACCTACAGGTTACAGTATGCTAGGCACACCGTAACCTATTTTAAGGTTATGGTGCTTGAAGCTTATATCAGTCCCTGTTGTGGTTAGAGATGGGGGGGGGGGGGGGGGGGGGTTCCAAATTTCATATCTGTTCTGTTGAATACAGGGTCCGACATAAGCTGTAACCTATAGGTCAGATTATAGGGGAGGTTACATGTTTCTATAAACTCGAGACCTACAGTTAAAACTGGAAGTCCTGCGCACAAATAGCACGTTGATATGCGCGTTAATGTACGCGTTATCACCCAAGTAAAACTATCAAATTCTGTACAGATGGCCCGTGCACAAGCAATGTTTCAGCCAATGGACCTCCGGGTAACCCGGAGGTCCATTGGCAGAAACATTGCTTGTGTTTGCTATGAGTAACCAGGAGAACCTGCCGTGCTGTGGATGCCATTCGATATGGCAATTGCGTGCAATTCCAACGCGCAATTAAGCCTAGAAAAGTGCACTATTCGTGACAGGACTTCTAGTTTTAACTGTATTATTAGGTTACAAGAGGAAACTGATTACTTTAATAACTGACCTTATATCTACACTGAGATGACACTTGCAAACAAAATTCTTGAATACCTAATACTTTTCACTTTGCGTCAAAGACATAGGTTATAATGCCTCATTGGAATGAGCTCATTGCGATCATTCCATTGAGGGGTCATAAGCTATGTTTCTGAAACAAAAATGAAAAACTAATGAAAATTGAATAATGATCTTTGTGAATAGCGTAGGTAAGTTTTGGCCATTGCATTGCGAAAATGATTAAATAAATTAATTTTAACAGTAAAATTAATAGTTTTGTAAGAGAAAGAAATCTATAACTTATTTTGGTTGTTACTGTATGAGATAATTGATTAATTTTTACTTGTATTTTTCTCAGCACTGACATAATTTGAATATACTGGGTATGTACTCTATAAGGACATGTTAATACAGATAATACATGTGCTGGGGGAGGGGGTATTACTAAATCCCTCAGAGTTACAATGTTAAAACTTAAAAGTACAGTAAGAATTGAAATAAATTGTAGATTTATCACAACAACATTTTTTTTTTGGGGGGGGGGGGGGGGGGGGGGAGCTGATAGATGTAGAACATAATCAAACCTCAACCTGTGATATTGTGTTGTGCATTTTTTTTTTCTTACTTCGGTTTCGTTTCGGTTTTGCGCCCAGAAAATAGATTTATATGTCGGTTTTTGTTTTTTTGTGCAATAAAAAGGTTGTAGACTTGAAAAATATCACAGTGGCAATAAAAATACATATTCTGTCATATTTTAAATGATAATTCATTATCTTAATTATGAATATAATGTATACAACATCTCTAGAGGGGGTCAGTTTTAAGTTTGTTCAAATCGTGTCCTTGAGTTAGTATTTGGGCTCTCTATTGGAGGCCAAAATTTAACTTGGTGCAATTTGAGGAAATTTCTCTAAAAATCTTCTTCTTCAGAGCTACATGTACCAGTCACAATCCTTTCATGTTTGGTATACAACATCTATAGGGGGGTCAGATTCAAGTTTGTTCAAATCGAGCCCCTGGTTTTATATTTGGGCTCCCAGCAGGGCTCGAAATGTACACCTGTCCACCTGTCA
The DNA here is from genome assembly GCA_031216915.1 of Pictodentalium vernedei. Taxonomy (NCBI): domain Eukaryota; kingdom Metazoa; phylum Mollusca; class Scaphopoda; order Dentaliida; family Dentaliidae; genus Pictodentalium; species Pictodentalium vernedei. The sequence continues at coordinate 487,545,775 of CM062291.1, read as the reverse complement.
CTGACAGTCAGAAATTTGGTGGAGACAAGTAAAGATAAATCATACCTGTCACTTTACCTAACAAATCAGCCAAAACCGCCTGCATAAAAACTGAACATGCTATTTTTTTTTTCATTTTTCTCTGCCAAACCATAGCTTATGACCCCTCATTGGAACAAGCATTGAGCTCATTCCAATGAGGGGTCATAAGCTATGGTTTGGAAGAAAATTGTTTTTTTCTTTTTTTTCCGTCTGCAACTAGTGTTAGATAATAATGGGTTAATATTCAGTGAATGATTTGATTCTGGAATCAAAACATCATCATTAGAGATACCGGTAATATAAAAGTTATTTATTTATCGGTGTTTAACGTCACATATTTACATGTATGCACAATGGCTAATCGTGACACAACATGGGGATAAAGTCAGGTTTAGTCAATCGTTTATACCCCATGCTGCCCATTTTAGAGGACTTCCAGTCCAAGCATTCAGGCTTGGCAATTTCAGGAGAGTGATTTTTTAGCTCTCCTTACTGCCCTCCTGAAAGAATTAAGGAGAGCGAAAAATTGCCCTCCTAAATATTTTGGTCTGGGATGATTGAGATTACATGTATTATGCTCACATTAAATTTTTGTTGTAAAGCAAAAATGTAATTTAACTTCGAAGTCAAATAACATCACGTAATTTCATTTTGAAAGTGGTTTAGTGGTAAAAGGTAATGGCTGCAACCATACCCAAACACAGTTGCAATCATTTGAAGCAAAATGGGTCACAGCAATATTTTTTTTCTGTCAGTTTCAAGTTCAACAACTGACATCACAGTTTGAGGGGTAATTATTCAAGGAATATTGACACTATAATATACTACCATTACTACTATCCTGTCACTTGAAGCACTTGCACCAGGATGTGACTGTAGATTCAAGCAGACCTGTTGTCCAAGAAAGTCATACGCCTACCACTACCACCTTCAACCCTTGGGGGGGTTGAAGGTGGTAGTGGTAGGTGTATGACTTTCTTGGACAACAGGTCTGGGTACACACACAGGTCTTGTCAAGTGTGTGTTTGGTTGTTGAGTGAAATATCTAGATGTCTAAGAGATTTCGCTTTAGTAAAGTTAATAAAATCACTGATGTAGTCTGTTGGTTTCAGTTTCAATGAGTTCGTTCAATTGGATACTTAAAATGCTGTGTAAAGCTAATTGCTCTCCTAAGCTGATTGAGGAGAGTGATCTTTTGCCCTCCTGCATTTTTCAGAATGCCAGGCCTGAGCATTGGTGACTGGGTCCTATTTTTACCAGTAAAGCAGAAATTGTTTACCATAGTAAACAACAAGCATGACCTCACTTCCCGGGGTTTCCACGGGGGTTTTGTTTATTGTTGAATGGTAATGTGTATAGCCCAACATACATATAGCATTAATTTTAAAAACAATATTTTCAAAGTACTGTACATGTATATACATGCTCATAAATTCACACGAAAGTCCAATGTTCAGGTGAAAATTTGAAGTGACAGGTTAAGAAAAAAATCCGCCTGTCATGTGTTACAAGTAGAAATTTTGAAACATTTCAAGGCCTGGCTCCCAGTAGGAGCCTGAATTTTTACTTAGTGCAATATGACAAATTTTTTAAAAATCTTTCTTCCTTAGACCCTGTAGTCAGAATGCTTTCATATTTATATATATATCTCTAGGAGGGTCAGATTCAAGTTTCTTCAAATTGGGTTCCTGAGTTAATATTTGGGCTGCCTGTGGGATCCTGAGTTTTAACTTAGTGCAATATGAGGCAATTTCTTTAAAAAAAAAAATTCTTCTTGAGAAATATCAGTTAGAATCCTTTCATATTTGAATAACAATATCTCTAGGAGGGCCAGATTCAAGTCTGTTCAAACCTAGTCCCTGGGTTGATATTTGGGCTCCCTATGGGAGCAAGAATTTTAACTTAGTACATGAGTAAATTTCTTTAAAAATCTTCTCCAGAACCATCAATTAGAAGTGTCTGATATTTGGTATACAACATCTCCAGAGGGGTCATATTCAGGTTTGTTGAGATCATACCTCTGTGTTGATATTTCGGCTCCCTGTGGGAGCCCAGATTTTAACTTCGTGTAATATGAGGAAATTCCTTTAAAAATCTTCTTCTTGAGATCCACCAGTCAGAATCCTTTCATAGTTGGTATACAACATCTCTAGGAGGGTCAGATTCCAATTTGTTCAATTCCAGCCCCTGGATTATTGATTTGAGATACCTATGGGAGCTTGAATTTTGACTTAATGCAATATGAGGGAATTTCTCATAAAATTTCCTTCAGATCCACCAATCAGAATCCTTTCATATATGGTCTTCAACATCTCTAGGTGGGTCAGATTCAAGTTTGTTCAAATCAGGTTCCGGGGTTAATATTAAAGTTTAACTTAGTGCAATGTGAAGACATTTCTTTAAAATCCTTCTTTAGATCCACCAGTCAGAATTCTTTTATATTTGGTATATAACATCTCAAGGGGGATCAGATTCAAGTTTGTTCAATTTGAATCCCTGGCATAATATTTGGGTTCTCTGGGTGGGATGGGGGAGCATGTTAGGTGGCAGTTTGTTCAAATCCATTCCTGAAGTGTTTTTCCCCAAAATTTGCCTAACATGCCTTCATTCCTTTGTAGTGTTGATGAACCATGTCTAACTGAATGTGATCCCACTTTGGCAGGTGAGCAATTAAGGCCCCTTGGGGCCTCTTGTTTAATTATTTTATTAGCTCACCTGACTGCAAGTCAGTGTGATGTATTGTCATCACTTGGCATCCATCGTCTGATAACTTTTGCAAACTTGGCTTCTTCTTCACAGCCATTCAGCCAAATTCAAACATATTGTAACAAATGCCACTTTTAAAAGATCCATACCTTAAATACAGCCCTTTTAGCTCATCTTGACAAAGTCAAGCTGAGCTAATCTCATCGCTCTCCGTCCGTCGTCCATCAACACCATGTTTTGGTCTTCTCCTCCAAAGTCACTGGGCCAATTCAAGTGAAAGTTTGTGTGAGTGATGGCCCCAAAGGGGCATTTCATTTTTGTTCAACTCAGCATGCCCAGCCCCATAGGGAGGGAGTGGGGGAAAATGCTCCAAAATATTTTAAAAATCTTCTTCTCAAGAACCAGTGTGTACAATGACTTGATATTTGCTATGGAGCTTCCATATGAGGAGTAGAATCAAGTTTCTTCAAACGAAGGTCGTGAAGTAATATTTGGCTTTGTAATAGGAGGGGTAAGATTTTTGGCACCGCCCAAAATTTCTATTTTCTGAACTGATGGTCCGGTATGAACCAAATTTGGTTTGTGGTAGTATTGGGTCATAAGTACTTGACCCATGCAAAAAAAAAAATCCTGCATCCCCATGGGAACCCTGGGAGCTAAAAATAGAAATATTTTCAAACGCCCATATTTCCCAAACCCCACGGAACAGAGAGCTTTTATTTGGTATGAAGTATCCTTATGACCAGTAGAATTGAATGGTAAAAATAAATTGCCATCGGTTATGTTAGGGTGTTCTGTAATGGGCATCGAAAAAATGCTGAGTCCGCATATTTGCAAAACTTTAAAAAAATCTTTTCTCCAGAATCAATCATCAGAATCTTTTGATATTTGGTATACAGCATTCATAGGGGGGTCAGATAAAAGTTTGTTGAAATAAAGCTCATTGGTTCATATTTGGGCTTGCTACAGGGGGCCGAAGTTTTAACATAGGGTAATATGGGGAATATTCTTTAAAAATCTTCTTCTTCAGAACCACCAGTCAGAATCTTTTAATATTTGGTATACGTCATTGTTATGAGGGTCAGATTCTAGATTGTTCAAACCAAGTCCCTAGGTTAATATTTGGGCTTCCTACGGAAGCCCAAATTTGATCTTTGTTCAATATGGAGGGTAATTTAAAAAAATCTTCTCTTTCAGATCCATCAGTCAGAATGCTTTGATATTTGGTATGCAACATCTCTATGGGGGGTCAGATTCAGGTTTGTTCAAATCAGATCCCTAGATATATATTTGGGCTCACTATGGTAGCCCAAATTTTTACTTAGTGCAATATGAGGAAATTTCTTTAAAAATCTTCTTCTTCAGATCCACCAGTCGGAATGCTTTTATATTTGGTATACAACATCTCTAGGGGGGTCAGATTCCAGGTTGTTCAATTCGAGTGCCTAGGTTAATATTTGGGCTCGATATGGGAAAATGAAATTTAACTTAGTACAATATGAGGGAATTTCTTCAAAAATCTTCTTCTTCAGATTCACTTGTCAGAATGCTTTCACATTTGGTATACAACATCTCTAGGGGGGGGTCAGATTCAAGTTTGTTCAATTCGGATCCATAGGTTAATATTTGGGCTCACTATGGTAGCCCAAATTTGAACTTAGTGCAATTCGAAGAAATTTCTTTACAATTTCTCTTCTTCAGATCCAATTGTCAGAATGCTTTCATATTCGGTACACAACATCTCTAGGGAAGTCAGATTTAACTGTGTTCAAATCAAGAGCCTGGGTTAATATTTGGGCTCTCTATGGGAGCCGGAATTGGCCATTTTGCTGAAGAATTAAAAATTTTGTATTCAGTACCCTCTAGAGGTACTAAGATTAATCCACATAGGTTGTATCAAGGGGCTTCATAGGGGAGCTCTACATTTTACTTATGATCAACTGAAGAAAAGGCATGATGCCCAGATTATTTTTGTCACTCCTGAGGGACTCAAGGATTTATAGTGTAGCCTATGGAGATGGCTTGCTTAATGTAGACTCATTCTTGGACTCTGTTTAAATTGTGTTCTGTACAAGATGAGCACTTCAGGCCCTGTGGGGCCTCTTGTTTTTGATGTATTCCCGCCCCATAATTTTTTTTTAAAGGGCGTTGCAGCCAAAGGCTCCCGAACGAGACGGCGACGAAAGCCGATGTCGAGCGAAATCGTCCTTTATATTATTTTTTTAATTTTTTTTATCGTCGGAAGTTTTCCACGAGACATGATTCGCCGAGACTTCACAGTACATGTAAATCAAGGAGTATTCAAAGAAGCTCAGGTCAGAAATCTTGCCTTTAAACGATTTCTTGGAAATATAAATAACGGAATGGGGTGTTGAGTGGGTCAGGCAAAAATAAAACGAGGGTTAACATCGCTCACCTAACATGTTGGAATTATTCACTTCATTGACCCAAAATATAGCAAGAATCCGATCTATCAAGCCACTGACCATGCCACTTAACTTCCATAGCAACACAGGACTTCCTAGCAACAGGTAGACTACTGTGCTGATTTTAATCGAATTTAGCACGTGGATTCACAATCCATTACAAAGTCGACCTATTGGGTCATTAACCATGTAGCATAACCCCCATAGCAACCAATGTAACTCCATAGCAACGGGCAAACTACCAGGCCGATTTCAACCAGACTTGGTGTCCGAAACCATAATGCCTCGGGAATTCGATCTATTGGGCCACCGACCATGTCACGTAACAACCATAGCAACCGGTGTGACTCCCTAGCAACAGGTAGACTACTGGGCCTATTTTAACCAAATTTGGTATCTGAGACCATAATGCTTTGGGAAATCGACCCTTTGGGCCATTTATCATGTCACCTGGCACCCATAATAACTAAAGCAGCTCCCTAGCAATGGAGAAGGTACTGGGCCGGTTTTGTCCGAATTTGGTATGTGGACCCACAATGCATTACAAAATTGGCATATTGGGTCAATGTCATTGACCATGTTACATAACTCCCATAGCCACCAACAAGACTCCATAGCAACGGACAAAGTACTGGGCTGATTTCAGCCAAACTATTGGGCCTATTTTAAGCTAATCTGGTATCTGTGCCCATAATACGTTGGAGATCGACCCATTTGGTCATTTATCACGTCAGGTAATATCCATAGTAACCAAAGTGAGTCCTTAGCAACGGGGAAAGTACTAGGCCGATTTTACCCAATTCGATATATTGACCCATGATACATTTGTAATTCGACCTATTAGGGCACTTACAAGGTCACGTGATTGTCATAGCAACCAACGTGACTCCCTAGCAAAGGGCAAACTACTGAACCGATTTTAACCAAATTTGGTATGTGAACCCATAATATATTTGGGAAATGGACCTACTGGGCCACCGACCATGTCAGTAATTACTTCGTGCTTATGTTTTCATATCTGCTCTGTTGTGTCCTTGGTAATAATTAAATAATAATGAGGTTAATGGCACAAAATAACCTCATCTTTATACCACTGAAATATACATGATACCAGATTTGTATCTGTATGGCAGAGTGGAGAATCACTGCCATTTTATCCCATCGCCCCTTTTTTACATAGTATTGGTATAATTTTCTTGTTTAAATTGTTTATGTCCCATAAAACATTTCAGTGGATTCCGGTGTTTAGGGGTATCGGTATATTCTTTGACCTGGTACTGTAAGTTGGGAAATGTCCTTGTGGTAATCAATGCTTACCGGAGGTTATAAATTGTTATCTGTTGGATGTTAAGCAGTATAAATGTGTTGTCACAACTCCTTCTGCCAGTAAAATTATCCAGGACATAAAGTAATGTTGGTTTCGTGCCTTTATTGGCTCAAATTCACTCATCTTTATTTTAACATGTGAGCGTAAATTTTGTACTACAAGAAGTCAAGGACGTCACTGTCGAAATGCCTACTGGGAAATCTTGACCTATAAAAAATGACTTGGAATTTCCAAGTACACCTGGGTATGCCGTAATGTAATTATACCCCCGCTTCGAAGAAGTGGGGGCTATATAGGAATCGCCCTGTACGTCCGTCCGTCCGTCCGTCCGTACGTCTTTCCGGACATGAAATTCTTGTGTGCGCAACTCCTCCTACATTTATCAATCAATTTGGACAAAACTTTTCAGACATCATCACTACTAAGTGAACATGCGCATATTCCAAGATTTTTGATCTGCGACAATTTTAACCAGGTTATCTCCTTTTGACTTAGATTTATTATGTCTTTCCGTTCGAATAAATTCTTGTGTGCGCAACTCCTCCTACATTAATGAACCGATTTTGATGAAACCTTTCAAACATCATCTCTACTAAGTGAACATGTGCATATTCCAAACTTTTTGATCTGCGACAATTTTAACCAGGTTATCTCTCTTGAACTTTGATTTAATATGGGTTTCTGCATGAAATTCTTGTGTACGCAACTCCTCCTACATTTATCAATCAATTTGGACGAAAGTTTACAGACATCATCACTACTAAGTGAACATGCGCATATTCCAAAATTTTTGAGCTGTGGCAATTTTTACTAGGTTATCTCCCTTTAACTTAGATTTATTATGGGTTTCTACATGAAATTCTTGTGTGTGCAACTCCTCCTACATTTATCAATCAATTTAGACAAAACTTTTCAGACATCATCACTACTAAGTGAACATGCGCATATTCCAAGATTTTTGATCTGCGACAATTTTAACCAGGTTATCTCCTTTTGACTTAGATTTATTATGTCTTTCCGTTCGAACAAATTCTTGTGTGCGCAACTCCTCCTACATTAATGAACCGATTTTGATGAAACCTTTCAAACATCATCTCTACTAAGTGAACATGTGCATATTCCAAACTTTTTGATCTGCGACAATTTTAACCAGGTTATCTCTCTTGAACTTTGATTTAATATGGGTTTCTGCATGAAATTCTTGTGTGCGCTACTCCTCCTACATTTATCAATCAATTTGGACGAAAGTTTACAGACATCATCACTACTAAGTGAACATGCGCATATTCCAAAATTTTTTAGCTGTGGCTATTTTAACTAGGTTATCTCCCTTTAACTTAGATTTATTATGGGTTTCTACATGAAATTCTTGTGCGTGCAACTCCTCCTACATTTATCAATCAATTTTGACGAAACCTTTCAAACATTATCACAACTAAGTGAACATACGCATATTCCCAAATTTTTGATCTGCGACAATTTTAACCAGGTTATCTCCCTTTAACTTGGATTTATTATGGGTTTTCAAATGGGATTCTTGTGTGTGCAACTCCTCCTACATTAATGAACCGATTTTGAATACATGTTACACATTGTAAATGTGTTTTTCCAAATGTAAACCATATATGTGTGGGCTCTTTAAGTATTCAGTGCTGTTCTGTGGAAGGCCACATGCAAATACAAATTTCAACAACAAAAAATGATCTTTATGTATACATTTCCTTATGGCCTTCGCCTACATGATCAGAAGTGCATTCCTCTAAAAACCCAAAGCGGGGGTATTAATCACCTTCAGTGATAGTTCTAGTTTTCTCATTAATGGGTTAATTAAAGTTCTATTTCTAGGTTATATGTTTGATTTGTGGAAAATTCAGTTGCTGGATTATGCCAACACCTGTGTTTGCCTCATCCAAGCATAGTTTTTGTGTTAACGTTTTGTCTGGCTTTTGGCTTTCGGCAGAATTCTGCAGGGTTCAAAGTGTCACCTTTGCGGAATTCTGGCAGAAGTCATGTGACCTGGCAGAATTTTAACACTATAAAATTAGCCGACTACCGTCGCCGGTTTGCTGGAGTCTGGAGGGAACAAGCCATTTTAATTGAAGCCGTAACATTGTAAGTGTTAGCCCAACATTTTATTTTATTATTTTTATTTTCTTTTGTTTTTTTTTTATTATGGAGCCTGGAGTGGCAGAAATAATAACAGTTTATTTTTATTTGACCCAGCCAGGATAGGATCTAGAATCAGTGCCTGAAAGGGCAAAAGGCTCAAAAGTTTTATTTTAGTTGAAGCTTTTAGCAGAAGTTTCTTTAGTTTATGCCTGAAAGGGCCACCGATTATATTTATTTTTCTAAAATGTTTTCGTTGTTGTTTCACACAGAAGGCTTGAAAGACCCAGTGTGAATTTTTAAAAGGAACTACATCTATATAAGAATAATTGACACTATTTCCCCCCCCCCCCCCCCCAAGTCTTCCATTTTATTATTTATTTAATCTCTGAGTATCACACAGAAGGCTTGAAAGAGCCAGTGTGAATTTGTAATAGACCCTATCCCAGTTAAGGTTATATACATTATTTTTTTTTATTTATAAACTTGTATACACTAAAGCTTGAAATAGCTGTGTTTTGCAGAATCTACCACACCCCACCCAAATGTCAGTTTATTGAGCAAAGGATTGTTTAAGTCATTTGGATTATGATCCATCTCCATGATAAGAATATAGAGCCTGAAGTGGACAGAGTTTCATTTGGTGAGATGTTGCTGTATTCCATCTACAGGAAAGTAAATTATGTCAATCTCCATTTCTCATGACCCTACCACCCACCACCCTCTCTTTTATTTCAGACGTAAACCTTAGAGTTTACATAAGTCACCCTTAAAGTGCACTGTTGTTAAACCTACAAAAATTGAGGTACCTTCAACAGATCATGATTTGCCACACAGGGCTTTTTGGAATGATTCAAATATGGCTCATTTCAGAGAATTACAGTGTTGCAGATTTTGAATGGTTGAGCGTTCACAAATGTCTTTGTAAATAAATCTGTCATAGAGAGATAGCAACCTATAACCAGTTATAACCCTTGCCCATAAAATTATTGTACCGTTTCCTTTCTGGTGTTAGTAAAGAATAATACATTCAAGTATTATTCATGGTGAGGGCGGTTGGAAAGAGCTCGCATATCTAGCTTTTTCCAACTGGCTCCACCATGAATAACCAATGGGGTAATATTCCAAATTGTGTTTTTGCAATATAGGTTATCCTGTAAAAAAATATGGTATCACCCTCATAAGTTAAGTGTTAAATTTCCCTGTAGACCCCTTCTAGCATAAAGCCCATCTCTTGTAAATAACTCAGTTGCTGAATACTCTGTCATAACCCCATCCCTGGGCACTACTAAATAAACACCCCTGTACCCCTTTCTTTATTCCAAAAGGTTTAATGACATATCTGAGTAACATCAAAGCCTGAAAGGGCTAGAATGTTATTGTGATATCAAGGCCTGAAGGGGCCAGAATGTCTTATTGTGTTAAAACACAAATTGTTCTCACACTTACTTGGGTGATGAAAAGTATCGGTATAAAATGTGTGTAATTGCCTCTTGAGCCAAGGTGGCTTAAAATTTATTATATCCCCTTATGTGAGTGTGTAGGGAATTCCCCCCCTCCCCCCCCCCCCCCTCCAAAAAAAACAAACAAACAACAACTGTCAATTAGTAAGTGCTTGGGAAGCATAGTCAGCAGTGGGTTTTTTATTGTAATGTGTGCTGTTCCTGAGTACTGTACTTTGTCCCTCATGAAAGTGAACCTGGGATCATTGTTCATATTTAGAAATCTCCACGACCACCTAAACGCTATTAAATAATAAGTTTTCAACATTTATCCTAGTTTGATGTGTTGGATGTTGTTGGAGGGATCTCATGCTATGTCTCCTTTCACCTACATACAACACCTCAAACTCCACTTCACCCATATGTTTGTAAAACATGCACCTGTAAATTGTATATACCTTGGTTTGATGTGCTGGGTGTTGTTGGAGAGACCTTATGCTAGGGCTCTTTCCAGCTGCATACAACACCTCAAGCGACGTTTAGCCCATGTGTTTGTAAAACACACACCTACATGTATAATTAAACCGTGTTTTACTATTCGTGTAAATCGCATATTTCCTGTTGTGTAACCCCAAATCCCACATATCCTTTCCATCCATAGTCCAGCAGTCTAATCATACCCTATTTAAATTAAATAACTGTAAATGGTTGAGTAATAATAATAATCTGGTGTCCTTTTGTACACCTCCTTTTGTCGTCCTGTGCAGTTGTGGTGAGAGTATGAAAAGGGCTCTTCCCAGCACTGTACAGGGTGATGGTAAAGTGGTATTATTGTTGGAACATGTTGTCCAACAAGTTAGTATGTTGTATACTCAAAAGGGAGTATATTGTGGAGATAAACTGTAGTGTTTTTGCTCCGTTGTATCTTGTCTAACAATTCTATAATCATTTTAAGCACATCTGCCATAGTTAAGAATATGTACGTTACGCGTAGATGATGCATTACTGCCATTAGCCAACTTTAGGCAAATTATCTGGTGTAATCTGAGATTACACTAATGCGAAAGTGACCGTTACATGAATTTCCAAGGTCCGAGGTGAAAAACAAGTATTAAACCCACCCGATATTACGCGGACAATGAATGCAATAATTAAATTGGACAAGACATTTGGAGTGGAAGGGATTAACTCCAGATAGTGTAATCTCTGCATTAATTGTGAAATAGATTAGATCAAATAAATTACTGCATGTTGATGTCACAGAATGTCTGACCCACTCATTGGAACAAGCTCGCCGAGCTCGTTCCAGTGAGGGTCATAACCTATGTTTTTGAGACAAAAAATGAAAATAATAGTTATTCAAGAATTTTTTTGCAAGTGTTGGCTGCTTTTCATGTTAGGTAAAGGGTTAAGAACGTAAATATTTTATGAATGTCAGTAATGGAAAGGCCAACATCATTTCATCGAGTTGAGATTGTTGAGTTATACATGTATTTCGACCACAAACTTGTGAGTGTCGTGCAAAATGTGATAATAAGTAGATCCTTTTCGCTCAGGCGCCCTAGAAATTAATTACAGCTGTAATCTGTGACCGTGAATCACGACGATTTTAATATCATGTCGGACATTGACTCATGAAACAATCGGCAATATTGGTGGGTGTCTTCTCTTAGATCTTGAGTGAAGATATCGTGGACCTAGGGTATTCATATAATAGTCGCTTGCGCAGTAGTGTACACCAGATGTGCAGTTGGACTGCACATAGTCTGGGACTACAGGGATTGGTAGAGATTATCCTGATGATGAGACCTCTCTAATTGGCTCATCCTTGGGTTAATAACTACTAATCATCATTAATCAGACTTCATCCTAAAGTTGTGCAATATTCACTTGCACTTCATCAAAATGTTCACTTTCATGTTGTCATTGTGTGTTGATTTTATGTGATGTCTGTATTTGTCATGTGGTGTTTTGTCTGGTATGAATTAGTGAGTGGGATCCCTAAATTGTATATAATGTAAATAAATAATATTCTTAGTTCTTTAAAATAATAAATTATAAGTTTGACATACTCTTTTATCATTTAATTTAACTGTACACCTAGTCTGACAGGAATCCTGACAGGAGTTATTATCGATAATTTGGTATATGGACATTCGGCATGTAGGATCATTTTCCCTCCTTTAGCTTGGCCGTTACTCTTGGAGTGTGGGATACAAGGTACCTGTGTCCAATTGTTCAAGAGTGAATGCTAACCTAAACTGAAGTATCAAAACATTAATACAATCTTTTTAGTAGTCATAGATAAAAGGGGTGGCTTGTCCCAAAGCTACTTCTTTTCTTCCCAATATTTCCACTCCCAAATCAAATCCATTCCCAGCCCAAGTTATCTCCCTTAATATCCTTGCATATGCAACCTCCCCACTGCCATTGTCCTAATCCCTGCCCCTACCAGTGTAACCATTCGCAGATTTAACTTGGCCTTATTCAAGTAGGTGGTTGGTAACTAGCGTATCGGTGGAACAATCACTGAGGATGATGACAGGGGTTAACTATTATCATTCTCTGGGTCTGAACCATGGGTATACTGTTGCACTGGGTTTGAGCCTTTGGGATTGGTCTGTAATGGCTCCTAAAAATTGGTCTATCTGTGGGCTGGTCACTGAGGAGGCATGGCAGGGGGCATCTGTCATGATCCTTTCGGTCCGGACTACAGCTTTACCGTTACAATATATTGCACAAACCATGATCCCAGTGCAATTGCTCCAGTCAGCACCCGTGTTTTCTATTTTCCTGGAGCTAAAAAATGTACTTGTTGAAAAATGTTGTGGAACATTAATATACTGTGAGGGCATATAAATGTTTGTTCTTTTGAGAAAGCAGCATTCTATGGCCAGTGACAAGTTACTGTCATAATTCAGCAATTCTTTATACATTTAACCCCTTGGACACGAGAGGCCTTTTTCTGACCAGGAACAAGATACGTCATGACGTCATTAAATAGGATGGCTGTTCAGTAAATGTGTTTGGTAGACCAATTGATATTTTCAACGTGCAGCCTCGGGTCTGCACGTTGAAAATATTGATGGGTCTACCCCAAATAATGAATATGGACTCTTCTAATTGCTGACATTGAACTGGCATGGTAGGTACCACTAGAGTTCAAAGGGTAAAAGTTTCTGGTGTTTGCTGACAGTATTCCCTCGAAAATTCATATACTGACATTTTACGGGTGCAATTTGCTCCCGTCTCTGATTTCACTGGGGTTTAAAACTACACCCGTCAATTTTGTTCATTTCCAGCACTACCATCCCTGGGGTATACCCGTTCTATTTTGTTCTTATGAAGCCGCTGCCTTCTTCGGGCTCTCGTCAATGATGCCAAAGCCTAAAAATCTTTAAAAAAAATTTCTAATCATGAACCACCACAGAGATTGCCTTGATATATGGTATGTAACACTCGTTGGTGTTGAAGATTAAAGTAAAGTTTGTTCAAAAGAAGTTGCTAGATCAATATTTGGGCTCTCGGTGGGCACAAACCCATTCTGGGCTCTGCCCCAAATTTCTGTTTCAGGAACTGATGGGCCGATTTGAACCAAATTTGGCATGTAGCATAAGTGGGTCTAAAGTACTTGATTGATGCCCGAAATTGTTTTTTTTTCGTTGCCCTGTGGGTACCCCAGGGGCTAAAAATAGAAAAAATTCAAATGCCCATATTTTTCAAACTGCACGGAACAGAGAATTGTTATATGGTATGACGCATCCTTTTGACCAGTAGAATGGATTAAAAACAAAAATAGCCATCGGTTGTGTCGTGGTGTTCTGGAGGGGCTTTTTGAAAAAATTCTGAATCAGCATATCTGCAAAAAAAAAAAAAAAAATTTTCTTCAGAACCCTTTATCAGAATCTTTTGATATTTGGTATACAGCATCCATAGGATGGTCAAATACAAGTGTGATCAAATCGTTGCCCCATGGATACCCCAGGGGCTAAAAATAGAAAAAAATTCAAATGCAGTAGAATGGATTAAAAACAAAAAGGGCCATCGGTTGTGTCAGGGTGTTCTGGAGGGGTGTTTGAAAAAATTCTGAATCAGCATATTTGCAAAAATTAAAAAAGAAATTTTCTTCAGAACCCTTTATCAGAATCTTTTGATATGTGGTATACAGCATCCATAGGATGGTAAAATACAAGTGTGTTCAAATCGACCCCTCGGTTCATATTTGGGCGCAACAGAGAAGCCCAAATAATTAACTTAGGGTGCTATGGGGAATAAGCTTTAAAAATCTTCTTCTTGAGATCAAACAGTTAGAATCTTTTGATACTTGGTATATGACATTTCTACAGGGGTCAGATTGAAGTTTGTTCAAATTGAGTCCCTGGGTTAATATTTGGGCTTTCTGTGGAAGCCTGAATATTAACTAGGTGCAATATGGGGAATAATCTTTAAACATAGAATGTATTAAATAGTACAGAATACAAATCTTACATTAGATTGTTGATTTGATTTTAATGTGACACTAAATGAAAGTTTAATTTTTTAATCAATAATTACACTAACACTTATTTTGTAATAGGAGCATTGACTTCTTAGTTATGTCTAGTAGTCCATTTACTGAAAGTTTAGTTTCTGTTGATATTAGAACTGTGCGGTTAACTGAAAATTTGGTTCGTGTTTGGTTTTGTTATCAGGACCTATAGAATGAATCTTTTCTGCGTTAGGAACTATTGAATGTATCTATTCTGCATTAGGACCTACAGAATGAATTTGTTCTGCGTTAGAACCTATTGAATGTATATGAGCTGCGTTAGGACCAATAGAATGAATCTGTTCTGCGTTAGGACCTATAGAATGAGCCTTTTCTGCATTAGGACCTATTGAATGTATCTGTTTTGCGTTAGGACCTATAGAATGTATCTGTTCAGCGTTAGAAGCTATAGAATGAATCTTTTCTGCTTTAGGACCTATAGAATGTATCTGTTCTGCGTTAGGACCTATAGAATGAATCTGTTTTGTGTTAGGACCTATAGAATGAATCTTTTCTGCATTAGGACCTATAGGATGAGTCCTTTCTGAGTTAGGACCTATAGAATGAATTTGTTCTGCGTTAGAACCTATTGAATGTATCTGTTCAGCGTTAGAAGCTATAGAATGAATCTTCTCCGCTTTAGGACCTATTGAATGTATCTGTTCTGCGTTAGGACCTATAGAATGAATCTGTTTTGTGTTAGGACCTACAGAATGAATCTGTTCTGCGTTAGGACCTATAGAATGAATTTTTTCTGCATTTGGAATATAGAATGAATCTGTTCTGCATTAGGACCTATAGAATGAATCTTTTCTGCATTAGGATCTATAGAATGAATTTTTTCTGCATTAGGATCTATAGAATGAATCTGTTTTGCCTTAGGACCTATAGAGTGAATCTTTGTTCCTTGGGTAAGACACTTCATCTCCATGTGCCTGTGCTACAGTGTGCTACAGTGCGGAGTTACGATGTTGGGGAGCTGGCAGCTGCTCGTCGTTGCTCGGTGGTTCTCTCCGGGTACTCCGGCTTCCTCCACCCGTAAAACTGTCACGGTCATGATTAGCCATTGTGCATAAATATGTTACTTTAAACACCAATAAATAAATAAATAAATAAATATTTAGTTGGGATGTGACACAAAAAGAAAGACTAATTTTCTGCTCAGTAATTGCACTTACACTTATTCCTGTATTTTGGAATAGCAGACTGACTTCTCAGTGCTGTCTAGCAGTCCATTAGCTGAAGGTTCAGGATCTGTTGATATGCAGAAAAAAGAACCACTATGATTTGATAGTATGTGAGACTAGTATTGACTATATGTACATGTAATCCAATGACCCTATACCTACATGTTTTACTGGTAAAATAGAATCCGGTCATGAATGCCTGGAATGGAAGTCCTCTAAAATGAGTAACATGTGTATAAATGATTGACTGGACTTGATTACCAGTAAATAAGTGATAAACTTAGTGCAGTATGAGGGATATTCTTTAAAAAAAACTTTTCCCAGCGAGATAATCAGATTTTTTTGTTTTGTTATATGGTACAAAACTTCCTCAGGGGAAAAATCTTCAGATCCATCATTTGAATTTTGATATTTAGTTAAGGAGAGAGGGTCAGATTCAGGTCTTGAAATCAGTTCTGATGGGTTTTGATTCAGGCCTCAACCCTTTAAAAATTTAGCAGTTGAAAATAGGGTCTTGCAAATATTCAAGATTCAATTCAATATTGATACCATATGTCTGCTTCAAGATGGATCCCGAATCAGTCTCAAGATTTGGTTTTATTAATTTGTTACATTTCCAACAAAAATTGGATCAAGTTGACATTAGACAATTCATTCATGTAGGCTCAATTAATATTTAATTGAGTAATTAACAACGGTTAATTGTTAGGTAATAAGTTAATTTTGCCCAGAACATTATCCATAGTTTTCATTTTTAAAGGTTTAAATGTTACAATTCTTAAGAAGAACATGAATAGTAACAAGTTAAGCCTTCAACAACTAAAACTATAGATAATAGAGCTAGCTGTTCCAGTGACAGTGCTACAGAGAATATTTATTTATTGGTGTTTAAACGTGTCAGTCACTGACAATCAGTCTTGTATGGGTCATCACAGTGTACCATAACTTTCATTTGTTGTGATACAAAATAACTTGTCTATTAAGATTCGATTTAATTTGATATCGATATCAGACTTGATTTGATTCAGTTCAAGATTCAATATCTATATCCGAGACTCAATTCGATTTAAAAAAAATTTGTGATTCCAGATCCCAAGTTGACAGAAATACATTTTTAGCTCAATTTTGGTGAAGCCAAATTTGAGGTATTGTCGTGGTCCGTCTGTCCATCTGTCGCGCCGTACACACGGCTCGGGCTAGAAGCCGTATTTATGAACCGATCTTTCCGAAACTTCTTGGGTACCTTTGTCATCACCGTGAGATGAGAACGAGTGTTTTGGGGTCCGGCCCGAAATTCAAGATGGCAGCCATTTTGTACAAAATTAGGTGCAATCAGATTTTTGCGCAGAACTTCCATATGACAGCTCCGATTTGAATAATTTTTTTGTATGAATGTTTAGTACCATGGGATACATCACATACAATACAGGTTTTTCTCTCGTGCGTAAATTATGCAAATTAGACTAACTTTGATTTATTTAGTGTTACTTTCAACACTGTAACTGCAAATGCCAATACGGCTCATGCTGGAGGCCGTATTTATGAACCGATCTTTACGAAACTTCTTGGGTACCTTTGTTATCACCGGACGGGAACTAGTGGTTTTGGGTGTGGTCTGAAATTCAGGATGGCCACCAGCAGCCATTTTGTACTTTAGTTAGTGCAATCAGTTTTTTTGTACAAACTTCTGTATGAAAGTTCTGATTTGAATAAATTTTTGTATGAATATTTAGTAACATGGAATACATTAAATAGAATACTGTTTTTTTTTCTCGTGCAAAATTTATGCAGATTAAATGAACTTTGAAATATTCAGTGCTACTTATAGTAAGTGCAGTAAGTGCACATGTCAATACGGCTCGGGCTAGAGTCTGTATTTATGAACCGACCTTCACGAAACTTCTTGGGTGCCTTTGTTATCACCTTGGGAGTGTTTCTGGATGTGGTCAAAAATTTGAGATGGCTGCCAGTGGCCATTTTGTACCGAAATTAGGTCCAATCAGTTTTTAGCTCACCTGACTGAAAATCAGGGGAAGCTTTTCTGATCACTCTTCATCCGTCATCTGTCCGTCTGTCGTCCTGTGTGAAGGTGGTGTTTGAGCCTCTTTCTCCTAAACCACTGGCCACATTTTAATTAAATTTCATGTAAGTAATGATTTTATAGGGGCATTTTGATTTTTATGCAAATTAGGTTTTGGCTCATATTGAGCAGAGGGGTGGGGAAAAAATGGCCAAATTTTTTGAAAATCTTCTTCAAATGAACCACCAGTAGCAGAGACTTGATATGTGGTATTCGGAGTCCTTTTGAGGTTTAGAATCAAGTTTGTTCAGGAGAAGTTTGTCAGCATTATTTGCCTTCGTTATGGGAGGGGCAAAGTTTTGGCCATTCCTAAAATTTCTATTTTCAGAACTGTGAGGTCGATTTGAACCAAATTTGATATGAGATGATAATGGGTCATAAGTAGTTTTAATGCAAAAATTTTTTTTTTCATTGCCCCGTGGGAACCTCGGGAGCTAAAAATAGGAAAAACCTTAAAACTGCCATATCTCCAAAACTACACGGCGCAGAGAATTCTTATTTTGTGTAAAGCTTACTTTTATCCAGTAGAATAGAATGGTTAAAAAAATCCCTATCAGTTGATCACAAGGTACTTTTTTTCAGGACTTTGAAAAAGTGCTGAGTCAGCACTTTTTAACACTGTAGGCAATAGGAAAAACATTAAAAAATCTTCTTCTCCAGATCCAGTAGGCAGAATCTTTTGATATTTGGTATGCAACATTGTAGGGTGGATCTGATTCAAGTTTGTTCAAATCGGCCCCCTGGATTCATATTTGGGCTCACTATAGAAGCTTGAATTGGAACTTAGTGCATTTCAGGCAAATTTCTTAAAAAATCTTCTTCTCCAGATCCAGGAGGCAGAATCTTTTGATATTTGGTATGCAACATTGTGGAGTGGATCAGATTAAAGTTTGTTCAAATCGGCCCCCTGGATTCATATTTGGGCTCACTATAGAAGCTTGAATTGGAACTCAGTGCATTTCAGGCAAATTTCTTAAAAAATCTTCTTCTCCAGATCCAGCAGGCAGAATCTTTTGATATTTGGTATGCAACATTATGGGGTGGATCTGATTCAAGTTTGTTCAAATCGGCCCCCTGGATTCATATTTGGGCTCACTATAGAAGCTCGAATTGGAACTTAGTGCATTTCAGGCAAATTTCTTAAAAAATCTTCTTCTCCAGATCCAGCAGGCAGAATCTTTTGATATTTGGTATGCAACATTGTGGGGTGGAGCAGATTCAAGTTTGGTCAAATCGGCCCCCTGGATTCATATTTGGGCTCACTATAGAAGCTTGAATTGGAACTTAGTGCATTTCAGGCAAATTTCGTAAAAAATCTTCTTCTCCAGATCCAGCTGGCGGAATCTTTTGATATTTAGTACGCAATATTGTGGGGTGGAGCAGATTCAAGTTTGTTCAAATCGGCCCCCTGGGTTCATATTTGGGCTCACTATAAAAGCTCGAATTCGAACTTTGTGCATTTCAGGCAAATTTCTTAAAAAATCTTCTCCAGATCCAGCAGGCAGAATCTTTTGATATTTGGTATGCAACATTGTGGGGTGGATCTGATTCAAGTTTGTTCAAATCACAATATATTAAATTTTTGATATCTCATGTGTTTGATAAAGGGTTAAAATCTCTTCTGATTAGTGATAATTGGATTTGATTCTGTTTTGATTCTCATTGATATCTTGTGTGTTTGAGAAAGGGTTAAAATCTCTTCTGATTAGTGATAATTGGATTTGATTCTGTTTTGATTCTCATTGATATCTCATGTGTTTGATAAAGGGTTAAACTCTCTTCTGATTAGTGATAATTGGATTTGATTCTGTTTTGATTCTCATTAGTTAACTCCTGCTGTGAGAAACAATTTTCAGTTGTTAAATAATTTAGAATTTGAGAGTACTTCTATTAAACCCTTGTTAGTGTAACCAATACATATTCCATTGTAATACACAATGCTCATATTTATATATTTACAAGAGATTTATCCTTAACGTGTCAGTAACAACTTTGAGTTTCTTTTCTTACATATATTCATAGAACACATGTTCCAATCTTCTGGCTTTTGTTGATCTTGCTGATGGACGCTAGGTGTACAGTACCTTGGCAGTGTTATTTATTATTATTTATTGGTGTTTAAGGTCACATATTTCTGCACAATGGCTAACCATGACCGTGACATCTTTACGGGTGGAGGAAGCCGGAGTACCCGGAGAGAACCACTGAGCAACGGCGAGCAACTGTCAGCTCCCCAACATACCAACTCCACACAAGCAGGGTTAGCATTGGTTGAAGACAGGTGCACCATCGACGTGCAGTACGCCTTAGTACACAGCGTCACCGTGCCCCCACGTGGGCAATGGGGGTGAAGTGTCTTGCCCAAGGACACAACGCGGTTGCCGCAGGGGGGATTCGAACCGAGGACCTCTCGGCTTGCAGCCTGCACCTCTACCAACTGAGCCACCGCGCCCCCACCTTTGCAGTGGCTTTCAGTGATGTCTTGGCTGAAGCAGGTTGCTTGTACATACAGTTAGCTTGAGCCAATACTTCACAAGACATCACTGCTCGGTGAAAATGTTACCTTATTATGAGGAAACAAAAATGAATAGGATTCTCGCGTCCTTTCAGGATACTCTCAGAATCTATAACAAGAATAAAATGAACATTTTACGAGATTCAAATTTGATTCTCATTGTTTTCCTTGTGAAAATTATTTGCGAGATCAAGTGACCTGTGATTTGGAATGAGCACGATGTGGATTATGATTCTCGCATCCATTCTAAGTCATGAAATTTAAATTGGTTGAAATAAAGTCCATGAGTGCATTTTTAGTTCACATTGACAAAGTCAAGCTGATCTTATCTGTCCATCCGTCGTCCGTCAACACCATGTTTTGGTCTTCTCCAAAACCAAGCGGCCAATTCAAGTGAAAGTTTGAGTGAGTGATTGTCCCGAAGGGGCATTGCATTTCTGTTCAACTCAACATGTCCAGCCCCATGGGGAGGGGGTGGGAGAAAATTCCCCAAAAATATTTTTCCATGAACCCTTGGGTACAATGACTTCATACTTTTTATAGAGCTTCCTTTTGAAGTGTAGAATCATGTTTGTTCAAAGGAAGTTTATGAAGCAATATTAAATATTTGGCTTCGTAATGGGAGTGGTAAGATTGTTGGCCCCACCCCAAAATTTCTACTTTCTTAACCAATGGTCCGATTTGAACCAAATTTGGTATGTGGAATTATTGGGTCATAAGTACTTGACTCGTGCCAAATAAATCACACATCCCTGTCGGAACCCCAGGGGCTAAACATAGAAATATTTTCAAACGCCCATATTTCCTAAACCACACGGAACAAAGAACTGTTATTTGGTATGAAGCCACTTCAGGACCAGTAGAATTAAATGGGGGAAAGGTTTTTTAAATCTTCTTCTTCATATCCACCAGTCAGAATGCTTTGATATTTGGTATACAACATCTCAAGTGGGGTCAGATTCACATTTGTTCAAATCGTGTCTGTTGGTTAATATTTGGGCTCGTAAGGTAGTCCAAATTTGAACTTGGTGCAATATGAGGAAATTTCTTTAAAAAGTTTCTTCTTCAGATCCTTCAATCAGAATATTTTCATATTTGGTATACAACATCTTGGAGGGGGGGGGGGGGGTGGAATTGGCCATTCAGCTGAAGAATTAGAAATGTTTTATTAAGTAGCCTCTAGAGGGGTATAACTAAGATTAATCCACATAGGTTATATTAAAGGGCTACACAGGGGAGATCCACTTTTTACATTATGATAAACTGAAGAAAACACATGATGTTTTGACTATTTTAGTCACTCCTGGGGGGCCAAGGATTGACAATGTATCCTATAGAGATGGATTACTTAATATAGATTCATTCTTGGACACTGTTTAATTCATGTTCTGTTCAAGGTGAGCATTTAAGGCACCGTGGGGGGCCTCTTGTTAATTTAAATTTTAGTTTTAACTTGGTGCAGTTTGAGGAAATTTATTTTTAAAAATCTTCCAAGATCCACAAGTCAGAATTTTTTTTCATATTTTTTCGTTTTCAGCATTCTTAGTTGGGGCAGACTCAAGTTCTCCCACAGACTCAAATTTGGTCAACTCAAATGGCCAGGGTTTATATATGGATTGCATATGTAAGCCCAAACTTTCACTTACAAATAAAACTAGAAGTCCTGTCATGAACTGTGCGCTTATCTAGGCGTAATTGCACGTAGGAATTGCACACCATTGCTATATCGAATTGCACCCAAAGCACTGCAGGTTCTCCTGGTTACTCATAGCAAACACATGCAATGTTTCTGCCAATGGACCTCCGGGTTACCCGGAAGTCCATTGGCTGAAACATTGCTTGTGCACAGGCCATATGTACAGAATTTGCTAGCCTTACAATGGTCATAATGCATAGATTAACATGCAGATCGACGTGCTATTTGTATGCATTTCATGACAGGACTTCTAAGTCTAACTGTAGTACTGTTATTTAAGAAAAATAGTACAATATAAGAAAAATCTTTTAAAAACTACTATACTTCTGATTCACTATTAAGATAACTGTATACAGGATCCTTGATGATGTCATATTCAAATTTGTTCAATTATCTCCCTGGGTTAATTCATCAGAGAGCCTGAATTTTAACTAAGTGCAGTTCCAGGAATAATTTTTGTTAAAAACTTCTCCAGATACAGTATACAACATGTTTGTGGACTCTGTTTCAAGATTGTTGGAATCGTGTCCTTGGCTTCAAATTCTATCTCTCTATGTGAGCCTAAAACAGATCCAGTATACAATATGTTTGGGGACTCTGTTTCAAGTTTGTTGGAATCATGTCCGTGGCTTCAAATTCTATCTCTCTATGTGAGCCTAAAACAGATCCAGTATACAATATGTTTGGGGACTCTGTTTCAAGTTTGTTGGAATCATGTCCGTGGCTTCAAATTCTATCTCTCTATGTGAGCCTAAAACAGATCCAGTATACAATATGTTTGGGGACTCTGTTTCAAGTTTGTTGGAATCATGTCCGTGGCTTCAAATTCTATCTCTCTATGTGAGCCTAAAACAGATCCAGTATACAACATGTTTGTGGACTCTGTTTCAAGTTTGTTGGAATCGTGTCCTTGGCTTCAAATTCTATCTCTCTACGTGAGCCTAAAACAGATCCAGTATACAATATGTTTGGCGACTCTGTTTCAAGTTTGTTGGAATCGTGTCCTTGGCTTCAAATTCTATCTGTCTATGTGAGCCTAAAACAGATCCAGTATACAACATGTTTGGGGACTCTGTTTCAAGTTTGTTGGAATCGTGTCCTTGGCTTCTATCTCTCTATGTGAGTCTAAAACAGATCCAGTATACAATATGTTTGGGGACTCTGTTTCAAGTTTGTTGGAATCGTGTCCTTGGCTTCAAATTCTACCTCTCTATGTGAGTCTAAAACAGATCCAGTATACAACATGTTTGGGGACTCTGTTTCAAGTTTGTTGGAATCGTGTCCGTGGCTTCAAATTCTATCTCTCTATGTGAGCCTAAAACAGATCCAGTATACAACATGTTTGGGGACTCTGTTTCAAATTTGTTGGAATCGTGTCCGTGGCTTCAAATTCTATCTCTCTATGTGAGCCTAAAACAGATCCAGTATACAATATGTTTGGGGACTCTGTTTCAAGTTTGTTGGAATCGTGTCCGTGGCTTCAAATTCTATCTCTCTATGTGAGCCTAAAACAGATCCAGTATACAACATGTTTGGGGACTCTGTTTCAAGTTTGTTGGAATCGTGTCCGTGGCTTCAAATTCTATCTCTCTATGTGAGCCTAAAACAGATACAGTATACAATATGTTTGTGGACTCTGTTTCAAGTTTGTTGGAATCGTGTCCGTGGCTTCAAATTCTATCTCTCTATGTGAGCCTAAAACAGTCCTCTTTATAACCATGAGACACAATTAATACTTGTGTAATATTTCCCTGAACATTCCAACAATTCATCAAACAAATATAAAAGATTGCCAACCTATAAATGTAATATTTGTAGAATGTCTAAATATGTTGTCAATAGATTGATAAAAGATAAAAAATGTTTGATTTGAGATTTATAAGTATATTTGACATTCATTAGATATAATTTTATGTAATATTTCATTTTAATGTTTGTATATATCTATATACTTGTTTTATGAATATTTATTGTTGATTTATTTTAAAACTCAATAAACAATTAATGTTAGTAATCTTTTAATTTGTTTTGATAATTTATTATCCTCCAGAAATCAGACAAAAATGATGCCCACTTGAGTGGATTTTGTATTTAGAACCCTTGTTGTATGTGGTGAATAAATAAACACCCAGAGAGTGTAATTTCCACCCAGACAATAACTTATATTCTGTAGATGTGTATTAGAAAAGTTCATATACTTATCACTGTTTCACCACGAGGCCATTTGCATGACTTCTTTTATTTCATTGTATAAATACTGCCGGTATGTAAATACTTTATTAAAATAATTTAGTTATTGGTCTGCGTATATCTACAACTTTGTCATCAATGTCTTGCTTGATTGCACGAGCTAATTTAATATGTATTATATGTACAAAGTAAAATGCCTTACAAGTATATCCCTGCGCCCTAAAACTGCAGATTTCTGAGGAAAAATGAAAACCAACAATGGGGAATTTCTGTGAATGGGGCACCATGTTACTTTATGTTAACAGAGAGTTCACTTGTGGTGTTTTTAGTTTTTCACCTTGTGGCATTGTAAAGATATTTTTAGCTCATCTTGACAAAGTCAAGCTGAGCTAATCTCATCGCTCTCCGTCTGTCATCCGTCCGTCCGTCGTCCGTCCATCGTCCGTCAACACCATGTTTTGTTCTTCTCCAAAGCCACTGGGCCAATTGTATGGCTGTGCGAACAACTAAGTACAATATCTGCAGTGGAGCCGACGATGGTCCTTTTCGTGTCTTCGAGCATTATCCGATCTTGAAAATAACTTGGAACAGTATCTGCATCGAACTGGTAACATGTCTTCACTCGACGACGGTCAGGACACAAATGAATTTATTTGCGTACCAACACCCCTTTTATACCTTTCCCAACAGAAGTACCCGGATGTAGCATGAAGTACCCGGATGTAAAGTCCAACTAGTATCCTCAAATAATAAAATACCAGGTATCCTAAAATACCCGTATGTGCCTGTGTGCTAGTGCACATTGTGTCACATTGTGCCTTTTCACATAGGCACACATAAGCACATAAAGCGTGTGCCTTTGTGCTAGGGCACATTGTGTCACATTGTGCCTTTTCACATAAGCACATATGACAAAAAGGGATTCTCCAGTAGGTATCCTCGAATAAAACAATACCAGGACATAGGTATCCTCAAATACCCGTATGTGCCTATGTGCTAGGGCACATTGTGTCACATTGTGCCTTTTCACATAAGCACATATCGGCACATAAAGCATGTGCCTTTGTGCTAGGGCACATTGTGTCACATTGTGTTTTTTCACATAAGCACATATGACAGAAAAGGGATTCTATAGCCACGGGTGTTTCCCCAAAATGGGATTCCATGGGATATGGCCATTGGATATAGTCTTTTATTATACAGAAAGGAGATAACCCTGCATACAGATTATGGGAAATCAAGCAATCTGATTGGTTAGTTATAATCTAGATAAATGAAACAACAAGAGTACTTAGAATAGGGTCAGAACTAACAAGAATAGACCAGAAATTGCTAAATATAGCAATAATAAGGTAAACTGTTCCAAATAATAGGCTCTTCTACGTTACTGGAGTATACTCAAGAACAAAGGAACATGGCCAGATAAACGATAATTATTGCATATATAGATAGAAGCAGAGAATTCTGTCAGAATTCGAAATAATACAAGTTGTCGGGTTGTTTGTGGTAATTAGATTTACTCTTCTACAATCGAACACGCCCTCTGAACATACCCCGTCCTATTGCAGAAACATTGGGTAACATAGCAATCACGTGCTACCATAGAAACCAAGATGGCGACCTCCAGTATACAAAATGGACGACGGAAACACGTATCACCCTAACAACACGCGCTGCGCATGCGCACTAACACCACGTATCACTATGGGGATGACGTCACAAGATGGCCGCTCACGCGGGTTACCATGACAACACAACATGGCACCACTAGGTCACGTGACATGACGTCACTTCCGAGGTCCTGCACCGAGGTCCTGCCGAATACACCTGTCCGGGTACATGACATACTACTAGCGCCTAAGGCCCCTTCGGGCCTCTTGTTTTATTTTCGTTTTTGATTATTGATCATGTTTTTCTGATCATTTTTTTTTTGTCCAATTTTTCCCCATTGTTTGAGGAGCTTTAAATGAAGACTGTCCTCCCATTGTTACAACAGTTTTGCTTTTCAACTGAAACATGAGCCATACACTTCATGTAAAGTTTCTGATTGTTGTAACAGTTGACCACGTCATTTAGCGCAAATGCGTGTTTCATTTAGGACAATTTTTGACACAGTTCACGGTGTATCTTTGGGGAAGATTGAATTGAATTGATGAAAAATGGATCTCTACAAAAATCTGAAACAAATATTTGTAATTCTCCTTTATTTGGTTTTGCTTTATTTTCATTTCCGTTCATTGTTTTTAAACCATACAAGCAACGAAATCTGTAATACATATATATATACTTTTATGGCCTCTGCTAAAGTATTTCAGCTGCAGTGCGATGAAAACAATCTGCCTAGAAAGTCTAACCCACTTTTCTAGCTCACCAGGCATAAAAGGCCATGTGAGCTTTTCACATCACTTGGCATCCATCGTCCGTAAACTTTTCACATTTTCATTTTTCTTCTCTGTAACCGCTGAGCCGGTGTGAACCAAACTTGGCAGGAATGGTCTATGGGTCCTCTAGAAACGATCCTCATTTTGTTCCTGTCGGATGAAAAACATGGCTTCCAGAGGCATTCTTTGATTCTGTTTGGTGGATTTTCAAAAATCTTCTCCTCTGAAACTGCCTGGCCAAATGTTTTGATAAACGATCCTCATTTTGATCCCATTGGTTTGGAAACATGGCCACCAGAGGCATTCTTTGATTCTGGTTGGTGGATTTTCAAAAATCTTCTCCTCTGAAACTGCCAGGTCAAATTCTTTGATTCTGATTGGTGGATTTTGAAAAATCTTCTCTGAAACAACAGGGCCAAATGTTTTGAAACTTTGCATGGTTGATGACTGGGACCCCCTCTCCCGTGCAACAATCCTCATTTAATGTTGATCGGGTTGTATGCATGGCCGCAATTGCGGCTTATAGTTACTATAGAAACCTTATGAGAAATCAGATTTTCATCTTTGAAACTATTGAGCTGAAGTGAACTAAACCTGACAAGGATAGTTTGGATGGTCTTCTACAAATGCTCCTCATTATTGTTACTGTGCATCAAAAAACATGGCTGCCAGAAGCATTTTTTGATTCTGATTGGTGGATTTTGAAAAATATTCTCCTCTGAAACCACAGGGCCAAATGTTTTGAAACTTTGCATGGTTGATGACTGATACTTTTTCTACCAAAGATACTCATGTAATGTTGATCAGGTTGCAAACATGGCTGCAATTGCGGCTTATAGTTACTATAGAAACCTTATGAGAAATCACATTTTCATCTCTGAAACTACTGAGCTGATGTGAACCAAACCTGACAGGGATAGTCTGTGGAAGGTCTTCTACAAATGCTCCTCATTTTTGTTACTGTGCATCAAAAAACATGGCTGCCAGAAGCATTTTTTGTTTCTGATTGGTGGATTTTGAAAAATATTCTCCTCTGAAACCACAGGGCCAAATGTTTTGAAACTTTGCATGGTTGATGACTGAGACTTTCTCTACCAACGATACTCATGTAATGTTGATCGGGTTGTAAACATGGCTGCAATTGTGGCTTATAGTTACTATAGAAACCCTATGGGAAATCACATTTTCATCTTTGGAACTACTGAGCTGATGTGAACCAAACCTGGTAGGGAGAGTCTATGGCAGGCCCTCTACAAACGCTCCTCATCCTCTTCTCTGGAACTCCTGCGCCGACATGAACCACACTTCGCAGGAATGGCCTATAGGAGGCCCTCAGAGTGCATAAAATACTGGCAAAATGAACAGTGAATCTAAGATGGAGAAAAGATGGTACAATTTGGTTATTTTGGGGGATTCTGGTCAATCAGAGGTAGGCCAGTATGAGATGACAGTATTAATTGAGCTAAATGTTGTTATCTGTGCAAAATAAGCAGGTTTTAACCCCCCCCCCCCCCCCCCTGTTGCTGTTAGCGACTGCTCCTCTCATATTAACAACATTTACTTGGCTTAACATTCCTGTTTTAACACTTTACCTAACATGAAAAGCAGACGACACTTGCAAAAAAATTCTTGAATAACTAATTTTTTTCATTTTTTGTCTCAAAAACATAGGTTATGACCCCTCGTTGGAACGAGCTCGACGAGCTCGTTCCAACGAGGGGTCATAACCTATGTTTTTGAGACAAAAAATGAAAATATTTTGAAAATTAATTGGCGATTTTTGAGAATAGCGCTGGCCGGTTTTGGCCGTTACGTTGGGGTAAAGGGTTAACAATCAAACTTACAGCTCCAAGGGTTTATTCAGTAATAGTTTGGTCCACAATATGCACTTTGTTGTTAACAAAGAGAGATTTTCACAGGAATGTAGAAATCTGTCTTATAAAAGGCATTTTGTGTGCTTCCTCTGTCCTTGCACCCCGATTGCCTACATGGGGGCACGATGACGCTGTGTACTGAGGCGTACTGCACGTCGATGGTGCGCATGTCTTCAACCAATCTAACCCTGCCTGTGCTGTGGTGCAGAGTTCAGAGTTACGACGTTGGAGAGCTGACAGCTGCTCGTCGTTGCTCGGTGGTTCTCTCCGGGTACTCCCACTCCGGCTTCCTCCACCCGTAAAACTGTCACGGTCACGATTAGCCATTGTGCATAAGTATGTGACCTTAAACACCAATAAATAAATAAATAAATAAATAAATCCTCTGTCCCTTGGTGTTACATTTGTCATGTTTCTTACCTAGTACTGCTACAACTACCATAAAAACTTGTATCCTGTTCATGTAGAAGGTAATATGCCATCCTTTGTTATGAAACAATAAAGAGAGATACTTAGTGGTTTATAAGACTTGCATTAGAAAGATTTCAGTTAAAATGAGTTGTTGGACCTGACTGTAATGAGCTACTTTGCTGATCCCATCCAGAATTAGCAACTTCATTTTTTCTTGATAATATCAAACAAGTGGAGATAGATTGGATTTGGCATGTGACTAAATGTACTGTCTGACTTGATACTTGAGAATGTGGGTCAAATGAAGAAAATTTGTGATATTGCACAGAACTGAGAAACTGAATTGTGGTTTTATTTGGGAAACTTCTCCCCCCCCCTCCCCCAAGTTTTATATATCTTGATCAATTTTATTTGGAAATTTGTCTTTCATGAGTACCACTGGATGCCTCATATGTTTAGTACTCACACATGTTTGTATAACGTGCAGACTCAGCTGAATGTGTAGAGAGCACACCAGTTCTTAATCTGGTCTCAGTACAAAACTAGGGGAAATTTCCACTTTCGTCTCATTTTGGCAGTGTCTGTATCACCCAAATGTATGATTTATTAGCTCACCTGACTTTCAGTCAGGGGAGCTATAGTGATCACTCACCGTCCGTCATTCGTAAACATGGTTTTGCATCTTCTCCAAAACCGCTGAACCGATTTAAGTGAAATTTGAGATTATAGTTTTATCGCATTTTGATTTTGTTCAAATCAAGTTGCCTCGCCCCTCGGTAGGGCCACGCCCAAAAAGTGTGCTTAAATTTTAATAAATCTTCTCATGAACCAGCAGTAGCAGAGACGACTTGATATTTGGTGTGCAGCTTCCTTTTGAGGTGTAGACTCAGATTTGTTCAAGAGAAGTTCGAGGAGCTATATTTGCCGTTTTCATGGGAGGCCTAAGAATTTTCGCTCCGCCCAAAATTTCCGATTTCCAAACCGAGAGCCTGATTTGAACCAAATTTGATATGAAGGCTTATTGGGTCATAAGTACTTATTTTATGCAAACAAAAATTTTCGTCGTGCCATGGGAACCGCAGGAGCCAAAAATAGAAAAAAAAATTATAACACCCATATCTCCCAAACTACACGGCACTGATAATTCGTGTTTGGTGTGAAGCTTCCTTAGGACTAACAGAATGGAACGGTCCAAAAGAAATTGCTATCGGTTTTATCATAGGGTACTTTTTTCGGGACTTTGACAAAGTGCTGAGTCAGCATTTTTTAACACTGTGTGTAATGAGAAAAACATTCAAGACAACTCTTCTCCCAAAATCACTGCTCCAAAAGCTTTCAAATTTCACATTTAACATCTTTGGAAGATTATTTCACATGTTTATTGAAATCAAAACTCTGGGTCCATATTTGTGCTCTCTATGGGAGCCCAAATGTTTAAATTAGTGCAGTATGAGGAATATTCTTTAAAAATCTTCTTCTTCAGATCCACCAATCAGACTCTTTTGATATTTGGTATACAGTATCCCTGTGTGTGTGTGTGTGTGTGGGGGGGGGGGGGGGGGGGGGGGGGGAGATTCAAGTTTGTTCAAGCCAAGTCACTGGTTGATATTTGGGCTCCCTGTGGAAGCCCAAATTATTACTTAGTTCAATATGAGGAATATTCTTCAAAAATCTTCTTCTTCGCATCCACCAATTAGAATCTTTTGATATTTGGTATACAGTATCCTTAGGGAGGTGAGATATAAGTTTGTTAAAGCCAAGTCCCTAGGTTCATATTTGGGCTTCCTGTGGGAATTTATATTTTCCGAACTGAGAAGCCGATGTGAACCAAATTTGATCAAAGGCCATAATGAGGGCTTATTGGGTCATAAGTACCTAATTTATGCCCCAAAAATGTTCCCGTCGCTTCATGGGTACCTCAGGTCCCAAAAATAGAAAAAAATTAAAACGCCCATATCTTCAAAACTACAGGGCACTGAGAATTTTTATTTTGTGTAAAGCTTTCTGAGAAATGGTAAAAAAAAATGCTTTCGGTTTTATCATAGGGTACTTTTCCAGGATTTTGAAAACGTGCTGAGTCCGCATTTTTTAACACTGTGGCTATTATAAATGGGGAAAACATTAAAGAATCTTCTTCTCCCAAACCACTGCTCCAAATGCTTTCATTTTTCACATATAACATCTTTGGAAGATTCATTCACATGTTTGTTGAAATCAAATCCCAGGGTCCACAATTTGTTTGTCCATGGGAGCCTAAATCTTCAGATTAGTGCAATATGAGTATTCTTTAAAAATCTTCTTCCGATCCAGCAATCAAATTCTTTTGATATGTGGTATGCAGCATCCTTAGTGGGGTGAGATTCAAGTTTATTCAAGCCAAGTCCCTGGGTTCATATTTGAGCTCCCTGTGGGAGCCTGAATGATAACTTAGTTCAATATGAGGAATATTCTTTCAAAATTGTTTTTTTAAATCCACTGGTCAGAATTTTTGGATATTTGGTATAAGCTTTTCTTAGAAGAGGAAGACACAACTTGTTCAAATCAATTCCCTGGCTTATATTTAGGCTACCATGTCAGGTGAGCCCCCTTGGCCTCTTGTTAATTCCCTGGCTTATATTTAGGCTACCATGTCAGGTGAGCCCCCCTTGGCCTCTTGTTAATTCCCTGGTTTATATTTAGGCTACCATGTCAGGTGAGCCCCCTTGGCCTCTTGTTAATTCCCTGGCTTATATTTAGGCCACCATGTCAGGTGAGCCCCCCTTGGCCTCTTGTTAATTCCCTGGCTTATATTTAGGCTACCATGTCAGGTGAGCCCCCCTTGGCCTCTTGTTAATTCCCTGGCTTATATTTAGGCTACCATGTCAGGTGAGCCCCCCTTGGCCTCTTGTTAATTCCCTGGCTTATATTTAGGCTACCATGTCAGGTGAGCCCCCCTTGGCCTCTTGTTAATTCCCTGGCTTATATTTAGGCTACCATGTCAGGTGAGCCCCCTTGGCCTCTTGTTAATTCCCTGGCTTATATTTAGGCTACCATGTCAGGTGAGCCCCCTTGGCCTCTTGTTAATTCCCTGGCTTATATTTAGGCTACCATGTCAGGTGAGCCCCCTTGGCCTCTTGTTAATTCCCTGGCTTATATTTAGGCTACCATGTCAGGTGAGCCCCCATTGGCCTCTTGTTAATTCCCTGGCTTATATTTAGGCTACCATGTCAGGTGAGCCCCCCTTGGCCTCTTGTTAATTCCCTGGCTTATATTTAGGCTACCTCCCCGTGGGAACCCCGGGAAGTAAGCAGCACTTGTTTACTGCGGTAAACCAGTTCCGCTTTACTAGTAAAATAGGACCCAGTCACCAATGCTTGGGGTGAAAGTCCTCTAAAATGGGCAACATGTTGATCAACGATTGACTATCCTTGACTTCATCGCCATGTTGTGTCACGATTAGCCATTGTGCATAAATATGTGACGTTAACCACCAACAAACAAACAAACAAACAAATTTAGGCTACCATGTCAGGTGAGCCCCCCATGGCCTCTTGTTAATTCCCTGGCTTATATTTAGGCTACCATGTCAGGTGAGCCCCCCTTGGCCTCTTGTTAATTCCCTGGCTTATATTTAGGCTACCATGTCAGGTGAGCCCCCTTGGCCTCTTGTTAATTCCCTGGCTTATATTTAGGCTACCATGTCAGGTGAGCCCCCCTTGGCCTCTTGTTAATTCCCTGGCTTATATTTAGGCTACCATGTCAGGTGAGCCCCCCTTGGCCTCTTGTTAATTCCCTGGCTTATATTTAGGCTACCATGTCAGGTGAGCCCCCCCCCCCCCCCCCCTTGGCCTCTTGTTAATTCCCTGGCTTATATTTAGGCTACCATGTCAGGTGAGCCCCCCTTGGCCTCTTGTTAATTCCCCGGCTTATATTTAGGCTACCATGTCAGGTGAGCCCCCTTGGCCTCTTGTTAATTCCCTGGCTTATATTTAGGCTACCATGTCAGGTGAGCCCCCCTTGGCCTCTTGTTAATTTTCCAAGTATCTTGCTAACTCTGTGCACTGTATATGTGGGAGAAAGTTGGGGATTCAGTCAATGGCATTGAAGGGTGTGGACTTAAAAGGGCTGGATGTAGGGGTTTCTGCTAAACTGGTTGCAGGGGTAGGGATCATATAGACAGCACTGCTTGTTCGTTTTTTTCTTTCTTCATTCAGGTCATATGATTATCTCATGTTAGAGTGTGCTTCTGTCATGTGGTGTACTTCTATTGTAAATTATTGTATTTATTCTTTATCCAAACACCTTAATGAAACAAAAATACATTTGTTTTCATTTTTAGCTCAACTTTGACGAAGCCAAATTTAAGGTATTGTCATGGGCCGTCGTCCGTCTGTCTGTCTGTCCGTCTGTCGCGCCGTACACACGGCTCGGGCTAGAGGCAGTATTTATGAACCGATCTTTACGAAACTACTTGGGTACCATTGTTATCACCGTGAGACGAGAACGAGTGTTTTGGGGTCCGGTCCGAAATTTAAGACGGCCGCTGGCAGCTATTTTGTACCAAAATTAGGTGCAATCAGATTTTTGCGCAGAACTTCCATACGAAAGCTCTGATTTGAATACTTTTTTGGTATGAATGTTTAGTACCATGGGATACATCACATATAATATGTTTTTTTTTGTCGTGCGTAATTTATGCAAATTAGACTAACTTTGATTTATTTAGTGTAACTTTCAGCACTGTAAGTGCAAATGCCAATACGGCTCGGGCTAGAAGCCGTATTTATGAACCGATCTTTAGCAAACTTCTTGGGTACCTTTGTTATCACCTTAGGACGAGAACGAGTGTATTGGGTGCATTCCGAAATTCAAGCTAGCTGCCGACGGCCATTTTGTAACTTCTTGGGTAGCTTTGTTATCGCTGTGGGACGAGAACGAGTGTTTTGGGGTCCTGTCTGCAATTCAAGATGGCCGCTGGCAGCCATTTTGTACAAAATTGGGTGCAATGAGATTTTTGCGCAGAACTTCCACATGAAAGTTCTGATTTGAATAATTTTGTGTGTGAATGTTTAGTACCATGGGATACATCACATATAATACGAGTTTTTTTGTCGTGCGTAATTTATGCCAATTAGACTAACTTTGATCTATTTGATGTTACTTTCAGCATTGTAGCTGCAAATGCCATTGCGGCTCGGGCTGGAGGCCGTATTTATGAACCGATCTTTACGAAACTTCTTGGGTACCTTTGTTATCACCTTAGGACGAGAACGAGTGTATTGGGGTGCATTCCGAAATTCAAGCTAGCTGCCGACGGCCATTTTGTACCAAAATTAGTGCAATCAGTTTTTTGTACATACTTCTGTATGAAAGTTCTGATTTGAATAAATTTGTGTCTGAATGTTTAGTAACATGGAATACATCACATATAATACGGGTTTTTTTCTCGTACAAAAATTATGCAAATTAGATGAACTTTGATTTATTCAGTGCTACTTATACACTGTAAGTGCACATGTCAATACGGCTAGGAAACTTCTTGGGTACCTTTGTTATCACCTTGCAATGAGAACGAGTATTTCTTGGTGCAGTCCAAAATTCAAGATGGCTGCCAGTGGCCATTTTGTGCCGAAATTAGGTCCAATCAGTTTTTTGTACACAACTTCTATACGGCTCAGGCTAGACGCTATATTTATGAACCAATCTTTACGATACTTCTTGGGTACCCTTGTTATCACTGTGGGACGAGAACGAGTGTTTTTGGGTGCGATCCAAAATTCAAGATGGCCGCTAGCAGCCGTTTTCTACCAAAATTAGTGCAATCAGTTTTTTGTACAGAACGTATGTATGAAAGTTTTGATTTGAATAAATTTTTGTAGGAATGTTTAGTAACATGGCATACATCACATATAATACGGGTTCTTATCTCGTGCAGAAAATTATGCAAATTAGATGAACTTTGATTTGTTCAGTGCTACTTCTACACAGTAAGTGCACATGTCAATACGGCTCGTGGTAGAGTCTGTATTTATGAACTGATCTCCACGAAACTTCTTGGGGTACCCTTGTTTTCACCTTGTGACAGGAACGAGTGTTTTTTGGGTGCCTTTGTTATCACTGTGCTATGAGAACAAATATTTTGGGGTTCAGTCAGACCCACTCTGGGACTCAAAGATTTCTTTTCTAGTTTAGCATCTAACTGTCACTCCACTTTTACAATACTTTACCTATATATTTGTTACAGGCTACGGTGAGCATTTATGTACAGATCGTTACAATTCTTTACACGTACCTTTGTTATCAGGTCATTACCTAGATGTTTGTCATTGCTGTGTCACATACTATACATGTACATGTCTTAAACATGTTGAGCTACAGTGTCATTGACACTTTCATTATTCTTGGATTTTTCTGAAATAACTTTTTGACTTAGATAGTTTATACAGCTACTCTGTTAGCATACTAATTCATAATGATGACAGTTTGAGGACAAGAAATTCATTAAACTTGTTGTTTGGAATCAGTTATAGGGAAAAATGTAAAAAGTGACACATGATTTTTTTTCACACAAATAACCGGGGTGGGTTAATTGTAATGTTGATAGATCAGGCAAAGAGCATTGACATTTTAAAACAAGATATTTAATAAATTAGACAGTATTTCTTTTTTAATTTAAACCCATAATTACATATATTTTTATCGACTTTGTAAAAACTTTAGGTTACAATACAGTGTTTTTCGTGCACACAGCGCCTCTAGCGGTGGAAACCCAACCTTCGATGGGGGATAAAATTTCCCGGATTTATCCGTTTGGTGGAGAATGAACTGAGCTTGTAAGTGTGAATAAAAAATTAAAGTGCATGTTTTGGAAAAATTATAAAATATTGGTGACAATTGTCTTCTGAAATGTGTGAGAGAAGATAAAAATTGTGAGGGAGTTGGTAAAAATGTGTCTATTTCATTCAGTATGAAAGAGGACGGGAGTATAGGAATCACCATATTTAAAGGCAAAATTCACATGGCGACCTATATTTCTTCCACGAGATGATGAACCAAATGGATAGATGGTTGTTTTTGCCCAAATCCGCTCAATGAGATGGACAGAGGAGGAAAGATTAGCAATGTCGTCAATGGAAAAAAAAACCTCACTGTATTGTTACCTTTTGTGGGTTACATTCAATATCCGGTCGAACTAAAACAAAACAGAAGGTAGAATAACAATGAGACCGGTGGTACAAAAATATTCCGAGGGTAGAAATGAGACCGAAAGTGATCGCAGACAAATTACAAGAAAAAGAGTCTCCAAATGAACATTATCTGGTTCTATGTGGTATACTAAATATGGTACCGATATTTGTAATTTTAATCCCAAAAAAAAACTTTTAATGTTTAGCGCGACTTCTGATTTACGGTCTCAATTTTCGTAAGCAGGTATAATGGGAAGTTAATTATTAGTCTTAAGAATATCAAATAAACGCGAAAGTATACGCCATATTGTATATAATATGTATACCAAATTTGGTGGTAATATCGTGATTTTAACCTCTTATTATTTTAGTCTGATAGAAAATCACATTTTCTTTCTCGTTTCTATCAGGCAAAAGGACGCAGATAAAGCGGAAACCCTTCTCTGAAATGAGCCATTTAAGAGATTGACTTAAAATATATAGGTTATAATTTATCAACACTTCTCATCTTTTTAACTGCGTTTATGCTCGGCAACTAGGGCTGCAACGATTCGTCGCGATTTCAATGCATCACGATACATTTGTACACGATATGCATATCGTATCGTGTCATGTGTATCACGATACAAACGATACACTTCCAGAAGGTTGGCATGATGTAGTCAGAAATTGCATTTTCAGGCCCAACAAGTCTATTTTGTGCTTTTCCAACTTGTAATTCCACCACAGCAGTCTGAAATTCTATCAGAATAGCTATAATTCACTTTCAACGTGATATTTACGTCCCCAACGTAATCCCCTCAGAAGGGGATTACGTTGGGAACGTAAATATCACGTTGAAAGAAAGTGAATTATAGCTATGGTTCCGCTCCACAGTTTCGTACTTCTGCACAGGGGGGAATTTTGAAATAAAAGGCCTATACTGAATCTGATCCCACATAAATTAGGTCTGTATTTTTAGTATTAGGTATTTGAAAGCATGAGACTACTTGTTGGCAAGTAGACTTTAATGCTTTGGTCATTGGATGGATGCCTGGTCCATAGTATCATGACAGCATGGGATTTCTGTGAAACAGTGGCTCAGAAAATGAGGCCAACTTTTCAGACGTCATTTTTACACGGGATTGTTTACAGATGTGTAGCCAAAAAATGAGACGGAAACATAGAATTTTTTTTTTCTCTCTTTTGTAATTGGAGTTGATGTGTTCCAGGCCTGGGTAGGTGTTGAAGCTGGGAAAATTCTGCTTTTGTGGCTGCCAAGTGCCTGAAAATGGCTGGTTTTGGCAATTTTTCAGCCAAATTTTAGGGTCGTGGCTTCATGTTGTACTGGAAGTTATGCCACCCACAACTAAATGTATCCGTTTTATCTTATCAGGCTGTATTCACTAGGTTCAGCCAATTTAGAAAATGTATACATGTCAGGGGTAATGCAAATGAGTTTGGCTTCATTGGCAGTGGAATAGAACACATGGCACGCCATTTTTGAAAATGCCTTGAAAACTTTGGAGCGGAACCTTAAGAGCGTAATTTCAGAGTTTCAACCAGGAAGTTCTGTTTGGTAAGTTCGACATGAAAGGATATCATTTTTGTGAATATAATGGCATTTTCTTATTTATTTGGAGATGCAAGTGATTGCAAACAATCAAGTAAGGCTCAATAAATAAAAGTGGGGACCAACACGATGTCAATTTTGAGAATATTATTCATGTTTCCCAATTTCACAGTAAATTGAGTATTTGTTGTTGTTTGGAATTTTGTCAAGTTTGTTAAAAATGGAAGCCACGCATGGATAGGATATTGCACTGGTTGCTTTGTTCCCATC
The DNA here is from genome assembly GCA_031216915.1 of Pictodentalium vernedei. Taxonomy (NCBI): domain Eukaryota; kingdom Metazoa; phylum Mollusca; class Scaphopoda; order Dentaliida; family Dentaliidae; genus Pictodentalium; species Pictodentalium vernedei. The sequence goes on along the minus strand of CM062291.1, from coordinate 487,507,897 downwards.
CACAATATCTTATTTTTGTACAACCTACATGAGTAAAGATGACCACTGGTCAGCACTCATGCAGTCTGAAAGTGAAAAGTGTGTTTTTTTCAGGGCAGTGTCTCGTGGCGTGTGTGTGTGTGTCAGGCGTCTGTTTGACATGTACCCGTGCACACAAAAAAAATCTGTTTTGTTTTGCCTTGCTATCTACTGACATAGGGTGAGTGTTTGGACCCCCCCCCCCCACCACCACCTCCAACCCCTGGCCTGGCTCCCTCCGCCCGCCCCTCTTCCTCTCTCTCACCCTAAACTTCATTCCAGTCAGATTTTATTTCAATGCACTTCATAATTTGTGCATGTTCTAATAGAAAAAATAATTATCCAACATGCTGGCTCCAAGCAGCATAATATCAATCTCTGTGATCTGGTTCCCTGTCTTAGGTTGCCCCACTGTAGTGCGAGGTCTTACTCGTCTCTGGGAACCAGATCAATTGTCTGATACCCCACATCCTCCCTGCCACCCCCCCCCCCCTTTTTTTTGTTTTTCTTTTCTGTTTCTTAAATGATTTTTTTTTTTTATTTGGGGGTGGAGTGGTTTTGAGTGGGGTCAAGCCTGAAAAGGAAGAGAGAGAGGAGGAGACTAAAAATAAACCTGCTACCACTAGGAAAATCACTTTTCAGTAAAATGTTTTTCTTTTGTTTTTATTCCAGATATATTGCAAATTTTTCTCAAAGCTATATTGGCCTTGGCATTTACTGCTCAAATATATCTCTGATTTCAGTAAAATTTTGTTAAAAATGTCTGAAGTATTCAGTACAGTCCTCACCGGTGAGGAAGTTCAAAGATATTCTCGTGCCATTGAAAGACACACTTTGGAAACTAGGACCTGTCATCTGTGGCAGGCTGCTACAGATAGGCATGGCTATGGCAGAGTATTTATTACTTTTCGAGGAAAAAGGGAGGGTTTGGCTGTTCATAGATTGGCATTTTTTTTACAAAATCCAGGAACTCCACTGGACCCTTCCTTACATGCATCTCATCTGTGTCATGTAAAAACATGCTTAAAATTTAGTCATCTGTCTCTCGAACCAGACAGTGTGAATAAATCTAGAAATGTTTGCAAAAATACAGGCGAGTGCCACGGTCATAGGGGCTATGCTAGATGTGTGCTGTGAGGTAATTGTCTTTTGTAAACATTTGGAAGTTTAATAATTATCTTTTTTTCAGTTTTTCAGTTCAGTTTTGGATTGATTCCATAAGCATGATCAGTTTGCATGCCTTCATTACAATTTGCAAACAAAGAATTTTGAAGTAATTTTCTGTTACATTTGATTCTCCTATTAAGGAAACGTTTTGTTTTAGCAATGGGAGTTGACTTTCTAACTTTATCAAGCTCTGTTCGGCGATCTCTTTTTGACATTTGGCATACTATTGGATCACTTCTATTAAATTTCAAACCAAAAGACTTTGCCAGTAATAATGTGGATCTACCAGTCCCAAATGTAGCTGAGTGAACTGCTGAATGACATAAACCATTGAAGTTTCTTCACCAAAGTGTACTTTTTGGGGCATATGTGAAAATCCTGTGATGTAAGTTTTCATTTTTGTTTGTGTTCAAAAGGCGAGAAACTCTTTGAAGTTTGTTTCTGTTTAGACATTCGTCTAAAGCTGTTTTGTATGTTTCCTTGTCTTTGTTACACAAATTCAAATGTTGGCCATAAAGCAAAAATTTTGGAGTGTATGTTGGCAGATGAGCAAGACAGACAAGAGACTGTTTCCTACAGTTTTTGTGATTATTACTAAAACAGGGTAGTATGTTTTGTATTGCTGCATTAGTGCGATCCAAAAATACTTGTTCAGGTGAAAAAGTTTTGTGTGCTCGAGTAATTTCTAAAAAACAGTCTTCTCCTAGTACTGGCTGCTAATTTCTGCTTGAAAAGGGTTTTGTCACTGCCTGGCAAATGGCTTTGCAGTGTTAATTTTTTCACATTTTTTTGTAATGTCCGCATAAAATGAACAAAACATGTATACTGTCTTATAGGCCTGCCAATATGCACCGAATGTTCTTTGACAGTTTTTTGAAGCTGGGAGCTTGCATCACAGGTTACAGACTGAATGTTTATTATCTTTGAGGACTCAATTTTGTCGAGATTATTTTTTGCCAGTTTTGATTCACTTGATACAATGGAGTCTTCATTACTGAATGTTTTTTGGCAGTTCCTATTTGTGTGCCTACATTCATGCTTTGAACAAAGCTTGTTTGCTGTTGAAAGTGTTAAAGATAGCTGTTTAGAGCTATTTAACTCTGTAACTACAGATACAGACTGTGTAGCTGCCTCACATCCTGCTTGTGGGCGATTATTGAAGGCTGTGTCTAGAGCTATATCAACATTATCTTGTCCACTTAACTTAGTTACCTCCCTTATGAAAAGTTGATTTTTTATCATTGACTGGTTGTTTATCTCTTCTACTTTATTAGAAAAATCATTGAGCCGTGAATAAAGCAATGACTGTGATGGGGGTTTAATATTAAGGCATGATAAAATAAATGTCAGGTCAGAAGGGCCTGCTTTGGTCTTTACTGCTGAGAGTGTCAAGCCATCATTAAGACTCCCATGTGCAGGGCCTCTTGCATTCTTTCTGGACTTTGTGAACAGTTCTCGTACTTGACCTTGCACGGAACAATTTTTGCAACTGACCAATACACTAATGCAAAGGCCTTGCCTTCTATTAATTGATATGTTTGGTAATGGATTTTTACACCTAGAACACTTATTATGTAATTTCATGAAGGATGTCAGAGTGTCATTTAATTTACTTAGATTTATGACAATATTTTCATCTTTATCAGAGATGTGAGTGAAACACTCCTCAGTGAAATGTGATTTTTCTTCCTTTGCAGGTCGCAAACAGGAAGGTACTGAGCCCATATGGTTACTGGTTGAGAATTTTGCTTCATTGTATGAGGTGAACATTGGTCTTTGAAATCTATTAGCTGAAGAAGACACTCCAGCATAATCTGTATTAGGTGAGTGAGCACAGGCATCAATATCAATAGAACATTTTTCTAGATATTCATCCTTGAACCCCCCTTTCCATGCCCTGTTAAAATGTTTGAATGTATTTTTCCTCCCTTCTCCCTTTTTGGGCCTTCCTATTCTCTTATTTTTCCAGTTATCCATCTCTTATCAAGTGCCTCACACACCTATCACTGTCTGTATGGGCAAAACAACAAAAAAACGAGCCTCATTGGTGTTTTCAGTTAAAGAAATTCAATTAGCATGTAAACAGATAATATTAGGATTTACCTCAATTGAAATGCATAAAAAATGATCCACAAATCTTGAAAACACCATTTTGTGAGGTGAAAACAACAAACTCTATCTCTTTACATATTGAAAATGGAGAAAAATGGTTTTTGTGCATTCAACTGCAAATGGTCTCCAGATTCAAAAGCAGAAGACAGTTTCGAGGGGAGATCACTCTCTGTTCACATTTAAGGTTCCGCTCCACAGTTTCGTACTTCTGCACAGGGGAGAATTTTGAAATAAAAAGCCTATACTGAATCTGACCCCACATAAATTAGGTCTGTATTTTTAGTATTAGGTATTTGAAAGCATGAGACTACTTGTTGGCAAGTAGACTTTAATGCTTTGGTCATTGGATGGATGCCTGATGCATAGTATCGTGACAGCATGGGATTTCTGTGAAACAGTGGCTCAGAAAATGAGGCCAACTTTTCAGACGTCATTTTTACACGGGATTGTTTACAGGTGTGTAGCCAAAAAATGAGACGGAAACATAGAATTTTTTTTTCTCTCTTTTGTAATTGGAGTTGATGTGTTCCAGGCCTGGGTAGGTGTTGAAGCTGGGAAAATTCTGCTTTTGTGGCTGCCAAGTGCCTGAAAATGGCTGGTTTTGGCAATTTTTCAGCCAAATTTTAGGGTCGTGGCTTCATGTTGTACTGGAAGTTATGCCACCCACAACTAAATGTATCCGTTTTATCTTATCAGGCTGTATTCACTAGGTTCAGCCAATTTAGAAAATGTATACACGTCAGGGGTAATGCAAATGAGTTTGGCTTCATTGGCAGTGGAATAGAACACATGGCACGCCATTTTTGAAAATGCCTTGAAAACTGTGGAGCGGAACCTATACTGATAGAACTTTTGACTCTTGTGATTTCACTTGTTCATTTGTATTTCAGTAAAATATCAACTCTGTCTAAATTATAAGCATAGTTTGAGGCAACAGACCTCTCACCTCTGAGTTGAACCCAGACTCCCAGAGGTCCATTGGCTGAAACTTGCTTGTCTTTCTCAAGCATTAAAAGAGAAATTGGATGTTACTGGCCAAATGAAAGTTAGACACTGTGCAGTTTCTGGGCCTTTTATTACTGATAATTCCCTCTCAATATACAGCATGTAATGTATCGTGAAAAAATCATATCGTGAAAAAAAATTGCGATACATATTGTATCGTGAGTGAGACGTATCGTTGCAGCCCTATCGGCAACTATAATACTTGGCAGATTTAGGGTTTCTTTCTACAGTGAATTTCGCTACTATTTTGTTTTGTTTTAAATTATCACCTCCCCTCATTCTTTACCCGAGCTTGGGACAGGCAATTATAAAACTAGGCAGGTCTATGATTATAAAACTAGGCAGGTCTATAATTATAAAACTAGGCAGGTCTATAATTATAAAACTAGACAGATCTATAATTATAAAACTAGGCAGGTCTATAATTATAAAACTAGGCAGGTCTATAATTATAAAACTAGGCAGGTCTATAATTATAAAACTAGGCAGGTCTATAATTTGAAACTAGGCAGGTCTATAATTTGAAACTAGGCAGGCCGATAATTATAAAACTAGGCGGGTCTATAATTATAAAACTAGGCAGGTCTATGATTATAAAACTAGGCAGGTCTATAATTATAAAACTAGGCAGGTCTATAATTTGAAACTAGGCAGGCCGATAATTATAAAACTAGGCGGGTCTATAATTATAAAACTAGGCAGGTCTATGATTATAAAACTAGGCAGGTCTATAATTATAAAACTAGGCAGGTCTATAATTTGAAACTAGGCAGGCCGATAATTATAAAACTAGGCGGGTCTATAATTATAAAACTAGGCAGGTCTATAATGTTTTTCTACAGTGAATTTTGTACTGTTTTTATTTATTTATTTTCATTTTTAAATTTATCAACATCTTTACTCAGATTTGGGACTGGCAAGTATAAAACCTGACAGATTGAGAGGTTGTTGTTTTGGAGGGGGGGGGGGGGGGGGGGGTAGTGTATTTCGCTACTGTTTTTCTTTTCTCGGCCTCTTCAAGGTGGGCTTTTACAGTGCATTTCGCTACTGTTTTTTCTCGGTCTCTTTGGACTTTTACAGCGCATTTCTTTTTTCTCAGTCCGTTACTCGGATTGTCTGGTTTCATCGCTTCAAATGATGTCGCACTGAATTCTCGGGTCGATTCAGTTGACTTGGAAACCAATTAAAAATGGAACCGTGTATATGTACTGGATCCTCAAATATGCGGACTTCGTGGCTGAACTAGGGTTCACCGTATGCAATGTTAGCAATTTTAGTATTGTGTTATGCCACCTCTAAACTTAGAAGCATTGATACATCCACCCTCCAGCATATTAGATGGGATATCTGCGTGAACATTTTCCCCCGAGTCGCGAAATGTCTGTAGCCTACATAAGTATTCTGCCCTGTTTATCTTGTGTGGGAGTGGGGTACTTTTCCTCAACCTCTTTCGAATGGAGATATTAACTCCCCCCCCCCCCCCCCCCACAAAAAAAGCGTTTTTACCACCGTCCTGTCCAATAACCTTGAAATTCTTTAAAAATACTTTTCGAGAACCCCCCCCCCCCCCCTCCTCCCACTGACAATACTTGGAGATGGGCCGGGGTAGTTCCTATCAAAATCAGCTGCGTTTTGTCTCAAGTCGAGTTTCGTATCGGGACAATCCGTACAAAAAGCTGATCTTTTGGGGTGGTCTTTGGGGGAGCATTGTTTTTCAAGTGTTTTCGAAGGAAAGATATTAACCCCCATAACCTGCAACCCTGTCCAATATACTTGAACTTATTTTGAACTGATTCCGTGTAAATCACCACAATGCTTTGAGATGTGGTATTCATCTCCTGTTGGTGAGAGAGATTCAATTTTGTTCACAGAATATTTCTTGTGTTTGTTCAAATACGGAGAGATTACATGATGTGTGTACAAATTAAGGGTGTTTCATGGGCATTTTCTCGCACGCTTGTGCTTGTATAAAGTGTTTTCTTGTTCTGTCTGTGTTGAATTTTGTGTGTACCGCTGTCAGTCTGTACTGTCCAGGAGCCACGATAGCAATCATTAATTCTTTGAATTAGATGTTTGTCCTGTTTTCAATTGGTTTATTTAACCCTTTACCTAACGTAACGGCCAAAACCGGCCAGCGCTATTCTCAAAAATCGCCAATCAATTTTCATTATTTTTTTCATTTTTTGTCTCAAAAACATAGGTTATGACCCCTCGTTGGAACGAGCTCGTCGAGCTCGTTCCAACGAGGGGTCATAACCTATGTTTTTGAGACAAAAAATGAAAAAAAATTAGTGATTCAAGAATTATTTTTGCAAGTGTCGTCTGCTTTTCAGGTTAGGTAAAGGGTTAAGTCCTTAATTATCTTGAAGATGGTTGAAGTGAGGAAAAGGACAAGACAGTGACCACACAGCAGTATGTTCATCTAAACGAGTGACCATAAGGAGTCATAATACATTTTCCTATATACGATGCAACTTATTCTCACAATTAGTTGTATCATGGTAGCATTGTAAATTTGTGCCCCTCCACTTTTTTCGAGCTTCCACCGCCCCTGTCTATCAGCCCAATGTTTTAAAATCGGCACACCTCTCATCGAATTTTAATGAGTCATCCACGCCAAGGACCCCACCATCTACAAACAGCAACATGCTCACATCTCTCGTCAAAAGTCAACGAGTTATCCAAGTCAAGGACCCCATCCTCTCTAAACCATCTTCAAACAACCCAATCATTACATCTCTGACCAAAAGTTAATGAGTCATCCGCATCAAGGACCCTACCATCTTCAAACATCCCTTACATCTCTCAGTAAAAGTAAATGACTCATCCACGTAAAGGACCTCTCCATCTCCAAACAACAAAATTCTCACATCCCTCGTCAAAATTTATTGAGTCATCCACGTCAAAGACTTCGCCATCTCCAAACAATCCACACATCTCTCGCCAAAAGTTAATGAGTCACCCACGTCAAGAACCCCACCATCACCAAACACAAATCCTCACATCCAAGTCAAGGCTCCCATCATGTCCAAACAACAAAATCCTCACATCTCTCGTCAAAAGTTAATATTTATTTATTTATTGGTGTTTAAGGTCACATACTTATGCACAATGGCTAATCGTGACCGTGACAGTTTTACGGGTGGAGGAAGCCGGAGTACCCGGAGAGAACCACCGAGCAACGACGAGCAGCTGTCAGCTCTCCAACATCGTAACTCTGAACTCTGCACCGCAGCACAGGCAGGGTTAGATTGGTTGAAGACATGCGCACCATCGACGTGCAGTACGCCTCAGTACACAGCATCATCGTGCCCCCAAGTAGGCAATCGGGGTGAAGTGTCTTTCCCAAGGACACAACGCGGTTGCTGCAGGTGGGATTCGAACCGAGGACCTCGCGGCTTGCAGCCTGCACCTCTACCAACTGAGCCACCGCGCCCCCCCCCCCCCCCCGTCAAAAGTTAATGATTCCTCAACGTCAAGGGTCCCACCATATCCCCACCATCTCCAAAGAACAAAATCCTTACATCTCTCGTCAAATGTTAATGAGTCGTCCACGACAAGTACCACACCCTCTCCAAAGAACAAAATACTCACATCTCTCACCAAAAGCTAATGAAACATCCACATCAAGCACCCCACCATCCTCCACCAATTCCAAACAACAAACTCCTCACATCTCTCGTCAAAAGTTAATGAGTCATCCACTTCAAGGACCCCGCCATCGTCTCACCATCTTCAAGCAACAAAATCCCCACACCTCTCGTTAAATGTTAAAGAGTCATCCACATTAAGAACACCACTATCTCAACATCTCTCGTCAAAAGTTAATGAGTCATCCACGTCAAGGCCCCCACCATCTCCAAACAACTGTCGCAATATCTCCCATCAAAAGTTAATGAGTCATCATATATCAAGGACCTCACCATCTCCAAACAACTGTCGCAATATCTCCCATCAAAAGTTAATGAGTCATCATATATCAAGGACCTCACCATCTCCAAACAACTGTCGCAATATCTCCCATCAAAAGTTAATGAGTCATCATATATCAAGGACCTCACCATCTCCAAACAACTGTCGCAATATCTCTCATCAAAAGTTAATGAGTCATCATACATCAAGGACCTCACCATCTCCAAACAACTGTCGCAATATCTCTCATCAAAAGTTAATGAGTCATCATACATCAAGGACCTCACCATCTCCAAACAACTGTCGCAATATCTCCCATCAAAAGTTAATGAGTCATCATATATCAAGGACCTCACCATCTCCAAACAACTGTCGCAATATCTCCCATCAAAAGTTAATGAGTCATCATACATCAAGGACCTCACCATCTCCAAACAACTGTCGCAATATCTCCCATCAAAAGTTAATGAGTCATCATACATCAAGGACCTCACCATCTCCAAACAACTGTCGCAATATCTCCCATCAAAAGTTAATGAGTCATCATATATCAAGGACCTCACCATCTCCAAACAACTGTCTCAATATCTCCCATCAAAAGTTAATGAGTCATCATACATCAAGGACCTCACCATCTCCAAACAACTGTCGCAATATCTCCCATCAAAAGTTAATGAGTCATCATACATCAAGGCCCCCACCATCTCCAAACAACTGTCGCAATATCTCCCATCAAAAGTTAATGAGTCATCATATATCAAGGACCTCACCATCTCCAAACAACTGTCGCAATATCTCCCATCAAAAGTTAATGAGTCATCATACATCAAGGACCTCACCATCTCCAAACAACTGTCGCAATATCTCCCATCAAAAGTTAATGAGTCATCATACATCAAGGACCTCACCATCTCCAAACAACTGTCGCAATATCTCCCATCAAAAGTTAATGAGTCATCATACATCAAGGACCTCACCATCTCCAAACAACTGTCGCAATATCTCCCATCAAAAGTTAATGAGTCATCATACATCAAGGACCTCACCATCTCCAAACAACTGTCGCAATATCTCCCATCAAAAGTTAATGAGTCATCATACATCAAGGACCTCACCATCTCCAAACAACTGTCGCAATATCTCCCATCAAAAGTTAATGAGTCATCATATATCAAGGACCTCACCATCTCCAAACAACTGTCGCAATATCTCCCATCAAAAGTTAATGAGTCATCATACATCAAGGACCTCACCATCTCCAAACAACTGTCGCAATATCTCCCATCAAAAGTTAATGAGTCATCATACATCAAGGACCTCACCATCTCCAAACAACTGTCGCAATATCTCCCATCAAAAGTTAATGAGTCATCATACATCAAGGACCTCACCATCTCCAAACAACTGTCGCAATATCTCCCATCAAAAGTTAATGAGTCATCATACATCAAGGACCTCACCATCTCCAAACAACTGTCGCAATATCTCCCATCAAAAGTTAATGAGTCATCATATATCAAGGACCTCACCATCTCCAAACAACTGTCGCAATATCTCCCATCAAAAGTTAATGAGTCATCATACATCAAGGACCTCACCATCTCCAAACAACTGTCGCAATATCTCCCATCAAAAGTTAATGAGTCATCATACATCAAGGACCTCACCATCTCCAAACAACTGTCGCAATATCTCCCATCAAAAGTTAATGAGTCATCATACATCAAGGCCCCCACCATCTCCAAACAACTGTCGCAATATCTCCCATCAAAAGTTAATGAGTCATCATATATCAAGGACCTCACCATCTCCAAACAACTGTCGCAATATCTCCCATCAAAAGTTAATGAGTCATCATACATCAAGGACCTCACCATCTCCAAACAAATCTCTCATAATACCAACGTCATTTTGTAATTCACTTTTCACATGCTGGGGGTTTCGCTTCACAGTTTTCAAGTCATTTACAAAAATGACATGCCATGCGTTCTCTTCAAATGCAAATATTCTGTTACTTAGTTATCTAACACATAACATGTATCACATTTCCCAAATCCACAAATAACATAAAACACTATCTGACTAAGTAAAAATAAACAATCCTGTCCGTTCTCGTCACTCCAGCACCATTTTATATTTCACTTTCAACACGTTGGAGCATACTACATTCTCACATCTCTCGTCAAATGTTAATAAGTCATCCACGTCAAGGACCCCACCAACTCCAAACAACGGCCTCATTATAATCTTTCTTTCCTTTCTTGTTACTCAAGCGCTATTTTTAGGCTTTCCCAAACCCAGTTTGGGAAAGACTATTGTTATTCTTTTTCAAAATTGTTCTTCTCTATTTTTATTTTTTTTTTTTTATTTTTTTTTTTTATTTTTATTTTTTTTTTCCTCTCTGAATTTTGTCTGTTGAACTGCTCGAAAACAAGCTGTACGATTTTGACCAAATTTGGCACACTTATGTAATGTCATAAAATCTCGTGAAATGCGTTATCATCATATCTGTGAAAAAGCGTAGTTTCAAAATATTCTGCCAAAACCTTCAAAATATGACCATTTTTTGAATGTCTCAAAATTGTTTACAGTTATTTAGCTCAAATTTTCCACACATTTAGAGCATAATATGATACACCACAATCACCACTCAGATCTTTCAACTTTAACCCCCACTGGCCAAAAATGACATGAATATAGAATTTTTCTTCAAAATTGACCAAATTCAAGGGCAAATTGCTCTAATAACAAGGTTGTTGTAACAATTATTTTGGTTTGGATATATGCAACAATGATTGCAGAAGAAAGTTACTGTTTACTTTTTAATCTCAGATTTAACCCCCAAGCACAATGAGGGTGAGAATAAGAGTACCGTTTGAAAATGCCAAAATTAGCCAACTTTGGTTGCTTTTTCCATCATTTTGGAAAGGGGTTAATTTCAAACACTTTTCGTGTACGTATTCACAATTGACTACCGAGCATATTTGCTGTTGTAAGTTTAGTTGTAAAGTTTAACCCTATCCCATTCTGGTTACATAAAAGTAGGTACCGTCCAAAAAAACTCAAATTTTTTCAGAATTTGGTAAGTTTAGGTGACGATTCCTCCATTTTTAATTACTTGAGCTCTGAGTGTTTTCTATAGCTGCTTGCAGCAGTCAAAGTATGACAAATTTTGTTCTATATGTTATTATTAAAAGTTTAACCCTTGGCAGATTTGAGACTTCCCATAAGGGTACTGTCGGAATATTTGTCATTTTCGCCAACTTCAAGAGCAAATTTTTCTAAGTACAAGGTAGTTGTAATAATTATTTTGGTATGGCTAGATGCAACAATGATTGTGGAAGAAAGTTACTGTTTACTTCTTAATCTCAGATTTAACCCTCTAGCACAATGAGGGCGAGAATAAGAGTACCGTTTGAAAATGCCAAAATTAGCCATTTTTTGGTTGCCCTTTCTATCATTTTGGAAAAGGTTAATTTCAAACACTTTTCATGTACATATTCACAATTGACTATCGAGCATATTTGCTGTTGTTAGTTTGGTTGTAAAGTTTAACCCTATCCCATTCTGGTTGCATAAACGTAGGTACCGTCCAAAAAAACTCAAATTTTTTCAGAATTTGGTAAATTTAGGTGGCGATTTACTCCATTTTTAATTGTTTGAGCTCTGAATGTTTTCTATAGCTGCTTGCACCAGTCAAAGTATGACAAATTTTGTTCTATATGTTATTATTAAAAGTTTAACCCTTGGCAGATTTGAAATTTCCCATAAGGGTACTGTCAGAATAATTGTTATTTTCGCCAACGTTTACATGCACTTTCTCAGCACTAGAGCCATATTGTCTCAAAACCTTTTCCATGAGAGGATTGGGCCTTCATCCAAGAACAATTTTGCTATTATATATTTTATTCAAAGTTTTAACCTTCACCCAGTTTTCGGGCCTTGAATTTGAGTGCCCTAAAATTCTTCATAAAATTGGCTAATTTGGAGCTCACTTTTATTCCATTTTTGAAAAGAATATCGAAAAATGATTTACATGTTCATATTTACACTTGCCAACCGAGCATATTTGCTGTTGTAAGTTTGGTTGTAAAGTTTAACCCTATGCTCGTTCTGCTTGCATAAAGATAGGTGCAGTCCAAAAAAACTCTCGTTTTCAGAATTTGGTAAGTTTAAGTGACGATTTACTCCATTCCTAACTGATTGAGCGCTGAACGTTTTCTATGGCTGTATGCAGCAGTCATAGTATGACAACTTTTGTTTTATATGTCATTATTAAAAGTTTAACCGTTGGCAGATTCGAGACTGCCCATATGGGTAGGATCGGAATAATTTTAATTTTCATAAAATCACTGAATATTGATAAGCGTGCAGTGGTAGTTTGGAATAGAATATCCGAAAATTCACAGTTCAATTCCAAGAATATTTTCTGTTATAAGGTTGCTGTAAAGTTTAACGCAATCCCTGTCTCAGATGCATAATGGTAGATGTCGTCGAAAAAAACTCATTTTTTTCAGAATTTTGTAGGTTTAAGTGACAATTTACTCCATTCCTAATTCATTGAGCGCTGAATGTTTTCTATGCTTGCATGCAGCAAGCATAGCATGACAACTTCTGTTTTATACGTCCTTATCAAAAGTTTAACCCTTGGCATATTTAGGAGTTCCCATGTGGGTATAGTCGGAATAATTGTTATTTTCGTAAAACCAATCCCTGAATATATTGGTAACCGTGCAGTGGCCTTTCAGTGGTGCTACACGAAGCCGCCAATAGTTAAGGTTGAAAGGTTCATCGAATAGACAAATATAATACCTAACTCAGCCGGTGACAGGTAAATAATGAATGGAAAAGTAGTTGAGTTGAGAATAAAGTAGGGACGAATCGGGTCCTCGGTTTCCACCTGATCCACGGTATTTCAGCGTGGTCACGACACTTGACAAAGATACTAAACTTTCGGGCAGGGACAGTAGGAAACATTCTGAGAATTTCAAGTTGCTGCCTTGCATGATCGGGACATAATTGGAATATATCCGACATTGCATCTGTCGGATATATTCCAATTATGTCCCGATCACTTCACTCCGTTTGTCCGCATGGGGGCACCATGACGACGTGTACTAAGGCATACTGCACGTCGATGGTGCGCTTGTCTTCAACCAATCTAACCCTGTCTGTGCTACAGTGCGGGGGCTCTATGTTGGGGAGCTGGCAGCTGCTCGTCATTGCTCGGTGGTTCTCTCTGGGTACTCGGGCTTCCTCCACCCATACAACTGTCACCGACATAATATGACCTTGGCTGTTAGTGTGTCGTTAAAACCTGATAAATAAATAAATAAATCCAGTACCAATTTTGCTCATACAAATATTAGTTCCGTCAGACAAAATTCATTTTCTGATTAATTTCGTACTTTTCTGTACTCACCTTCTCTGTGTAAGATTGGTATACCTTTTCAATCTCAGATTTTACCCTCAAGCACAATGAGAGTGAGAGTAAGTGTACCATTTAGAAATACCCAAATTATCCAACTTTGGTTACTCTCTACTATCATTTTGGAATGGGTTAATTTGAGACACTTTGCTTTGCTATATGCAGAGATGTTTAATCAATAAATCCGGCTTTAGTTATGTTCTGGGACTTATTGGAACATGTGCTTTGGCCACTTAAAAATAGCACTGTCTGCAAAAAATGCCTCTGAGTGAATACTCACTTGTCTAAATACAAAAAGGAAAGAGCTCTTTGAGATTTTCATAACTGCTTTCAAAAATCAATGGGGAACAAATTTTGTGTTATATGTTTTGGTGTTCCGTGTTATCCAACACCAGTTTGGCCGTACAAATATGAATACCGCCAGGAAAGAAAGCACATTTTCTCAGTGGTAGACTGTTTGACTTCTGTGATAGAGGTCCCGAGTTTGAACGCTATCTGGGACGACCCATGTAATGTCCTTGGGCAAGGCACTTTATACCGGTTGCCAACATGGGGGCACGATGATGCCATGTACTAAGGCGTACTGCGTGTCAATGGTGCACATGTTTTCAACCGCTGGTACCCTGCTTCAGCGGAGCTTGAACATAATTAGAATGTTGAGCTGACAGATTCTCGTCGATGCTCGGTGGTTCTCTCTGGATCCTCCGACTTCCCCCACCCGTAAAACTGTCACGGTCACGATTAGCCATTGTGGATAAGTATGTGACCGTAAACACCAATAAATAAATACCGTCAGGGAAACCCTCTGTGAATCCTTCTGTCAATAAATAGCAAAGTAGTAATGTAATGCAAGAAATATTAACAAGCTGTTCAACATCCCTTTAATCGACTCATTTTGACTTGAACTGTACCCATCACTGTGTATACTAGCTCTCTAGATGGTTTATACCATATCAAATAAACAACTAATTTGTGTGTGACAGTAACTCATATTACATGTATTTCATTGTATCTGAAACAGATATGTTGGAAAAATTGTGAAATCATGGAGTAGGAAGCTTACCCTCGTTTGTTGACAAATCCCACACATTCACAAACAGACAAAATGATAGAGAATAAATTAATTATTGATATTTAAGGTCACTTTCAGCATCTACAGCTATATCATGACCATAATATAGGTATTTATTCAAGTCCAGGTATACATTAGTAGTATGTAATGTGGTTTTGAGGGAACATTTGGGGGACCCCGGTGGGGGACCCCGGAAGTGACGTCATGTCACGTGACGTAGTGGCGCCATGTTGTGTTGTCATGGTAACCCGTGTGAGCGGCCATGTTGTGACGTCATCCCCATAGTGATACGTGGTGTGAGTGCGCATGCGCAGCGCGTGTTGTTAGGGTGATACGTGTTTCCGTCGTCTATTTTTTATACTGGAGGCCGCCATCTTGGTTTCTATGGTAGCACGTGATTGCTATGTTACCTAAGGCCTACAATAGGATAGGGGTATGTTCGGTGGGTATGTTCGATTGAATCGGAGTAAATCTGATTACCACAAACAACCCGACAATCCTTCCAAATCACCAAAATCCACCCAAAATCACCGAAATTGACTTTATTTCCCCAATTGGTCGGCTTAGCACGTAGTGCTATAGTACTAAGGGGGTACCGGGGTGTGTTCCTTTGTAGAAGAGTAATGTTCTGGCTTTGAATTCGCCCAGATTCCCTTTTTGGATCCCTATCCCATGACGTTTTCCCCTATTAAGAATAGCACGTAGTGCTATAGGACAAATTTACCCAGAATTCTCTGCTTCTATCTATTTATGCAATAGTTTTCGTCTATCTGGTCCTGTTTCTTTGTTCTAGCGTATACTCCAGTAGCGTAGAAGAGACTATCAACTGGAACAGTATACCTTATTATTGCTATATTTAGCAATTTCTGGTCTATTCTTGTTAGCTCTGACCCTATTCCGTGTACTCTTGTTGTTTCATTTATCTAGATCATTTATATAAATTATAACTAACCAATCAGATTGCTTGATTTCCCATACTGCAGTTATCTCCCTTGTGTATAACAAAAGCCTATATCCAATGGCACCCCAATGTTAGCACCCCTTTTTTGAAAAACATATGACCTTCGGCACCCCTTTTTTGTCATATGTGCTTATGTGAAAAGGCACAATGTGACACAATATGTCCTATCACATAGGCACATGCTTTATGTGCCGATATGTGCCTATGTGAAAAGGCACAATGTGACACAATGTGCCCTATCACATAGGCACATACGACCAAAATGGGATTCCATAGCCACTGGCGTTTTCGAAAAAGGGATTCCACAAATGGGATTCCAAAAAAGGGATTCCACAAATGGGATTCCGTAAAACATATGACCTTCGGCACCCCTTTTTTGTCATATGTGCTTATGTGAAAAGGCACAATGTGACACAATATGTCCTATCACATAAGCACATGCTTTATGTGCCGATATGTGCCTATGTGAAAAGGCACAATGTGACACAATGTGCCCTATCACATAGGCACATACGACCAAAATGGGATTCCATAGCCACAGGCGTTTTCGAAAAAGGGATTCCACAAATGGGATTCCAAAAAAGGGATTCCACAAATGGGATTCCGTTTCCATCTTGTCGCCAAAGCTCCAAGGCCACTACTGGTCTATGGTCTATCAGTCCTATCATTAGGTTCAACAACAGTCTTGTTCCATTGCGGCCTTGTACCAGTACTATTGGCTAAACTACCATCAATTACTTCCTAGCTATACCTTCGCTGAAGCTTTCAAAATGTTCCATCTGATTTCCCCTGTATACATATAAGGCATTCCGCAAGTGGCCCAGTCCGTAAAAATTGGATTCCGTGTTTTTACATCGACACTCGAGGGTATGGAAAGGGATTGGTAACACTCAATGACTACAAGACTCTGAACAGAGACAACCAACCACTACAAAACAATAAAGGTACAGATCCAACATAACCAATTGTGAACATAACAAAGTGAAAGAATGTCAAACTAGTCGGATTGATCGAACAAGTTTGACAGACTGAACAAAGATCCAACACAACCAAGATCGAACTGATCAAAACAAAGTGACGAAAATCGAACTGAACAGATACAAGACAACTGTTCGAATGAAGTGAACGAAGATCCAACACAACCAAGATCGAAGTGAACAAAACAAAGTGAACAAAGTTTAGGACTATAACCCTAATGAAGGTATTAACACCCTTTGAACTGTTTGAATGAACTTTTTATATCTAATATATAATTAACCCTCTTGAACTGTTTGAATGAACTATATGTAATTAAAACCCCTTTGAAGTCCAGAAAGTTTTTAACTATAACCCTAATGAATGTATGTATAATTAACCCCTTGAACTGGATGAATTTTTTGAATGAACTTTTTATATCTAATATAAATAAACACCTTTTGAACTGAACGATTTTTAAACTTCATGACAATATAACGAAAGGTGATATGAATTTTTAAACTACAACCCTTTGAACTGAATTCTTCCAATAGGGAATGGGAATACCCTCGAGTGTCGATGTAAAAACACGGAATCCAATTTTTACGGACTGGGCCACTTGCGGAATGCCTTATATGTATACAGGGGAAATCAGATGGAACATTTTGAAAGCTTCAGCGAAGGTATAGCTAGGAAGTAATTGATGGTAGTTTAGCCAATAGTAGTGGTACAAGGCCGCAATGGAACAAGACTGTTGTTGAACCTAATGATAGGACTGATAGACCATAGACCAGTAGTGGCCTTGGAGCTTTGGCGACAAGATGGAAACGGAATCCCATTAGTGGAATCCCTTTTTTGGAATCCCATTTGTGGAATCCCTTTTTCGAAAACGCTATGGAATCCCATTTTGGTCGTATGTGCCTATGTGATAGGGCACATTGTGTCACATTGTGCCTTTTCACATAGGCACATATCGGCACATAAAGCATGTGCTTATGTGATAGGACATATTGTGTCACATTGTGCCTTTTCACATAAGCACATATGACAAAAAAGGGGTGCCGAAGGTCATATGTTTTACGGAATCCCATTTGTGGAATCCCTTTTTTGGAATCCCATTTGTGGAATCCCTTTTTCGAAAACGCCAGTGGCTATGGAATCCCATTTTGGTCGTATGTGCCTATGTGATAGGGCACATTGTGTCACATTGTGCCTTTTCACATAGGCACATATCGGCACATAAAGCATGTGCCTATGTGATAGGACATATTGTGTCACATTGTGCCTTTTCACATAAGCACATATGACAAAAAAGGGGTGCCGAAGGTCATATGTTTTTCAAAAAAGGGGTGCTAAAATTGGGGTGCCATTGGATATAGGCTTTTGTTATACACAAGGGAGATAACTGCATTATGGGAAATCAAGCAATCTGATTGGTTAGTTATAATTTATATAAATGATCTAGATAAATGAAACAACAAGAGTACACGGAATAGGGTCAGAGCTAACAAGAATAGACCAGAAATTGCTAAATATAGCAATAATAAGGTATACTGTTCCAGTTGATAGTCTCTTCTACGCTACTGGAGTATACTCTAGAACAAAGAAACAGGACCAGATAGACGAAAACTATTGCATAAATAGATAGAAGCAGAGAATTCTGGGTAAATTTGTCCTATAGCACTACGTGCTATTCTTAATAGGGGAAAACGTCATGGGATAGGGATCCAAAAAGGGAATCTGGGCGAATTCAAAGCCAGAACATTACTCTTCTACAAAGGAACACACCCCGGTACCCCCTTAGTACTATAGCACTACGTGCTAAGCCGACCAATTGGGGAAATAAAGTCAATTTCGGTGATTTTGGGTGGATTTTGGTGATTTGGAAGGATTGTCGGGTTGTTTGTGGTAATCAGATTTACTCCGATTCAATCGAACATACACACCGAACATACCCCTATCCTATTGTAGGCCTTAGGTAACATAGCAATCACGTGCTACCATAGAAACCAAGATGGCGGCCTCCAGTATAAAAAATAGACGACGGAAACACGTATCACCCTAACAACACGCGCTGCGCATGCGCACTCACAACACGTATCACTATGGGGATGACGTCACAACATGGCCGCTCACGCGGGTTACCATGACAACACAACATGGCGCCACTACGTCACGTGACATGACGTCACTTCCGGGGTCCCCCACCGGGGTCCCCCAAATGTTCCCTCAAAACCACATTACATACTACTTACATTGCATAGGCGTACAGGGCTATTTTTCAGGGGGGGGGGGATGAACCTTTTCAGCCCGAAAAAGTTTAATCTCAGGAGGAAATGCCAAATGTGTGTATGGGAGGGAGGCCCCCCCCCTCCTCTCCCTCCCATTGAGTACCTGGAGAGAACCACCGAGCCATGGCAAGCGACTCAGACTCCCCAACATACTAACTCCACAAAAGCAGGGTTAGCATTGGTTGAAGACAAGTGCACCCTCAAAGTACCCTTAGTACACATCGCCATCATGCCCCCCCCCCCCCCCCCCCCCACGTGGGAAATTAAATTGGGATGAAGTGTCTTGCTCAAGGACACAAAGTGATTGCCACAGGCGGGAGTCGAACCGAGGACTTCTTGGGTTGCAACAATCATCTCTACCTTCTGAGCCACCGTGCTCCCGTAATATGTAGTAATAGAGCTCTTTATGTGTACTTGTGTGATTATAAATGAATAATATTAACGTGGATACGGTTCCACTGAAGCAACTTGTACAGTATAATGGTCAGTTTACTTGCAACTTCTAAGTGATGAGATAGGAAAACAACATTTTGTGTGGAAAACCAAAATGTTTTGTGGTCATTTCTGGCAACTAAATTGTCCGAAATTTTCTGGCATATTGAAAAATCGGCTCCTTCCTACTCAGGGGTGGGTTGGGGCACACTCCTTCATGAAACCCCTGCCCTTATGCCCATAATTCATATGTACTAATTTTTTCCAAAGCACAAAGGACATCGCTTGTTTTGCTTTCTATGAAAATATTCTGTAATTATTGAAAAGCAAATTTTGTGTTAAATGTTTTGGTGTCCTGCCGTATCTCAAATGTCCGTTTTGGCTGCATAAAAACTAGTGGCATCACAAAAACTTTGATTTCCACTAAATTTTCTGTTTTCAAAACTGATCGATAGTTTTGTGTACAATACAGTTTGCCTTTTCACATTAAACAGTTGGGAAAGCCCGTAATTTGTCCAACAAATTACAATTCTCTAGTATAATAATAAACTTTTGTCATGCTGGCACACACCACGTTGTCACAGCTCTCGTCAAATGTTAATAAGTCATCCACGTCAAGGACCCCACCATCTCTAAACAAGTGTCTCATAATAATCTTTCTGTCCTTTCTCGTCACTCCAACGTCATTTTATAATTCACTTTTAACATGCTGGAACACACTATATTCGTTAGGTCTGGAAATCTATAAGTTAATGCGCTCCTAAGGGCTTGTTCGTAGCCCGTACCAATAACCAAATTCTTCATGTCAAAAGGATTCAGTTTTATTTTCATAGGAGAGAAAAGGTGTGTCAATGTTTCGAAGTCACTGTTTCCGTGAATAAATACTAGTCCAAGGAAACTGGCGGGGTTGGGGGGGGGGGGGGGGGGGGTCTGCCACGGTCCTCACTACTTACAACTGCTTAAAACAAGAGGCTGTTACGTGCATACCACACAAATTAAATATTTTGTCAAAGCCCCAAATTGTCTGTCCAGTACAACTTAATTGTTTCACATCGTCAAGTTGTTCGTCCGTATACAATATAATACATGGGACTGTGGAGTTGTCCTGAAAAACCTGTCTGAGGGTGCCCCACGTGCGCCATATTTTCGATTTGCACATAGTGATCAGCAACATTACGCCTGTTTCCAGTTGGATTTGTTTTACGTCGTTAGCAGAATAGCTCACACGTTTCAGGGAACATTGGCTAGACCCCGGTGTGCCGGACCCCGTAAATGACGTCATGTCCCGTGACCCAGTTGCGCCATGTTGTATTGTCATGGTAACCAGCGGTCATCATAACACCTCCTCCACGGAGAGTATACAGTTTTCTTATGCTTCCCCTGATGACCCGGGGGGCCGGTGCAATCTGATTGGACCGACAGCGGGGCTTCCTGCTTCATCGACATCCAGTCCTGACGATGTTGCTCACCCTCCAACCATGAACGGACCCTTTGTATCCGCTACTAACCGGGCAAAAACACCACCTATTATACCTACCATTTCAGGGCTTGCCCTGAGCTATACCAGAGACAGCATACTGCGGAATTTAGCCAGAATACTCGAGACTGAACGGTCATGACTAGGCCATTTCGCTCATACCAGTGATGGTCACTTTTCTACAGGCCACATTCATTCACAGGCCATAATATACCTATACACCTAAGCCGCCTCCGCCGCTGCGCAAAGAGCTCGAGAGCGGCTTTACATGTCAAACGCACCAAGAATCAGCATACACGACGTCGGATGGCACGACATTCCAACCCTGACTCACGAGCTGACACGGCTAGCTATACTGAGCTCTGAACCTTCAACCTAATAAGGGCTGACATCAAGTCTATCTATTGAAGCTAACCTAGGGTTTTCCTATGGTGACCATACATTAAAATACTAATCCCGGTACCACTCTACCACTTACCAACACGGGATAACCAAAAACCACAAGTTAACCGAGAACCAGCCAACCCCTTTCTTACATTTGTTGGTCTTGGTCATGTAATACCACAATATACTGAACATGGCATCCCGTGGGCAACCTGAACACGGACTGATGTTGTACTCTTAGCTCATATCACGAAACAACAACGCCTCCCCCCCCCCCACGTGGCCGGGCTTATAGGGATGGGCTACCATGGCCCTCCCCATCTCGCACCCGAGCTTGAGGGCGAGCCTAGTGGCTACTATGTCCCTCCATAATCAACTGTACCCGATGCTTGACAAGCACTTTACCAAAACAAAACAATCAATTAACGGAGACACACCTCCGTTCTCAGCCAATTGCTGCGATGTTGATTCGTTCCACTGACCAATCACATCTCTTCCAGACATCACGTGCACAACTGTCTAAAGTCTCTCACCACTCTGTCAACCATTTCCAACAAGGCTATGATTGACTCCAGTTTGTTTATT
Organism: Pictodentalium vernedei; assembly: GCA_031216915.1. Lineage (NCBI taxonomy): Eukaryota > Metazoa > Mollusca > Scaphopoda > Dentaliida > Dentaliidae > Pictodentalium > Pictodentalium vernedei. The sequence goes on along the minus strand of CM062291.1, from coordinate 487,486,099 downwards.
GGCAGCCATTTTGAAATACTATTTGCAAACAAATATCCAGCTCGTACTTTACCGATTTACGGATTTTACAGTGTTTTTACCAAATTGTTCTACACCACACCTTTATATATACGTATTTATTATCCGCACAGGTAGCTCTTCCGAGCCGACGTTTTGCTTTCGGTTTATTTCAATTTCACATTTTTATTTACAAGTTTTATTCCAGCCACAATACTATTTTCAATCGTGTTGCCTGCCGGACCCGGCCAGTGCGATCCATACCTGTGTCATTACCGACACGATCACACTTTACCTACACACGATTCATTCTACCCACCTAGTACCAAGGTAGAAATATATACTGGTGGACCTACACCAGTTTGCCACAGTCGACTAATGACGGCAAGATATAATTTTCCAAAGCACGATAGTAGTATGTAATGTGGTTTTGAGGTCCATTCTGGGGGACCTCGGTGGGGGACCTCGGAAGTGACGTCGTGTGACGTGACGTAGTGGCGCCATGTTGTGTTGTCATGGTAACCCGCGTGAGCGGCCATGTTGTGACGTCATCCCCATAGTGATACGTGGTGTGAGTGCGCATGCGCAGCGCGTGTTGTTAGGGTGATACGTGTTTCCGTCGTCCATTTTGTATACTGGAGGCCGCCATCTTGGTTTTTATGGTAGCACGTGATTGCTATGTTACCCAATTGTTCTGCAATAAGACGGGGTATGTTTTGAGAGTGTGTTCGATTGTAGAAGAGTAAATCTAATTACCACAAACAACCCGACAATCCTTCCAAATCACCAAAATCCACCCGAACTTTTACTATTTCGAATTCTTCCAGAATTCTCTGCTTCTATCTATATATGTAATAGTTTTCCTCTACCTAGGCATGTTCCTTTGTTCCAGAGTATACTCCAGTAGCGTAGAAGAGCCTATTAGTTGGAACAGTTTACCTTATTATTACTATATTTAGCAATTTCTGGTCTATTCTTGTTAGTTCTGACACTATTCCAAGTACTCTTGTTGTTTCATTTATCCAGATACTATTTATAGAACATAACTAACCAATCAGATTGCTTGATTTCCCATAATCTGTATGCAGAGTTATCTCCCTTCTGTATAATGAAAGACTATATCCAAAGGCCATACCCCATGGAATCCCATTTTGGAAAACGCCCGTGGCTATGGGATCCCCTTTTTTGTCGTATGAGGCCATGAGGGCTATTTAAAAACCCTCAATGAGTCCTCATTTATTATCCCTCATACCCTCATTGAATTTTGAGGTTATGAGGACCATTAAAAATCCCTCAATGAGGAAGAATTTACTACGACTCTTATCCTCATTTCAGTATTTAACAGGTATATCCTATGGAATCCCATTTTGGAAAACGCCTGTGACTGTGGAATCCCTTTTTTGTCGTATGAGGCCATGAGGGCTATGTAAAAGCCCTCAATGAGTCCTCATTTATTATCCCTCATACCCTCATTGAATTTTGAGGTTATGAGGACCATTAAAAATCCCTCAATGAGGCATAATTTACTACGACTCTTAGCCTCATCTCGGTATTCGAGAATACCTGACATTATATTATTTGAGGATACTAGTTGGAATTTACATCCGGGTACTTCCGTTGGGGTAGTAGATAAAAAATAACAACACTGAATATAAATTTAAATTTCGTTTATTCAAGTATACAATTCAATGTCTCAAGGCATTTCTCTTTGCAGTTCTTCTTGCATGGGCTAACCATTTCATCTTCTTGTGGGTTGGAGCTTCTTCCCATCGCATGGCTAGGTTCTTGATAAAACACATTCTTTCATTTGATAACTTGGCTTTGTTGGTTGCTTTAATTTCCTATCTGGCATCTTTGGGTTCCTCTTTCTCTAGCTGTTTCATAGTAGTAACTTCAGTCTTCTTAGTAGTAACTTCATTTGTGGTTTGAGTGGAAACATCCTTCTTAGCTTCAGTAGTAACTTCACTCGTAGTGGTAACTTCATTCTTTACGGGAGCTGGCATCTTTTTCTTGACTTCAGTAGAAACTTCGTTCTTAGTGGTAACTTCATTCTTTATGGGAGCTGGCATCTTTTTCTTGACTTCAGTATAAACTTCGTTCTTAGTGGAAACTTCTTTCTTTGTGGGAGCTGGCATCTTTTTCTTGTCTTCAGTAGAAACTTCGTTCTTAATGGAAACATCTTTCTTTGTTTCTGTAGAAACTTTGTTCGCAGTAGTAACTTCGTTCCTGTTTGTATTGGGAGTCAGTTCTTCTGTCTTTATTCTTTTGTTTACTGATCGGCCAGTATCCACACATCTTTGTTTCTTTCCATCAGCATCCATGTCTAGATTTTTTCTCTTGGCTGCATTTACCACACGATTCACTTGGGTCAGTTCCTGGGAAGTCAGCTTTAATCCAGCATCATTCTTGAAGATCTGTATATGTAAGTCATCTTTGAATCTGAGCACTGTTGTTGACACAGACATCTTCACTCTTCGACGTTCAAAACGGAAATGAATTTATTTTTATACCAACACTCCTTTTATACTTTTCTAATCGTCTTCTTCTTCTTCATCTACTCGGAATGAGTAGTTTGTCATAAGGTTGTCGAACAGAAATTTTCGCTTTTCCAATGCATATTTCTGGGATTCTTCAAAGTCAGAGTCCTCTTCTTCACGAAGACGCTTGGCAGTTTCTTGAATTTTCTTGTGAATTGCGTCGTTGCAAAAATGTCGAATGTACACAAGGGTATGAATGTATTTCTCACTAATGGCTTCTCTAACATTCTTCTGAAGTGCTCTGTTTGCTGTTTCAACTGCATCTTCACTTTCCATTCCATCTTCGATATATTTGTTCATGAGGTTGTCAAAATCGTTTTGGTATTTGTCAAAGGCACTTTGAACGATACCTCCCATCATAGAAACGTCTTCTTCCTCTTCTTCGTCTTCTTCTTCTTCATATTCCATATCTTCTGATAGTTCCGACGATTCATCAGAGTCCGAATCTCTTGACCAGTGTTTTGGTGCACAGCTGGATTGCATTGTGTCCGCTCTCTTCGAAGGTCAGATTACAAATAACAAATTTCTTATGAGCACGACCCTTTTATAGGATATCGGACAGAGCATTGATGACGGGTTTGATCAACTTTCCTAAAAATCCTCCTTTCTGTATGATCCGGCTTCTTTTCCGATAAGATAGTTCTCTCGTTGGTGAGGCAATTCTCCTTATTTCGTACTTGTGTGGAATCAGCTTAGCTCTCTCAGATTTGGTTATAGGTACTGCGCCCGTCAAGATGTTTGAGGCACAATCACATAAACATTGTATCAAATCATCACTGGCCATCTTCAGCATAGTCTTGGCTTCATATCGATCCGCATCAGAGAGGATTCGCAGTGTATCTAGATTTCTTTCTAATCTTGTAGTGTTGCTCGATATTTCCGATTTCCTCATAGGGCAGTAAGCATTCTCGTGTCTGTGCATGTTGTCTGATCTGGAAAAGGCCTTTTCGCAATATCTGCAGCAATGGATTTTCATGACTTCACTCTTTCGTGGTCGTAGAACAAATGAATTTATTTTCACACCAACACTCCTTTTATACCTTTTTCAGAGCTAGGACTGGGTTGATAAGCGCCGAGAGAAAGCAACTCTTTCGTAGTATACATCTTTTGATATCTGGAGAAATTCCATCATCTGTTAGCAGCTTCAATACATGTTCGTATTTTCGCAGGTCATCAAATTCAGCTAAATTCAGTGGTATCTTATCTTCGAGGATGTTGGTAGCACATTTACATAAACAGGTAATCAAATCTTCATCAGCAGCACGTAGAACGGCATCGATTTCCACCTTGTCAGCATCCCGTAAAAATTCTAAAAGTGCTTTATTCTGGTCAGTCAGTCCAGTATCTCTCTCCTCTTCTGTTCTTCTTGGACAGTAATGTTCTTCATGCCTACGAGCACTGAATGATCTGGTAAACATCTTCGTACAATATCTGCAGTGGAGCCGATGATGGTTCTTCTGGCGTCTTCTGGCAATATCCGATCTTGAAAATAACTTGGAACAGTATCTGCATCGAACTGGTAACATGTCTTCACTCGACGACGGTCAGGACACAAATGAATTTATTTTCACACCAACACCCTTTTTATACCTTTCCCAACGGAAGTACCCGGATGTAGTATGAAGTACCCGGATGGAAATTCCAACTAGTATCCTCAAATAATATAATGTCAGGTATTCTCGAATACCGAGATGAGGCTAAGAGTCGTAGTAAATTATGCCTCATTGAGGGATTTTTAATGGTCCTCATAACCTCAAAATTCAATGAGGGTATGAGGGATAATAAATGAGGACTCATTGAGGGCTTTTACATAGCCCTCATGGCCTCATATGACAAAAAAGGGATTCCACAGTCACAGGCGTTTTCCAAAATGGGATTCCATAGGATATACCTGTTAAATACTGAAATGAGGATAAGAGTCGTAGTAAATTCTTCCTCATTGAGGGATTTTTAATGGTCCTCATAACCTCAAAATTCAATGAGGGTATGAGGGATAATAAATGGAACTCATTGAGGGTTTTTAAATAGCCCTCATGGCCTCATACGACAAAAAAGGGGATCCCATAGCCACGGGCGTTTTCCAAAATGGGATTCCATGGGATATGGCCATTGGATATAGTCTTTCATTATACAGAAAGGAGATAACTCTGCATACAGATTATGGGATATCAAGCAATCTGATTGGTTAGTTATGTTCTATAAATAGTATCTAGATAAATGAAACAACAAGAGTACTTGGAATAGTGTCAGAACTAACAAGAATAGACCAGAAATTGCTAAATATAGTAATAATAAGGTAAACTGTTCCAACTAATAGGCTCTTCTACGCTACTGGAGTATACTCTGGAACAAAGGAACATGCCTAGGTAGAGGAAAACTATTACATATATAGATAGAAGCAGAGAATTCTGGAAGAATTCGAAATAGTAAAAGTTCGGGTGGATTTTGGTGATTTGGAAGGATTGTCGGGTTGTTTGTGGTAATTAGATTTACTCTTCTACAATCGAACACACCCTCAAAACATACCCCGTCTTATTGCAGAACAATTGGGTAACATAGCAATCACGTGCTACCATAAAAACCAAGATGGCGGCCTCCAGTATACAAAATGGACGACGGAAACACGTATCACCCTAACAACACGCGCTGCGCATGCGCACTCACACCACGTATCACTATGGGGATGACGTCACAACATGGCCGCTCACGCGGGTTACCATGACAACACAACATGGCGCCACTACGTCACGTGACATGACGTCACTTCCGTGTCCCCCACTGAGGTCCCCCAGAATGAACCTCAAAACCACATTACTTTCTACTCACGATAGAGCCTATATATATCAGCTCTCTGCACACTAAAAACTAAAGTGTTAAAACTGACACTTTCAAGGTGTTAAACCCATTTTAACTCTTATGGTTTGATTTTAACACTCAAAGTGCAATGCTTTAAGCACTTAGACATTACAATCGTCAGACATCTGAAACTTGAATGGATGGCACTTCCCATGTGTCTAGCATTGGTGGGTCTTCCAGAATCGTCCATAATTTGATTTGCGCTTGGTGGGTATATAATTAAAAGGACACAACGCAGATGACGCGGATCAGGCTCGAGAGTTCGAGCCTGATCCGCGTCATCTGCGTTGTTTCCTTTTAAGTGTCGCGATATTACACTTGTCAAGTGGGATTATTGTCAACACCTGTCAAGTTCTGGGATATCTACACTTGAACAAAGTGCTAGTTCAGCACTAAGTAAGTGTTAAATACAGCACTTCAAGTGTAGTTTTTAACACTTTAGTTTTTAGCGTGTACCACTCAATAACTACCAATAGTGTATTTACACTCTCAATAGTACAAGCTCTCAAGGCGAAAACTATTTCCTGTCAGTCAACGGCTCTTGACTAACAATACTACCACTGCGTTGGGTCGTAACATTATCCGACCATACACCCACGGCTGCCACACCTGAATGATTGGCACCACCAATCCTAACCCTGCAGTCACGGCTACCACACCTGAATGATTGGCACCGACCAATCCTGACCCACAGAATTGCGAATCGGACTACCATAGAGACTCCTATTTACTTGAATCCGATCTTGTAACATTACAACAATAATAACAACAACAGATCTCTGTATTTGTTTGTTTGATAAGGCTGTACTAGCCGAAACCTTGGTTACACATTGCGGAATCTAATTCCGGACAAATACGAATAGAGGTCCACCTAACTGACCTAACCCCATTTCCACCATGGAATCGGTACACCCCGAAACACACCGTGAACTCCTACTACAGCTCAATCACACTCGGAGACACATGTTTCGGGATTGTGATGCACACCCCAAACACCGCATTTACTAACAATGCAACTAAGAAAAAGTCTTACCAGCTCATCTTCTCAATACTCTAAAAGTTGAGTCACGCCGCACCATTAATGGCGTATGATATTTGAGAGCAACATACCGTCGGACCTCGACGTGCTAGCTCTCCAAACGACCCAGCCTTTGACATAGCTCCTACAGGCAAAATAGTGGAGGAGCATTTCTAACCTGGAAACTGAGGTGTACGAATATCTCAGTAACCCACTTCACCAGCACAATACCTCTGACCAACAAGGGGCGTGCTTCCTGGAATCCACCCACCGGGTGATTTTACCAATGGACACTACAATAGGTCCCCTGAACACACAGGATCCACTATCCACTCACCGAGTGACAATACCCCTAGTCAATCAGGGGCATGCATCCGGGGATAAGGCCAATGTGCTCCTACCAGCGATGCTCATTCATTCACAGGCCATAATATACCTATACACTTAAGCCGCCGCCGCGCAAAGAGCTCGAGAGCGGCTTTACATGTCAAACGCACCCAGAATCAGCATACACGACGTCGGATGGCACGACATTCCATCGATTCCGCACGGGTTGACACGGCTAGCTATACTGAGCTCTGAACCTTCAACCTAATAAGGGCTGACATCAAGTCTATCTATTGAAGCTAACCTAGGGTTTTCCTATGGTGACCATACATTAAAATACTAATCCCGGTACCACTCTACCACCTACCAACACGGGATAACCAAAAACCACAAGCTAACCGAGAACCAGCCAACCCCTTTCTTACATTTGTTGGTCTGGGTCATGTAATACCACAATATACTGAACATGGCTTTTCCGTGGGCAATCTGAACACAGAATGATGATGTACTCCTGAAATTAGCTCAAATTACCATACCACATGCAGCCCCCCCCCCCACCCCACGGGGAGCCGGGCTTACAAAGACTGGGCAACCATGGCCCTAGTCTTGACACGAACCTATAGTGCTTCCTTTAAATGCAGCTAATATCATCAAACAACAACGCTCCCCCCCCCCCCAGGGCCGGGCTTATAGGGATGGACTACCGTGGCTCTCCCCATCTTGCGATGCTGTTAGATGACCGCACCGAAGCTGAGGGCGAATCTAGTGGCTACTATGCCCCCCCCCCCCCCCACAATCTCTCTGGTAATAGTGTTTGTGGTGTGCCACCCTATAGTGGTATTTATTTGAATCTATTGCGTCGAACGGCCGAGAAAATCAAATCAAAACCCCTGTTTTTAAGCCTCTTGGTTGAACGGTTGGCGGTGGTTGGCTGGGGTGGTTGACACCTATGGTAATAGGGTTTGTAGTGTGCCACCCTATGGTGGTATTTATTTGAATCTATTGAGTAAAACGGCCAAGAAAATCAAAATCCTTTTCAAGTCTCTTGGTTGGATGGTTGGCGGTGGTTGGCCAGGGTGGCTGGACCCTCTGGTAATAATGTTTGTGATGTGTCACCCTGCGGTGGTATTTATTTGAATCTATTGCGTCAAAGGGCCGAGAAAATCAAAACCCCTGTTTTAAGCCTCTTGGTTGGACGGTTGGCAGTGGTTGGCTGGGGTGGTTGACCACTCTGGTAATAGCGTATATGTGGTGGGCCACCCTATGGTGGAATTTATTTGAATCTATTGCGCCAAACGGCCGAGAAAATCAAAACCCGTTTTTAAGCCTCTTGGTTGGACGGTTGGAGGTGGTTGGCCGGTGTGGTTGACCCCCCCCCCCCCCCCCTGGTAATACTGTTTGTGGTGTGCCACCCTATGGTGGTATTTATTTGAATCTATTGCAACAAACGGCCGAGAAAATCTAAACCCCTGTTTTTGAGCCTCTTGGATGGACGGTTGGCAGTGGTTGACCGGGGTGGTTGAACCCTCTGGTAATAGCGTTTGTAGTTTGCCAACCTATGGTGTTATTTATTTGAATCTATTGCGTCTAACGGCCGAGAAAATCAAAACCTCTGTTTTTAAGCCACTTGGTTGGACGGTTGGCGGTGGTTGGCCGGGGTGGTTGACCCCTCTGGTAATACTGTTTGTGGTGTGCCACCTGACGGTGGTATTTATTTGAATCTATTGCCTCAAACGGCCAAGAAAATCAAAACACCTGTTTTTAAGCCTCTTGGTTGGATGGTTGGCGGTGGTTGGCCGGGGTGGTTGACCCTCTGGTAATACTGTTTGTGGTGTGCCACCCTATGGTGGTATTTATTTGAATCTATTGCATCGAACGGCCGAGAAAATCAAAACCCCTGTTTTTAAGCCTCTTGGTTGGACGGTTGGCGGGGGTTGGCTGGGGTGGTTTACACCTATGGTAATAGGGTTTGTGGTGTGCCACCCTATGGTGGTATTTATTTGTATCTATTGAGTAAAACGGCCGAGAAAATCAAAATTCTTCTTCTTTTCAAGCCTCTTGGTTGGATGGTTGGCAGTGGTTGGCCAGGGTCGCTGACCCCTCTGGTAATTCTGCTTGTGATGTGTCACCCTGCAGTGGTATTTATTTGAATCTATTGCGTCAAAGGGTTGAGAAAATCAAAACCCCTGTTTTAATCCTCTTGGTTGGACGGGTGGAGGTGGTTGGCCGGGGAGGTTGACTCCTCAGGTAATAGTTTCTGTAGTGTGCCACCCTATGGTGGTATTTATTTGAATCTATTGCGTCAAAGTGCCGAGAAAATCAAAACCCCCGTTTTTAACCCTCTTGGTTGGACGGTTGGCAGTGGTTGGGTGGGGTGGTTGACCCCACTCGTAATGGCGTATGTGGTGTGCCACCCTATGGTGGAATTTATTTGAATCTATTGCGCCAAACGGCCGAGAAAATCAGAACCCGTTTTTAAGCCTCTTGGTTGGAGGGTTGGAGGTGGTTGGCCGGTGTGGTTGACCCCCCCTGGTAATATTGTTTGTGGTGTGCCACCCTATGGTCGTATTTATTTGAATCTATTGCATTGAACGGCCGAGAAAATCAAAATCCCTCTGTTTTTAAGCCTCTTGGTTGGAAGGCTGGCGGTGGTTGGCCGGGGTGGTTGACCCTCTAGTAATAGAGCTTGTGTTGTGCCACCTTATGGTGGTATTTATTTGAATCTATTGCATCAAACGGCTGAGAAAATCAAAACCCCTGTTTTTAAGCCTCTTGGTTGGACGGTTGGCGGTGGGTGGCCGGGGTGGTTGACTCCTCTGGTAATACTGTTTGTGGTGTGCCACCCTATTGTGGTATTTATTTGAATCTATTCGTCAAACGGCCGCGAAAATCAAAACCTCTGTTTTTAAGACTCTTGGTTGGACGGTTGGCGGTGGTTGGCTGGGGTGGTTGGCCCTTCTGGTAATAGTGTTTGTGGTGAGCCACCCTATGGTGGTATTTATTTCAATCTATTGCGACTAACGGCCTAGGAAATCAACCCCATTTTTAAGCCTTGTGGTTAGGCGGTTGGCGGGGGTTGGCCGGGGTGGTTCACCCTCTGGTAATAGAGCTTGTGGTGTGCCACCCTATGGTGGTATTTATTTGAATCTATTGCGTCAAACGGCTGAGAAAATCAAATCATCTGTTTTTAAGCCTCTTGGTTGGACGGTTGGCAGTGGTTGGCCGAGGTGGCTGTCCCCTCTGGTAATAGCATCTGTGGTGTGCCACCATATGGTGGTATTTATTTGATTCTGTTCCATCAAGCAGCTGAGAAAATCAAAAACCCTGATTTTAAGCTTCTTCATTGGACGGTTGGTCGTGGTTGGCTGGGGTGGTTCACCCTCTGGTAATAGAGCTTGTGGTGTGCCACCCTATGGTGGTATTTATTTGAATCTATTGCGTCAGACGGCCGAGAAAATCAAATCATCTGTTTTTAAGCCTCTTGGTTGGACGGTTGTCAGTGGTTGGCCGAGGTGGTTGACCCCTCTGGCAATAGTGTTTGTGGTGTGCCACCCTATGGTGGTATTTATTTGAATCTATTGCGTCAAAGGGCCGAGAAAATCAAACCTCCTGTTTTTAATCCTCTTGGTCGGACGATTGGCGGTGGTTGGCTGGGATGGCTGACCCCTCTGGTAATACTATTTGTGATGTGCCACCCTACGGTGCTATTTATTTGAATCTATTGCGTCAAAGGGCCGAGAAAATCAAAACCCCTGTTTTAAGCCTCTTGGTTGGACGGGTAGAGGTGGTTGGCCGGGGAGGTTGACTCCTCAGGTAATAGATTTTGCAATGTGTCACCCTATGGTGGTATTTATTTGAATCTATTATGTCTAACGGCCGAGAAAATCAAACCTCCTGTTTTTAAGCCTCTTGGTTGGACGGTTGGCGGTGGGTGGCCGGGGTGGTTGACTCCTCTGGCAATACTGTTTCTGTTGTGCCACCCTATGGTGGTATTTATTTGAATCTATTCGTCAAACGGCCGAGAAAATCAAAACCCCTGTTTTTAAGACTCTTGCTTGGACGGCTGTCGGTGGTTGGCTGGGGTGGTTGACCCTTCTGGTAATAGTGTTTGTGGTGTGCCACCCTATGGTGGTATTTATTTGAATCTATTGCGACTAACGGCCTAGGAAATCAACCCCATTTTTAAGCCTTGTGGTTAGACGGTTGGCGGGGGTTGGCCGGGGTGGTTCACCCTCTGGTAATAGAGCTTGTGGTGTGCCACCCTATGGTGGTATTTATTTGAATCTATTGCGTCAAACGGCCGAGAAAATCAAATCATCTGTTTTTAAGTCTCTTGGTTGGACGGTTGGCAGTGGTTGGCCGAGGTGGCTGTCCCCTCTGGTAATAGCATCTGTGGTGTGCCACCATATGGTGGTATTTATTTGATTCTATTCCGTCAAACAGCTGAGAAAATCAAAAACCCTGATTTTAAGCTTCTTCATTGGACGGTTGGTCGTGGTTGGCTGGGGTGGTTCACCCTCTGGTAATAGAGCTTGTGGTGTGCCACCCTATGGTGGTATTTATTTGAATCTATTGCGTCAAACGGACGAGAAAATCAAATCATCTGTTTTTAAGCCTCTTGGTTGGACAGTTGTCAGTGGTTGGCCGAGGTGGTTGACCCCTCTGGCAATAGTGTTTGTGGTGTGCCACCCTATGGTGGTATTTATTTGAATCTATTGCGTCAAAGGGCCGAGAATATCAAACCTCCTGTTTTTAATCCTCTTGGTCGGACGATTGGCGGTGGTTGGCTGGGATGGCTGACCCCTCTGGTAATGCTATTTGTGATGTGCCACCCTACGGTGCTATTTATTTGAATCTATTGCGTCAAAGGGCCGAGAAAATCAAAACCCCTGTTTTAAGCCTCTTGGTTGGACGGGTAGAGGTGGTTGGCCAGGGAGGTTGACTCCTCAGGTAATAGTCTTTGCAATGTGTCACCCTATGGTGGTATTTGTTTGAATCTATTGCATCAAAGTGCCGAGAAAATCGAAACCCCTGTTTTTAATCCTCTTGGTCGGACGGTTGGCGGTGGCTGGCTGGGGTGGTTGACCCCTCTGGTAATAGCGTTTGTGGTGTGCCACCCTTTGATGGAATTCATTTGAATCTATTGCGTCAAACGGCCGAGAAAATCAAAACACCCGTTTTTAAGTCTCTTGGTTGAACGGTTGGCGGTGGTTGGCCGGGGTGGTTGGCCCCTCTGGTAATAATGTTTGTAGCGTGCCACCCTATGGTGGTATTTATTTGAATATTTTGAGTCAAACGGCCGAGAAAATCAAAACCTCTGTTTTTAAGCCACTTGCTTGGATGGTTGGCGGTGGTTGGCCGGGGTGGTTGACCCCTCTGGAAATAGTGTTTGTGGTGGTCCACCCTATGGTGGTATTTATTTGAATCTATTGCGTCAAACGGCCGAGAAAATCAAATCACCTGTTTTTTAGCCTCTTGGTTGGACGGTTGGCAGTGGTTGGCTGGGGTGGTTGTCCCCTCTGGTAATAGCGTTTATGGTGTGCCACCCTATGGTGGTATTTATTTGAATCTGTTCCATCAAACGGCCGAGAAAATCAAAACCCCTGTTTTTAAGCCTCTTTGTTGGATGGTTGGTCGTGGTTGGCCGGGGTGGTTGATCACTCTGGTAATTGTGTTTGTGGTGTGCCACCCGATGGTGGTATTTATTTAAATCTATTGCGTCAAAGGGCCGAGAAAATCAAACCTCCTGTTTTTAAGCCTTGTGGTTGGACGGTTGGAGGTGGTTGGCCGGGGATGTTGACTCTTCAGGTAATAGTTTTTGTAGTGTGCCACGCTATGGTGGTATTTATTTGAATATATTGCGTCAAAGTGCTGAGAAAATCGAAACCCCTGTTTGTAATCCTCTTGGTCAGGCAGTTGGCGGTGGTTGGCTGGGGTGGTTAACCCCTCTGGTAAATAGCGTTTGTGGTGTGCCACCCTATGGTGGAATTTATTTGAATCTATCACGTCAAACGCCCGAGAAAATCAAACCCCCTGTTTTTAAGCCTCTTGGTTGGATGGTTGGCGGTGGTTGGCCTGGGTGGTTGACCTCTCTGGTAATACTTTTTGTGGTGCGCCACCCTATCGTGGTATTTATTTGAATCTATTGCGTCAAACGGCTGAGAAAATCAAAACCCCGTTTTAAAGCCTCTTGGTTGGACGTTTGGCGGTGGTTGGTCGGGGTGGTTAACCCCTCTGGTAATAATGTTTGTGTTGTGCCACCTTATGGTGGTATTTATTTGAATCTATTGCATCAAACGGCTGAGAAAATCAAAACCCCTGTTTTTAAGCCTCTTGGTTGGACAGTTGTCAGTGGTTGGCCGAGGTGGTTGACCCCTCTGGCAATAGTGTTTGTGGTGTGCCACCCTATGGTGGTATTTATTTGAATCTATTGCGTCAAAGGGCCGAGAAAATCAAACCTCCTGTTTTTAATCCTCTTGGTCGGACGATTGGCGGTGGTTGGCTGGGATGGCTGACCCCTCTGGTAATGCTATTTGTGATGTGCCACCCTACGGTGCTATTTATTTGAATCTATTGCGTCAAAGGGCCGAGAAAATCAAAACCCCTGTTTTAAGCCTCTTGGTTGGACGGGTAGAGGTGGTTGGCCAGGGAGGTTGACTCCTCGGGTAATAGTCTTTGCAATGTGTCACCCTATGGTGGTATTTATTTGAATCTATTGCGTCAAAGTGCCGAGAAAATCGAAACCCCTGTTTTTAATCCTCTTGGTCGGACGGTTGGCGGTGGCTGGCTGGGGTGGTTGACCCCTCTGGTAATAGCGTTTGTGGTGTGCCACCCTTTGATGGAATTCATTTGAATCTATTGCGTCAAACGGCCGAGAAAATCAAAACACCCGTTTTTAAGCCTCTTGGTTGAACGGTTGGCGGTGGTTGGCCAGGGTGGTTGGCCCCTCTGGTAATAATGTTTGTAGGGTGCCACCCTATGGTGGTATTTATTTGAATCTTTTGAGTCAAACGGCCGAGAAAATCAAAACCTCTGTTTTTAAGCCACTTGCTTGGATGGTTGGCGGTGGTTGGCCGGGGTGGTTGACCCCTCTGGAAATAGTGTTTGTGGTGGTCCACCCTATGGTGGTATTTATTTGAATATATTGCGTCAAACGGCCGAGAAAATCAAATCACCTGTTTTTAAGCCTCTTGGTTGGACGGTTGGCAGTGGTTGGCTGGGGTGGTTGTGCCCTCTGGTAATAGCGTTTGTGGTGTGCCACCCTATGGTGGTATATATTTGAATCTGTTCCATCAAACGGCCGAGAAAATCAAAACCCCTGTTTTTAAGCCTCTTTTTTGGATGGTTGGTCGTGGTTGGCCGGGGTGGTTGATCCCTCTGGTAATTGTGTTTGTGGTGTGCCACCCGATGGTGGTATTTATTTAAATCTATTGCGTCAAAGGGCCGAGAAAATCAAACCTCCTGTTTTTAAGCCTTGTGGTTGGACGGTTGGAGGTGGTTGGCCCGGGATGTTGACTCTTCAGGTAATAGTTTTTGTAGTGTGCCACGCTATGGTGGTATTTATTTGAATATATTGCGTCAAAGTGCTGAGAAAATCGAAACCCCTGTTTGTAATCCTCATGGTCAGGCAGTTGGCGGTGGTTGGCTGGGGTGGTTGACCCCTCTGGTAAATAGTGTTTGTGGTGTGCCACCCTATGGTGGAATTTATTTGAATCTATCACGTCAAACGCCCGAGAAAATCAAAACCCCTGTTTTTAAGCCTCTTGGTTGGATGGTCGGCGGTGGTTGACCTCTCTGGTAATACTTTTTGTGGTGCGCCACCCTATCGTGGTATTTATTTGAATCTATTGCGTCAAACGGCCGAGAAAATCAAAACCCCGTTTTAAAGCCTCTTGGTTGGACGTTTGGCGGTAGTTGGTCGGGGTGGTTAACCCCTCTGGTAATAATGTTTGTTTTGTGCCACCCTATGGTGGTATTTATTTGAACCTATTGCATCAAACGGCCGAGAAAATCAAAGCCCCTGATTTTAAGCCTCTTGGTTGGACGGTTGGCGGTGGTTGGCTGGGGTGGTTGACCTCTCTGGAAATACTGTTTGTGGCGTGCCACCCTATGGTGGTATTTATTTGAATCTATTGCGTCAAACGGTTGAGAAAATCAAAGCCCCTGTTTTTAAGCCTCTTGGTTGGACCTAGCAGTGGTATTTGTTCAATGCCTCTCGGCAGCTCACTGAATATCTAATAAGGAATAAGGAACTGGAGTCACTTCCGTAAAAATAATGCGAAACACAAACAAAATCTTTATTTCTGTACATAAAAACCATTAAAGATATAATTAAATAAAAAATATATACACTTTTCATTACAATATTTCACCTAAATCGTAAAACAGGTAGTTGGATATATACTTGGTGCTTAGCAAACTTTGAGTTGTATATATAAACGTAAAACAGGTAGTTGGATATATACTTGGTGCTTAGCAAACTTTGAGTTGTATATATAAACGTAAAACAGGTAGTTGGATATATACTTGGTGCTTAGCAAACTTTGAGTTGTATATATAAACGTAAAACAGGTAGTTGGATATATACTTGGTGCTTAGCAAACTTTGAGTTGTATGTATAAACGTAAAACAGGTAGTTGGATATATACTTGGTGCTTAGCAAACTTTGAGTTGTATATATAAACGTAAAACAGGTAGTTGGATATATACTTGGTGCTTAGCAAACTTTGAGTTGTATGTATAAACGTAAAACAGGTAGTTGGATATATACTTGGTGCTTAGCAAACTTTGAGTTGTATATATAAACGTAAAACAGGTAGTTGGATATATACTTGGTGCTTAGCAAACTTTGAGTTGTATGTATAAACGTAAAACAGGTAGTTGGATATATACTTGGTGCTTAGCAAACTTTGAGTTGTATATATAAACGTAAAACAGGTAGTTGGATATATACTTGGTGCTTAGCAAACTTTGAGTTGTATATATAAACGTAAAACAGGTAGTTGGATATATACTTGGTGCTTAGCAAACTTTGAGTTGTATGTATAAACGTAAAACAGGTAGTTGGATATATACTTGGTGCTTAGCAAACTTTGAGTTGTATATATAAACGTAAAACAGGTAGTTGGATATATACTTGGTGCTTAGCAAACTTTGAGTTGTATGTATAAACGTAAAACAGGTAGTTGGATATATACTTGGTGCTTAGCAAACTTTGAGTTGTATATATAAACGTAAAACAGGTAGTTGGATATATACTTGGTGCTTAGCAAACTTTGAGTTGTATATATAAACGTAAAACAGGTAGTTGGATATATACTTGGTGCTTAGCAAACTTTGAGTTGTATATATAAACGTAAAACAGGTAGTTGGATATATACTTGGTGCTTAGCAAACTTTGAGTTGTATGTATAAACGTAAAACAGGTAGTTGGATATATACTTGGTGCTTAGCAAACTTTGAGTTGTATATATAAACGTAAAACAGGTAGTTGGATATATACTTGGCGCTTAGCAAACTTTGAGTTGTATGTATAAACGTAAAACAGGTAGTTGGATATATACTTGGTGCTTAGCAAACTTTGAGTTGTATCTATAAACGTAAAACAGGTAGTTGGATATATACTTGGTGCTTAGCAAACTTTGAGTTGTATATATAAACGTAAAACAGGTAGTTGGATATATACTTGGTGCTTAGCAAACTTTGAGTTGTATATATAAACGTAAAACATGTAGTTGGATATATACTTGGTGCTTAGCAAACTTTGAATTGTATAAATGAAGAGATTTTAAAAACAGGTTTTTGCTATATAAATAGAAATAAGCGTGTGACCCGTCAGCAGTTGTCGGGCGTTTCCAAAACAAATTCAAACAACTTAAAAGTTGAACATCTTGCAGGCATTTTGTCTTCCAGTTTGTTAATTGCTTTTCTAATCAATATCGAAGATTAAATTAACTGTCTTCATAAAAAAATAGTTTATAAGAAACATGGCATGTTATAGAAATATCAAGATGAACCTATGTTAATGTAGTATATAAACCACAAATGAAATCCTGAGCAGTGTTAAGGTGCGGTGTGGGTAGCAATGTGAAGTTAGTTACTTATTCCTTATTTGACATTTTTTATTCCATCAAAACAGGAAAAATGGCACCTGCTGTAGGGTGGCACAAATGAAGACGAGTTGATTGACACGTTGCCCATCCCCATAAGACCCCTCTTAATGGGGCAACCACGGCCCTAAAAATGACAACCTCCCAGAACACCTTCTAGATGGGCAAATCTGATCAAATAAAAGGTGTTCTATGGTGGTACAAATGAAGACGAGTTGATTGACATGTTGCCCATCCCCATATGACTCCTCTTTATGGGAAACCAAGGCCCTAAAAGTGACAATCTCCCAGAAACCCTTCTAAATGGGCAAATCTGATCAAATGAAAGGTGTTGTAGGGTGGCACAAATGAAGACGAGTTGATTGACATGTTCACCGTCCCCATATGACCCCTCTTTATGGGGAAACCAAGGCACTAAAAGTGACAACCTCCCAGAAAACCTTCTCGATGGGCAAATCTGATCAAATAAAAGGTGCTGTAGGGTGGCACAAATGAAGACGAGTTGATTGACATGTTGCCCGTCCCCGTATGTCCCATCTTTATGGGGCAACCAAGGCCCTAAAAGTGACAACCTCCCAGAAAACCTTCTAGATGGGCAAATCTGATCAAATAAAAGGTTCTGCAGGGTGGTACAAATGAAGACAAGTTGACTGACATGTTGCCCGTCCCCATATGATCCCCTCTTAATGGGGACACCAAGGCCCTAACAGTGACAACCTCCCCAAAAAACTTCTAGATGGGCAAATGAGAGCTGTAGAGTGGCACAAAAGAAGACGAATTGATTGACATGTTACCCGTCCCCATATGATCCCTCTTTATGGGGCCACCAAGGCCCTAAAAGTGACAACCTCCCACAAAACTTTCTAGATGGGCAAATCTGATCAAATAAAGGGTACTTTAGAGTGGTACAAATGATGGGGAGTTGATTGACATGTTGCCCGTCCCAATATGACCCCTCTCTATGGAGCCACCAAGGCCCTAAATGTGACAACCTCCCAGAATACCTTCTAGATGGGCAAATCTAAAACGAAAGGTGCTGAGGGTGTCACAAGTGAAGACAAGTTGTTTGACATGTTGCCTGTCCCCATATGATCCCTGTTCATTGTGCAACCAAGGCCCTAAAAGTGACAACCTCCCACAAAACCTTCTAGATGGGCAAATCTGATGAAATAAAGGGTACTTTAGAGTGGTACAAATGTTGCCCGTCCCAATATGACCCCTCTCTTTGGAGCCACCAAGGCCCTAAATGTGACAACCTCCCAGAATACCTTCTAGATGGGCAAATCTAAAATGAAAGGTGCTGAGGGTGTCACAAGTGAAGACAAGTTGATTGACATGTTGCCTGTCCCCATATGATCCCTGTTTATTGTGCAACCAAGACCCTAAAAGTGACAACCTCCCACAAAACCTTCTAGATGGGCAAATCTGATCAAATAAAGGGTACTTTAGAGTGGTACAAATGATGGGGAGTTGATTGACATGTTGCCCGTCCCAATATGACCCCTCTCTATGGAGCCATCAAGGCCCTAAATGTGACAACCTCCCAGAATACCTTCTAGATGGGCAAATCTAAAATGAAAGGTGCTGAGGGTGTCACAAGTGAAGACAAGTTGATTGACATGTTGCCTGTCCCCATACGATCCCTGTTTATTGTGAAACCAAGGCCCTAAAAGTGACAACCTCCCACAAAACCTTCTAGATGGGCAAATCTGATCAAATAAAGGGTACCTTAGAGTGGTACAAATGATGGGGAGTTCATTGACATGTTGCCCGTCCCAATATGACCCCTCTCTATGGAGCCACCAAGGCCCTAAATGTGACAACCTCCCAGAATACCTTCTAGATGGGCAAATCTAAAATGAAAGGTGCTGAGGGTGTCACAAGTGAAGACAAGTTGATTGACATGTTGCCTGTCCCCATATGATCCCTGTTTATTGTGCAACCAAGGGCCTAAAAGTGACAACCTCCCACAAAACCTTCTAGATGGGCAAATCTGATGAAATAAAGGGTACTTTAGAGTGGTACAAATGTTGCCCGTCCCAATATGACCCCTCTCTATGGAGCCACCAAGGCCCTAAATGTGACAACCTCCCAGAATACCTTCTAGATGGGCAAATCTAAAATGAAAGGTGCTGAGGGTGTCACAAGTGAAGACAAGTTGATTGACATGTTGCCTGTCCCCATATGATCCCTGTTTATTGTGCAACCAAGGCCCTAAAAGTGACAACCTCCCACAAAACCTTCTAGATGGGCAAATCTGATCAAATAAAGGGTACTTTAGAGTGGTACAAATGATGGGGAGTTGATTGACATGTTACCCGTCCCCATATGCCCTCTCTTTATTGGGCAACCAAGGCCCTAAAAGTGACAACCTCCCAGAAAACCTTCTAGATGGGCAATTCTGATCAAATAAAAGGTGCTCTTCGGTGGCATGAATGAAGCCGAGTTGATCGACATGTTTCCCGTCCCCGTATGACCCCTCTTTATTGGGCAACCAAGGCCCTAAAAGTGACAACCTCCCAGAAAACCTTCTAGATGGGCAAATCTGTTCAAATAAAAGGTGCTGTAGGGTGGCATAAATGAAGTTGAGCTGAGTCACATGTTGCCCGTCCCCATATTACCCCTCTTTATTGGGAAACCAAGGCTCTAAAAGTGACGACATGTTGCCCGTCCCAATATGACCCCTCTCTATGGAGCCATCAAGGCCCTAAATGTGACAACCTCCCAGAATACCTTCTAGATGGGCAAATCTAAAATGAAAGGTGCTGAGGGTGTCACAAGTGAAGACAAGTTGATTGACATGTTGCCTGTCCCCATATGATCCCTGTTTATTGTGCAACCAAGGCCCTAAAAGTGACAACCTCCCACAAAACCTTCTAAATGGGCAAATCCCATCAAATAAAAGGTACTGTAGAGTGGTACAAATGATGACGAGTTTATTGACATGTTGTCCGTCCACATATGACCCCTCTTTTATGGGGCAACCAAGGCCCTAAAAGTGACAGCTTCCCAGAAAACCCTCTTGATGGGCAAATCTGATCAAATAAAAGGTGCTGTAGGGTGGCACAAATGAAGACGAATTGATTGACATGTTACCCGTCCCCCTATGTCCCCTCTTTATGGGGCAACCAAGGCCCTAAAAGTGACAACCTCCCAGAAAACCTTCTTGGTGGGCAAATCTGATCAAATAAAAGGTGCTGTAGATTAACTCGAGTTTAACGCGAGTTTAACGCGAGTTTATCGGCGATCTTAACGCAAATTTATCCGCATTGTTGTCGAATGTTAATTCGCCAGCTTAACGCAAGTTTGGCGCGAGTTTATCCGTGAGGTTAGCGCAAGTTTTACGCCAGTTTAAACGCGAGGTTAACGCGAGGTTAACGCAATGTTAACGCGAGTTTGATAGGAGTTTATCCGATAGGTTATCGCGAGTTTGACGCGTGTATATCCGCGAGGTTAACGCGAGTTTACCCGCGAGGTTAACGGAGGTTCATCTGCGAGGTTAACGCGAGTTTTACGCGAATTTTACGAACGAAGTTGACGCGAGATGAATGCTAGTTAACTCGCGAGGATAACGTGTGTTAATCCGTGCGGCTAGCGGGAGCTTAACGCGAGTTTACCTACGAATTTTAATATCGCGTTAACGTTGCGGATAAATTCGCGTTAAACACTCGCTAACCTCACGGATACTCTCGCGTTAACTTCGCGTCAAACTCTCGTTAAACTCGAATTAACCTCCTCGATGAACTCGCGTTAAACTCGAGTTAACCTCGCTTTAAACTCGCGTAAACCTGGCGGATAGACTTGCGAACATAATCTCGTGCTAATTCCGCGAAAAAACGCGCGCTAACTTCGCGAGTTAACTCGCGTTAATCTCGCATTAACCTCGGGGATAAACACGGGTTAACCTCGCGAATTAATTCGCATTTATCATGCCTTAACCTCGATGATAAACTCCTGTTTACGTCGTACATAATCTGTTGTTATAATCGCAGGTAAACTCGCGTACAACCTCGCCGATAAACTCGTGTAAACCTCTAGGGTAAACTCGCTCAAAACTCACGTTAACCTCGTGGATAAACGCACGTTAAACTCGCGCTAATACAGCGGATAAACTCGCGTTAATCTATCGGAGAAACTCACGTTAACGTCACGCATAAGGTCGCATTGACTGCGCCGATAAACACACGTTAATCTCGCGGATTATCTCGCGTTTCACTCGCGTAAAACTCGCATTAACCTCGCGGATAAACTCGCGTTAAACTCGCGTTAAACCCGCGTTAACCTCGCGGATAAACTCGCATTATAATCACAAATAAAATCACGTAAAACTTGAGTTAACCTCGCGGATAAACTCGCGTAAACCTGGCAGATAAACTTGCGATAATCGCACGTTAAGCTCGGGGATTAACTCGCGTTAAATTTGCTTTAAACTCGCGTTAACCTCGCAGATAAACTTGAGTTAACCTCCGGGATAAACTCGCGTTAAACCCGCGGATAAACTCGCGATGAACTCGCGGAAAAAACAGGCGGATAAACTTGCGATAAACCTCGCACATAAACTCGTGTTATAATTGCGGATACACAAACGTTAACCTCGCGGATAAACGCGTGCTAAACTCGCGTTAACCTCGGGGCTAAACTCGCGTTAGCCTCGGGTATGAACACGCGTCAAAATCGCGTTAACCAAGTGAAAATACTCGCGTTACACTCGAGTTAACCTCGCGGATAAACTCGCGTTAAGCTCGCGATAGCGTCGCGCGTAAACTCGCGCTAATCCTGCGGATAAACGCGCATTAACCTCGCGAATTGACTCGCCTTTATCTCACGTTAAGCGTTGAGATAAACTCGTGTTAAACATGCGGACAACACGCCTTAAGTTCGCGTTAACCTCGCGAATAAACTCGCGTTAACGTCTCACATAATCTCTTGTTATAATCGTTGATAAACTCGCGTAACACTCGAGTTAACATCGCTGATAAACTCATGTTAACCACTCGGATAAACTCGCGCGCATCTCTCGTTAACCTCCTGTATATACTCACGTTAAACTCGCGCTAATAACGCGGATAAACTCGCAATAACCTTGCACACAAACGCGCATTAATATTGCGAATAAACTCGCGATAATCTGGCGGAAAATCTCACGTTGACGTCACGCATAAACTCGCGCTGACTGCGCCGATAAACACACGTTAACCTCGCTAATTAACTCGCGTAAAACTCGCATTAACACCGCGGATAAATACGCGTTAAACTCGCGGACGTACACGAGTCACAATAGCGTTAACTCGCGGATAAACTCGCATTAAAATCGAGTTAACCTCGAGTTAACCTCGCGGGTAAATTCGCGTTAACTTCGCGAATTAACTCGCGTTAAACTCGCGTTAACGTTGCGGATATACTCGCGCCAAACTCGAGATAACCTAGCCGATAACCACTCTCGTTAACATCGCGTTTAACTCGCGCTAACAACGCGAGTAAATTCTTGATAACCTCGTGCAGATACTCGCGTAAACGTCGCCGATAAACTCGCGCCAAAGTCGCGTTAACCGCCAGGATAAACTCACGTTAACCAAGCGCTAACATCGCCGATAAACTCGCGATGATCTCGAATTAAGCTCGGGGATAACCTCGCGTTATCCACCTGGATAAACTCGCGCCAAACTCGCGTTAACCTCGCGGATAAACTCACGTTATCCTCGCGTCAAACTCGCGATAATATCGCGGATAAACTTGCAATATCCTTGCGCATAAGCTCGCATTAAAATCTCGGATATACGCGCGTTAAACTCGAGTTAACCTCGTGATGTACTCGCGCTAACAACGCGGTTAAACTCGCGACAACCTCGCGCACAAACTCGCGCTAACATCACAGATAAACTCGCGTTATACTCGAGGTAACCTTGCGGATAAACTCGTATTAACCTCGCGGATACACTCGCGCCAAACTCGAATAAACTCGTGATAACCTCGTGTTAACATCGCCGATAAACTCGCGTTAAGCTGATGTTAACCTCGCGGATAAGCTCGCATTAATCTCCCGGAAAACCTCGCGCCAAACTCGCTTTAACCTTGCGGAGGAACTCGAATTAAACTTGCGTTAAACTCGGGCATATACTCGCGTGAACATCGTGGATAAGCTCGCCTTTAACGCGACTAAACTGGCGTTAAACTGGTGTTAACCATGCGGATAGCCTCGCGTTAACCTCGCGAACAGACTCCCGTTAAACTCGCGTTAATCTCGCAAATAAATTCGAGTTAACCACGTGGATTACCTCGCGTTGAACACAACACGCGTTAAACACGCGGATAAACTCACGAACAAACTCGGGTTAAAGTCGTATTAACCTTGCTGCTTAACCGCGTTGACATCGCAGATTAACTCGCATTAATCTCGCGTTAAACTCGGGGATATACACGCGGAGTCTGACACGAGATTAATGCGAGTTAATCCGCAATGTCAATGCGTGTTTATCCGCGCGGTAAATCAGCAAGGTTAACACGACTTTAACCTGAGTTTATCCGCGTGTTTAACACGTGTTTAACGCGTGTTGTGTTTGATCAGATTTGCCCATCTAGAAGGTTTTTGGGGAGGTTGACACTTTTAGGGCCTTGGTTGCCCCATAAAGAGGGATCATATGGGGATGGGCAACATATCAATCAACTCGTCTTCTTTTTTGCCACCATACAGCACATTTTATTTGATCGGATTTGCCCATCTCGAAAGTTTTATGGGAGGTTGTCACTTTTAGGTCCTTGGTTGCCCCATAAAGAGGGGTCATACGGGGACGGGCAACATGCAAATTAACTCATCTTTATTTGTGCCACCCTACATCACCTTTCATTTGATCAGATTTGCCCATCTAGAAGGTTTTCTGGGAGATTGTCACTTTTAGGGCCTTGGTTGCCCTATACAGAGGGGTCCTTTGGGGAAGGGCAACATGTCAATCAACTCATCTTCATTTATGCCACCCTACAGCATCTTTTATTTGATCAGACTTGCCTATCTAGAAGGTTTTGATTTTGTGAGTTTCTCGTGTTCTGTGTCTCACGCTTCTGATACAAGTGTGGTGGAGGGCTTTCGGGGCCGGTGGTGCCTAATATCGGCTCTGTAAGTTTATTTTGTGAGTTTTTCGTGTTCTGTGCCTCACGGTTCTGGTACAAATGTGGTGGCGGGCTTTCGGGGCCCGTGGTGCCTACTATCGGCTCAGAAACTTGATTTTATGTGTGTTACGTGTTCTGTGCTTCATGGTTCTGGTACAAGTTCGGTATCGGGCTCTCGGGGCCCGTTGTGCCTGATATCGGCTCTGTAAATTGATTTTGTAGGTTTTTCGTGTTCTGTGCCTCACGGTTCTGGTACAAGTGTGGTGGCGGGCGTTCGGGGCCCGTGGTGCCTACTATCGGCTCTGTAAGTTGATTTTGTGCCTTTTTCGTGTTCTGTGCCTCACGGTTCTGGTACAAGTGTGGTGGTGGGCTTTCGGGGCCCATAGTGCCATCTATCGGCTCTGTAAGTTGATGTTGTGTGTGTTTCGTGTTCTGTGTCTCATGATTCTGGTACAAGTGTGGTGGCGGGCTTCCGAGGCCCTTGGTGTCTGCTATCGGCTCTGTAAGATGATTTTGTGAGTTTTTCGTGTTCTGTTCCTCACGGCTCTGGTACAAGTGCGGTGTCGGACTTTCGGGGCCCGTGGTGCCTACTATCGGCTCTGTAAGTTGATTTTGTGAGTTTTTCGTTGCTCTGTCCCTCACGGCTCTGGTACTAGTGCGGCGTTGGGCGTTCGGAGCCCGTGGTGCCTATTATCGGCTCTGTAAGTTGATTTTGCGGGTTTTTCGTGTTCTGTGCCTCCCGGTTCTTGTACAAGTGCGGCGTTGGGCGTTCGGAGCCCCTGGTGCCAACTATCGGCTCTGTGAGTTGATTTTGTCAGTTTTTCGTGTTCTGTGCCTCACGGTTCAGGTACAAGTGTGGTGACGGGCTTTCGGGGCTGGTGGTGCCTACTATCGATTTTGTAAGTTGATTTTGTGAGTTTTTCGTGTTCTGTGCCTCAAGGTTCTGATACAGGTGTGGTGGCGGGCTTTCGGTGCCCGTGGTGCCGACTATCGGCTCTGTAAGTCGATTTGGTGTGTGTCTGTGCCTCATGGTTCTGGTATAAGTGCGAGTCGGGCTTTCGGGGCCGTTGGTGTCTAATATCGGATTAGTAAGTTGATTTTGTGAGTTTTTCGTGTTCTGTACTCACGGTTCTGGTGCAAGTGTGGTGGCGGGCTTTCGGCGCCCATGGTGCCTACCATCGGCTCTGTAAGTTGATTTTGTGAGTGTTTCGTGTTCTGTGCCTCATGGTTCTTGTACAAGTGCGATGTCGGGCTTTCGGGGCCTGTGGTGCCTACTATCGGCTCTGTAAGTTGATTTTGTGAGTTTTTCGTGTACTGTGCCTCACGGTTCTGGTACAAGTGCGGTGTCGGGCTTTCGGGGCCCGTGGTGCCTACTATCGGCTCTGTAAGTTGATTGTGTGCGTTTTTCGTGTTTTGTGCTTAACGGTTCTGGTGCAAGTGTGGTGGCGGGCTTTCCGGGGACCTTGGTCGGCTCTGTAAGTTGATTTTGTCAGTTTTTCGTGTTCTGTGCCTCACGGTTCAGGTACAAGTGTGGTGACGGGCTTTCGGGGCCGGTGGTGCCTACTATCGATTTTGTAAGTTGATTTTGTGAGTTTTTCGTGTTCTGTGCCTCAAGGTTCTGATACAGGTGTGGTGGCGGGCTTTCGGGGCCCGTGGTGCCAACTATCGGCTCTGTAAGTCGATTTTGTGTGTATTTCGTGTCTGTGCCTCATGGTTCTGGTATAAGTGCGGAGTCGGGCTTTCGGGGCCGGTGGTGTCTAATATCGGATTTGTAAGTTGATTTTGTGAGTTTTTCGTGTTCTGTACTCACGGTTCTGGTACAAGTGTGGTGGCGGGCTTTCGGCGCCCGTGGTGCCTACCATCGGCTCTGTAAGTTGATTTTGTGAGTGCTTCGTATTCTGTGCCTCATGGTTCTTGTACAAGTGCGATGTCGGGCTTTCGGGGCCTGTGGTGCCTACTATCGGCTCTGTAAGTTGATTATGTGCGTTTTTCGTGTTCTGTGCTTCACGGTTCTGGTGCAAGTGTGGTGGCGGGCTTTCCGGGGCCCTTGGTCGGCTCTGTAAGTTGATTTTGTGAGTTTTTTATGTTCTGTGCCTCACGGTTCTGATACGAGTGTGGTGGCGGGCTTTCGGGGCCCGTGGTGCCTACTATCGGCTCTGTGAGTTGATTTAGTGTGTGTTTCGTAATTTGTGCCTCACGGCCTTCATTTTGATGTGTGGGTTGTGTGTATTTGGTTTGAATTTATGCAGTGTCGGGGTGGAAGTTTCGAAGTGGGCGGGTTTCATTGCTTATGTGTCGCCTTAATTTTTATTTTTCTTTGTTTCTCGTATTTTAGCGCCTCAGCGAGTAACATGTCGCCTGGTTTCAGGGTAGACCTCCATTACTTATATAGCGCCTTAAATCATCGCCCGAGTGATTCATTTTCGATTGTCATTCCTGATGTAGTGGAGGACTAACACATATTTTCAACAGATGAGCACTTGAGCACTGTGTTATCTAGCGAATCCCCAACTTTTTATCCAACAGCTGACACCCACCCGAGGGTCTATTGTGGGAATCCCGGGATGTGGACTAACACCTGTTCATTGTTGCAAACAACTCCTCTTCGTTTGGTAAAATAGGTCACGGTAATCAACTCCTGGAGTAGAAAAAAACTATTCATATACGCGCATGATGTACGTTGTGGGTGTATTGCCTCTGGGTTGCGATGGGGGGGGGGGGGGGGGGATTTTACGAATTCACATAATTTGGTTAGGTAGCGTAAGTCTCTCGTGAGGAGGATCTGCTACGCCTCGATACGGAATTGTTACGCCCTGTACGTACTGCGTTCACGTACTGTATAAACCCTTACATCAGTGAATTATCTGTATTCCCGACTACGTCCCACCGTTCCCTCTTGGAAATCCTAAATTCAGATAACAATGAAACTTGTATAGATGTTCCTGTTATTATTTATATTTATCTTTCAGTGCAATGTACATATGTAGTCCTCAGCACTGTACACAGCTGCCTCTCTGAATGTGTCTAGTTGGTGTAAAGGCTCCAACATCTAAGGAGTTATGAACACGGAAACAGCCGAACGTAATGGGAATTTTAACAGTCCGAAAGCGAAATAGTTCTCTTTGATATCCCCGTATGACTTATCGTTAGGACTTGTCTTTCTTTACGATAGTAATGGCGGGTTACAAAGGATAAGGCGAGATGCAGACGAATCCAGAATTTGATTTTATAAAAGTCTACAATGACAGAACATGCGAAATGACCATTGAAGAAGATTCTCTATTTGGAGACTTTAGAGGTGACTGTAAATACTACTCCCCCAATGAATTTAAATTATCAAACATCAAACCAATCTAGCAAGTTTCAATTTTTCATCTAAACTGCCCATTGGGACTCCCTGCACGCTAAAAACTAAAGTGTTAAAAACTACACTTGAAGTGCTGTATTTTACACTTACTAAGTGCTGAACTAGCACTTTGTTCAAGTGTAGATATCCCAGAACTTGACAGGTGTTACAATAATACCACTTGACAAGTGTAATGTCGCGACACTTAAAAGGAAACAACGCAGATGACGCGGATCAGGCTCGAACTCTCGAGCCTGATCCGCGTCATCTGCGTTGTGTCCTTTTAATTATGTACCCACCAAGCGCAAATCAAATTATGGAAGATTCTGGAAGAACCACCAATGCTAGACACATGGGAAGTGCCATCCAATCAAGTTTCATATGTCTGACGATTGTAATGTTTAAGTGCATAAAGCAATGCACTTTGAGTGTTAAAATTAAACCCTAAGAGTTAGAATGGGTTTAACACCTTGAAAGTGTCAGTTTTAACACTTTAGTTTTTAGTGTGCGGATGAACTTCTGACTAATCCGCAGGACTCCGAAAATGTTTTTTTAACATTATAGAATTAACCGAAATCTTTCGAATTCCGCCGAATATGTCTTATTATTTAGAAAGCTATCGTCAACGCATCAATAAAACACGACCGGAGGGAGATGATGGGCGAGGCGATATTGGTATCTATGTGAAGGAAGGTCTTACGTCTACAATATGAAATAAATCGTTTGTCTTCATTCCCCATGTACTCGAGTCACTATTTATTGAAATTAAAGTAAATATATTTATTTATTTATTGATGTTTAAGGTCACATATTTGTGCACAATGGCTAATCATGACCGTGACAGTTTTACGGGTGGAGAAAGCCGGAGTACCCCCATTAAAGTAAATAATACTAAAACATTAGTTGGGGGTCATATATAGACCTAATACTCAACCTAAAGCTGATATAGTTTTTTTTTAAGCAAAACTGAAAGAAATAACAGATGAAATTAATCGTGAAAATAAAGAAGCATATATTTTGGGCGACTTTAATATTGACTTATTAAAAACAAGTTCTCATTCTAAAACCAAAGATTATCCTGATCTTATGGTCAGCCAGGGATTCATACCTCGTATCACCAGGCCAACTCGAATAACCAGTCACTCAGCAACATTAATAGGTCACATCTTCTCAAATAATATTTCCTCTAATTTCCTATCCGGAATAATTATCACAGATGTCTGGTACAGTCCATGTAGAAAATACACACACACACTCCAAAGGATGGACCAAAAATTACCTTCAGACGCAATTTTGGTGCTGCGAACTTGGCGTCCTTTAGATCACGTGCGTCGCAAAGCGATGTTTCGTGTATTCACCAAACAAGCTGCCCAGATATAGCATATGAGAGTTTTATGAATATCTATTCCACTGCTTTTGACAAGGCATTTTCGTTGGTTAATGTCCAATTGAAGAAAAAATGTATTAAACAACAGCCGTGGATAACCGAAGGCCTTATGAAATCATCCACCACCAAGACAAAACTTTACAATGAAAAAATGATATTCCCAATGGTACAAAATAAAAGAAATTACAAAAACTACTGTAAAATTTTTAATAGAATTAAAAATCAAAGTAAAGTCGTGGATAACCGAAGGCCTTATGAAATCATCCACCACCAAGACAAAACTTTACAATGACAAAATGATATTCCCAACGGTACAAAATAAAAGAAATTACAAAAACTCCTGTAAAATTTTTAATAGAATTAAAAATCAAAGTAAAGCAATGACCTTTAATAAAATATTAAATGAAAATAAAAATAACTTGAGAGAAACATGGAAGATATTAAATCAAACAATAAATAAAGCAAAACGTACTGCTAGTATGCCTTCTACTTTTGTCCAAGATAATAACCACGTTATAAATGATCCGCACAAAATAGTATATGAATTCAATAACTTCTTTACAAACATAGGAAGACGCAGCAGTAAAGAACTAATACAAACAGATAAATCATTTAGAGACTTCATGGATTCTCCTTTCCCGAATAATTTTTTCATAACACCTGTTACCCCCGATGAAGTAATATATATTGTTAAACGTATGAAGTCAAAATACTCTGAAGACTGTGATGGTATTACGACCTATCTCTTGATGTATAGTATAAATATATTAGCCCAAACAATTGCCCATATTGGTAATCAATCTTTTACCAGCGGAGTTGTACCAAACAGAATGAAAATCGCTAAAGTTATTCCAATTTTCAAATCCAGAGACGAAAATAAATTTAATAATAACAGAGAAATAAGTATTTCACCCGCATTCTCTAAAATCTTAGAAAAACTAATGACAAATAGAATGGTTAGCTGTCCGAAAACATTTGATATTTTCTACCAACATCAATATGGCTTCAGAAAAAAAACACAGTACCATACATCAATGCAATTTTTCAGACATATTGCCATAGAAAATAACATACCAACTAAAGACCTAACATTAGCTATTTTCATAGATTTTTCTAAAGCCTTTGATACGATAACTTATAGTATACTGTTAAGTAAACTGGAAAGATGTGGATTCAGGATTAGCAATGGCTGGTTCAAAAGTTACCTATCCAACAGAAACCACTAAAAAAGATACGGTGAATATAAATCTGAAATGACTGAAATAACATGTGGGGTTCCACAGGGCTCTGTACTCGGCCCCTTGTTTTCCTATTGTACATAAACGACGATATCTGTCGTTCAACATTGTTAAACCTGCTCAGAAAGGGATTCCGTGGGACATGGTTGTTAAATACCTAGATGAGGCTAAGAGGGATAGTAAATTAGACTTCATTGGGGGGTTTCTCTTGGCCCTCATGGACCCATGGCCTCATACGATAAAAAGGGATTCCATAACCAGACGATAAAAATGGATTCTCGAAAAGTGATTCTATGGGACATGGCTGTTACATACCGAGCTGATTCGAAGAGGGATAGTAAATTAGATCTCACTGAGTGATTTCTCATGGCCCTCATACGATAACAAAGGGGTGCCGAAGGCCAGTCGTTCGTTATTCAGGGGTGTTGGAGTTTGGGTGCCACGGGTCGTGATGGTAAAATGAACTGATTGGATGAAACCAAAACAAGAGTACTTGAAATAGGGCGAGAACTAGCCACAACAGGCCAGAAACGCTAAATATAGTTACAAAACTGTTCCAAGGGAGACGCTCATCTACTCTACCTGAGTATACTCCGATTGCAAGTAGGAGTCTTGAAGAATCCGTAGTAAATAAAAGTAAATTTTGGGTCCATCAGGAGGGATTGTCAGGTTGTTTGTGGTAATTCTACGAATCGGAAAACTACTCCTGTACAGAGGAACATACCCTACGAACATACCCTGTCCTATAAGAAGCATTTGGTAACAGAGCAACCACGTGCTACCATTGCATCCAAGGTGGAGGCCTCCAGTATACAAAATGGACGACGGAAACATGTACAACCCTACCAATACGCTCAGCACATGTGCACTAACACAACGTATCACTAGGAGGATGACGTCACAGCATGGCCGCTCACCCGGGTTATCATGACAACACAACGTGGCGCCACTGAGACACGTGACCTGACGTCACTTCCGGGGTCCTGCCCGTGGCCCAGCAACCTGTACCTGAAACATACGAGACATACTACTTACAACTAAATGAATATTCTGATACATTTGGCAAGAACTACGAACAATCGTGCCTCCGACAGGAACGTAGATCAACACAAAAGTTCCCTAGTAATTTTCAAGTAACAAATATTTCCACCAAATAACACAATAGTATCGCGTGACATGCGATAATTGTTGCGCAGAGACAAAGCCGCAAACAATTATTTGTAAGAGGAAACTAACAGCTTCCATACATGAACATAACACAACTGAATGGTTACGGACTCGGGTGGGCCACTTGTGAAAGCATGCGATTATTATGGCCTATTCAATTTAGCTGAAGTACGAAACTTCGAAATATATTCTATTATGTACGGTAACCTACCATGAAGCTAGAAATCTGGACATGTAATAATCTCATTATGTAAGATGAAATTCTATTGAATGTTACCAAATTGGGATTTCAGACTGTTTGGAAGTTTGTTGTGTGCTGTTGTTCCAGTCATGTACGACCTTTTATCTTTAAACAAATAGATGTTGGGAATCCTAGAAAAACTAGAGGGAACTGTTTTAGTGAACTAAAACACATGTCACATGTCTTCCCCTCGATTAGTTCCATGCTTCCAGCTTACGACTTACAAAGATAAATGTCAAATATCAAGATAGAATGTAACACATCAGCCTGGCTGTTGCATTCATATGCCAAATATCATAAACCTAGCTGAACAATTCAATAATTTGATCTTGATGTCAAAGGTCAAGGTCATCTGTCATAACAACAGTGCATGATACAAAGTTGTCTTATGTTGATACACCCACATGCCAAAGATCATAAGCCTAGGTGAAAAGATAAAAAAAACGTATGAAGTCAAAATACTCTGAAGACTGTGATGGTATTACGACCTATCTCTTGATGTATAGTATAAATATATTAGCCCAAACAATTGCCCATATTGGTAATCAATCTTTTACCAGCGGAATTGTGCCAAAAATCAATAATTTGACCTTGAGGTCAAAGGTCAAGGTAGGTCATGATGGTACGTTACAAATCGTCTTTGGGTGATACACTCACAAAAAAAATCATATGCCTAGATCAAAAGACTTTTTAAAAAGTCAATAATGTGACCTTGTGGTCAAAAGTCAAGGTCATATGTGGATCATGATGGTACGTGACACATCCTCTCATGGTGATACACCCACATGCCTAATATCTTAACTGAGGTGAAAAGGTTAAAAACTTACTTGCCAAAACATCAGTAATTTGACCTTGAGGTCAAAGGTCAATGTCATATATGGGTCATGAAAGGTACGTGACACATCGTCTTATGGTGATACACTCGCATGTCAAATATCATAAGCCAAGGTGAAAAGGGTAAATGAGTTCTTCCCCGGACAAGCTTACTTGCCAAAAAATCAGTAATTTGACCTTGACGTCAAAGGTCAATGGCATATGTGGGTCATGATGGTACATCGTCTCATGGTGATACACCCACGTGCCAAATGTCATAAACCTAGATCAAAAGATAAAATAAATCAATAATTTGACTCGAGGTCAAAGGTCAAGGTCATATGTGGGTCGAGGTCAAAGGTCAATGTCATATGTTGGTCATGCTTCAACATCGTCTCATGGTGATACACCCACATGCCAAATATCATAAGCCTGGGTCAAAAGATAAATCAATAATTTGACCTTGAGATAAATGGCCATAGGCGGGTCATGATAGTACGTGACACATCGGCTCATGGTTATACACTCACATGCCAAGTGTCATAAGACTAGGTCAAAAGATTTAAAAAAAAAACAGATGTGGGACGAGATCAAAGGTCAATGCCATATATGGGTTATGATGGTACATCGTCTCAAGGTGATTCACCCACATGCCAAATATCATACACCTAGGTCAAAAGATAAAAAAAATCAATAATTTGACCTTGAGGTCAAATGTCAAGCTCATATGTGGGTCCTGATAGTACGCGACACATTGTCTCATGGTGATTCTCCAAGATGCGTAATATCATAAGCCAAGGTGAAAAGATAAATAAGTTCTTGCCCGGACAAACTTACTTGCCAAAAAAATCAGTATGTGGGTCATGATGGTACGCGACACATCGTCTCATGGTGATACCCACGTGCCAAATATCATAAGCCTGGGTGAAACGGTAAAAAAGTTCTGGCCCGGACAAGCTTACTTGCCAAAAAATCAGTAATTTGACCTGGAGGTCAAAGATCAAGGTCATATGTGGGTCATGATGGTATGAGACACCTCGTCTCATGGTGATACACCCACATGCTAAATATTATAAACCTGGGTCGAAAAATAAAAAAAAGTTCTGTCCCGGACACGGTTGCATGAGAAGAAGAAGAAGAAGAAGAAGAAGGAGAAGAAGAAGAAGAAGAAGAAGAAGAAGAAGGAGAAGAAGAAGAAGAAGAAGAAGAACAACAACAACAACAACAACAACACCAACAACAACAACGAGAAGGAGAAGAATTCTGGGTAAAACAATATGTCTCCCTTCGGTGAGGGGGAGACATAAATATCTCTACGACATTATTAAGTCTGGTCATGGATGTTTTTGATGAGATATTAATAATATAATTATCGTTTTAAGATTTGAAACTGAACTCATTCTTGAAATAAATTGTAGTAGATTTACCCCCAAATCATTTCTTTTCTATCATTTGTGTGGGTCATTTTATTTATTCGGTCAGGTCATGGCTGCTTTTGATGAAAGATTTAAAAAATAATTGCCATATTAGGAATTAAAACAGCTAGAGAAGCCAGTGAAATTGTAGATTTGTGACAAACAATTTCCTTTGTATTATTCCAACAGTTATCATACAATATTGAGACAGTATGATAAGAACTTACCCAGTACGGCCATATAACGTTAGAAAAAGTCATTAAAATTAATAAAAATAATAATTAAAAAAATAAGGGTTATTTTACTCATACACGTAATCCCCGAAATGAAAAAACAATGAGGTAGAAAAACGTCTTCTTCTTTTTTCTTTTTTTTTGGGGGGGGGGGGGGGGGGTGGGAGGGGGGGGGGCATTGTTGTTCAAAGTGAGATCTACATCACTGGAGTTGAGGGGGTAGAAGAATTTGGGAAAGCGAGAAAAGAGTGTACTTATGTGTAAGCTAGGTGTAACGGAGAGTCCATGGAACATTTGATTTTAGAATGCCCCAAATATTTTCCTAGTTTCTTGGAAAACTAATGGACAAATGTGATGAAAATATGAAGGATAAGTTGATGAGGAAAGGAATGACGCGAGAAAAAGAAGCAATGTTATATAGTTGCATAGAGCGAGAAGATGCCAGCGGGGGGGGGGGGGGGGGGGGGGGATTATGAAGCAGTTTTTAAGTGAATGCTAGAAGACAGCGAGAGAGAGCGTGGGAGAGGAATACACTGACGGGGAACAGGGTTAATATAGACCTCCCCCTCCCTAGAGGACCACAACAATCAAGGTCAAACATTTATTTATTATTATTATAATCCTCACAATGAATAAATAAAATAGAAGAAACTGCTGAGATAAACCTATAATTATTTTTGGTTGTTGCTGTATCAGATTAATCATAATATCGTTTTACAATGAAATATTTTGAATAAAATGTGCCAGTTGACAACTTGTACACATACTAATGACTAAAAAGTGAATTTTTACTTGTAACCCCACCCCGAGAATGGAATTTCCACTCAAGAACTAACACATACAACTAAACTAGAAGTCATGTCACATTTAGCACAGAAAATGTTCGTTAGGTAATTAGCTCCCTATTGTAGGACAATAAACTAATCGGAAATATAGAAGAGCTTTTGAGGTTTGTAATTCAAAATATAATGAGCTATTAGTGAGGTCTGTAATGACATCACCAACTCAACAGAACAAACAGAAAGAAAATATTGAGACAAAGTATGTGGAGGGGAGAATTACTAACAAATCGCTGGGGGTTAAATTTTTCGCTGAGTAATTACTATTAATAAAAGATAGGGGATATCCAAACTAATGTTGATATTTTCAGAAAATGGTATTGGATACGCGTGATTGGACACATTAATATGCTACCAAGTTTAGTGTGGATCGTGAATGTCATCGGCCCACGAAACGTCGTGCAGGTTTTCGCACAAACGCCGCGTTAATAATGTCTGTTGGGTACGTTTTGAAATATTAATTTGTACTGGACGGACTTTTTCGAATGTCTCATCGTTCTTTTCTTGGTATAAACCCGTTCATCAATAGTTTTTGGTCGAAACGTAATTGTTGACGAATACGAAGACTGACACGTGGCGAACGTTTACGTGCCGTTGGCATGTTGGAAGGTGGCAACAGGCCACCCGATCCCTATAAAGTTACACGCCTGTGGCGTAAAACTGTTAGCGTTTGTTAGACGCCTCGAAGCGGTGCAGATTATTAATCTATAACCTGGGTTATAATCTCAAACGCCTGAAGCGTAAACTCAGTTAAGGTCTGCCAAATCAATGAATAAACTGTTGACCAATGAAAATCTTTTTTGTCAAAATATTTAAACTAATCAGCGACGTCTATCTGATGCACGTTGATTTTGCGATCGCGAAGTGAAGCTCGTACGTATGTTCAACATCAAAATATCAAAAAGCAAACTCTTTTTGTTGTGTAGTACTTTGGACGAAAGAAACATTTGAGAGTATGTACATGAACGTTTCGATTTCTAACTTACAAAAGTGACTGTGGAGTCCACCAGTGAAAGTGGAATGTGATACGAGTATCGGTATCGAATTACCGAAAAATAAACAAGGGTTGGCCCATACTCTTGGGTGCTGAATAAAAGGGCTGACTGGGCTTTTGTTTTGGCCCACCTTCTTAGTGCTTCTAAACTAACTGGGCAATGCTACACCGGTTGTCGATCCCAGGATATGGTTAACTTACTAGCCTTGGCAAAGTTAGGGCTTACAATACAACTTGTAACTTAAGGTGTTGCTAGTAGTAGTATTGTGTTCAAATAAAAATACACATTTGAATAAAAGTACAGGGTGGAACATTTATCAAAATGAAATAAAAGACTTAAAATTCAGACACAAATAATAGTACAGGACTACAGGGTGGAAATCCATTGAAGGGGTGGGGGAGTAATGCTAGTTAATTTTTATCTAAAAGCCAACTTTCCAGTAAAAGCCAGTTTACACTTTAGATAGCGCACATGGAACTGTGGGAAGCTTTGGGATAAACAAATGCACATCTTGAAAACAGTGACTGGAATGTCAACATCGACGATATAGCTTAGCTTTTGGAGGTACTAATTAAATTTCGCAAAACTATTCCAACAGCCTTCATCCTCATGATACATTTCTCTTTCCTGTTTGAAATTAAAAATAATTTGCGGGGTTTTTTTTAGACGAAAATAGTGTATATTTTGTTATCCGTATCGAAATGTTCACGTAAGCCAATTGTCATTTTTACATTTTCCTTCGGTCTTTCCAATTCGAAATTTAATGTGATCAACTGGTTGAAATAAATAGTAAAAAATATCCCAATTCGTTTTATTTCCACTTCATTTCGCTATGCCATTCCAGCCCTCGAAATTTGGAATATTTTACCACAGCAATCACTTGCTGTGGTAAATTCCATTTCCTACGGCATTGTTATGGCAACCACAGAGGTGAACATCAATTCAGTACATTATGTGGAGACGATGGGTTATAAACCTCAGGCTTCATGTCAAATCTACGACCGTGTTTGTATAGACGATGTGTTGCGTACCAAGGTTGCCATGCTTTGACCTTGAAGTTTGACCTCAAGGTCAAATTATTCAGATTTTTATTTTTTTTCTGACAAGTTCATGTCCGGGCTGTAACTTTTTTCCCTTAATAGATAGGGTTTTGATATTTGGTATGTGGGTAGATTATCTCAAGACGACGTGTCGCATACCAAGGTTGCCATGCTTTGACCTTGAAGTTTCAAGGTCAAATTATTCAGAATTTGTTTTTTTTTTCTTACAAGTTTGTGTCTGGGAAGGGATTTTAATCAGATTTTACCTATTGCTTGAAATATTTTAGTATTACGGTTCACATCAGTTTATACCTAACATCGGTTAGTTGATGCGGGCCCGCAGAGATGGATTCCATCTCTGTGATATCTAGTTATTATTATTATTAATAATGTATCATTGACACCCCACCCCCCCCCCCCAAACGTCGTATGGCCTGTATGCGGGTCATATATGACAGGGGATTGGATGCACCTAGACTGCTAACTCAATATGGGATGGGTGGAAAGTATCCCACCTGCGGCAACCGCGTTGTGTCCTTGGGCAAGACACCTCACCCTGATTGCCTGCATGGGGGCACGATGACGCTGTGTACTGAGGCGTACTGCACGTCGATGGTGCGCATGTCTTCAACCAATCTAACCCTGCCTGTGCTGCGGTGCAGAGTTCAGAGTTACGATGTTGGAGAGCTGACAGCTGCTCGTCGTTGCTTGGTGGTTCTCTCCGGGTACTCCGACTTCCTCCACCCGTAAAACTGTCACGGTCACGATTAGCCATTGTGCATAAGTATGTGACCTTAAACACAAATAAATAAATAAATAAATAACACAATCTGTAGAACACAAAAAATTCAAGTTCGTTCAAATAAAGTTGTCACGTTCCATGGGGTCACGGTGGGAGTTTGGGAAAATGCTTCAGAATTCTAGAAAAATCTCATGAACCAGTGGGTACAATAACTTGATATATGGTACTATGAAGCTTCCTTCTGAGATGTATAATCAAGTTTGTTCAAACAAAGTTTGTGAAACAATATTTGCCTTCGTAATGGGGGGGGGGGGGGGGGGGGGGGGGCAAGATTTTGTGGCCTGCCCCAAATTTCTATTTTCTGAACCAATGGTCTGATATGAACGAAATTTGGTATGTGTTATTATTGGGTCATAAGTACTTGATGCATGCTAAAAAAAATTGCCCATGTTCCCTGTGGGAACCCCAGGAACTAAAAATGGAAAATATTTTCAAATGTCCATATTTCGCAAACCACACGGAACAGAGAACTGTTGTTATTTGGTATGAAGCATCCTTAGTACCAGTAGAATCAAATGATAAATAAAATTGCCATTGGTTTTGTTAGCGTGTTCTGTAGGGCGAGGGGGGGGGGGGGGTAGGGGAGGGAGGGGTGGCATCGAAAAAAATACTGAGTCAGCATATTTGCAAAATATAAAAAAAACTTCTCCAGAACCTTTGATCAGACTCTTCTGATATTTGGCATGCAGCATCCATAGGGGTTTCAGATACAAGTAAGTATGTTCAATTTAAGCCCTGTGGTTCATATTTGGGTTCAGTAGTCAATGCAGGAGACCAAATCTTAACTGGGCAATATTGTAAATAAGCTTTAAAAATCTTCTTCTTTAGAACTGTTGGTCAGAATGTTTTAATATTTGGTAAGCATCCTTGTTACGAGGGTCAGATTCAAGTTAGTTTGCATCAAGTCTCTCAGTTAATATTTGGGCTTCCGCTGGGGGCCCGAATTTTAACTTAGTACAATATGAGGAAATTTGTTTAAAAATCGTCTTCTTCAGATTCACCAGTCAGAATCTTTTCATATTTGGTATACAGCATCTCTAGGCGGAACAGATCCAAGTTCGTTCAAATCAAGTTCCTGTGTTAATATTTGGGCTCTCTGTGGGGGCCCAAATTTTACCTTAGTGCAGTATGAGGAAATTTCTTTAAAACTCTTGTTCTTCAGATCCACCAGTCAGAATCCTTTCATATTTGGTATATAATATATCTAGAAGGTTCAGTTTCACATTTCTTCATATCAGACCCCTTGATTAATATTTGAGCCTCTATTGGAGCCCAAAGTTTAACTTAGTTCAATATGAGGAAATTTCTTTAAAAATTTTCTTCTTCAGATCCACCTGTCAGGGTCCTTTCATATTTGGTATACAACATCTGTAGGGGAGTGAGATTCAAGATTGTTTAAATCGAGTCTTTGGGTTAATATTTGTGCTTGATATGGGTGCCCGAAATTTACCTTTTTGCAGTATGAGGATATTTCTTTAGATAATCTTTTTTTTATCAGCTCCATTAGTCAGAATGCTTTCATATTTGTTATGCAACATCTTTAAGGGACTCAGATTCATATTTGTTCAAATCGGGTCCCTGGGTTAATATATGGGCTCTCTGTTGGCACCCAAGTTTAACTTAGGGCAATATGAGGAAATTTCTTTAAAAGTTTCTTCTTCAGGTCCACCTGTCAGAATCCTCTGATATTTGATATACAACATCTCGGGGGGGGGGGGGGGGGAGATTCAGTTTGTTCAAATCAGTCCCTGTGTTCATATTTGGACTCCCGATGGGAGCCTGAATTTTAACTTAGTGCAATATGAGGGACTTTCTTAAAAACTCTTTTTCTCCAGAATCACCAATCAGAAGAATCTTTTCATACTTGATATATAACATCTCTGGGAAGATCAGATTCAATCTCTGCTTTAAAATTTGGGCTCTCTTCAGGCGGAGGGGATAGGTGGGTGGGGTTTGTGGGTCCAGGTTTGTTCAAATCCATTCCTAAGTGGAGTTTGTTCCTATAAATTTGCATTTCAAACTGCAATGACTTAATAACCCTTGGAAGTTTGGTAGTGCTGGTCTACAGCTGATAGAATTAGAAGCAGCCAGGAAGACCAATGATAATAATCATCTGACATAGACATCAGAGTTATGAATAATTTCATGACTTCATTCCCCTGTAGTGTTGATGGACCATGACTAACTGAAGAGCGATTAAGGCCCCTTGGGGCCTCTTGTTTAACTTAGAACAGTTGCCATGATTGTCCATTGTGCAGAAATATGTGATCAAAAGTCCAATAAATAAATATCTAAGAATAGTTGGGGGGTGGTTGTAGTAAGATGTTATGTTTATATCGAAACTAATAATAAAATAATTATTCATGAGAACAACTTGTGACAAATTTGCAAATATGCAAGAACAAAGGTTGGAATTCAAAACTCTCGAGGGGATGGTTACATGTTCAAAAATGACCAGTAGTGGCTGAAAATTTATTTGTGGGGGAAATTATATTGGCACTTGCTAAGGGACTAAATATATTTTATTTTCAATTTGAGTCATGTGGCATCTATAATTTTAATAGAATGGTATTTTGTAAGATATAATCATAAAAAAAATTCACCAAAACATACATTTTAGAGTTCCATCAAACTTCCCCCAGCTCAGGGTTAAGGCCCCACAAAGTATGTACATGTGTTTCTCAGGTCATTTTTTGTAAAATTAAATCTGGGTGGGCCATTTTTTAAAGGGTGATGGATCTGAACGCTGCTGAGTGAGACATCGGTGAGAGCCAATGTCAATTGGAATTGTCTGTTATGTTTTTTCACAATTTTTTAGCATCAGAAGTTTTTTGCAAGACATGATTCGACAAGACTTCTTACTGAATCAAGGCTTTTTCAAAGAAACTCAGATCCAAAATGTACCTTTCAACGATTTCTTGGAAACTATGATTTTGAAATGTTAACGGTTTGGGATTTATGGTCATTCAGGCAAAAATAAAATGAGTGTTAACATCCCACACCCAACAAGTTGGAATTATTCTCTTATTAAGGAGTTATAATGACTACATAGCAACGAGAGTGCTTTCTTAACAACAGGCTTATTACTGGACTGATTTAGTGATTTTGATACAATTGTACACGAAGCGCCACTCATTAGTCATGATAATGACTACATAGCAACAAGGGTGCTTTCTTAACAACAGGCTTATTACTGAACTGATTTTAATACAGTTGTACACAAAGCTCCACTCGTTAGTCATGAACTAAAATAAAATGACAACCAGATCACGTGATCACCATAGCAACCAGGGTGCTCCCTTAGCAACAGGTTAACTGGGTCGATTTGGATGAAATTGAATATGGAGCCTCACAACTTGGCCAGAAACTAAATAAATTACATGCCAACAGACTCACACAATCTCCATGTTAACCAGATTGCTTATTAGTAATGGCCCAACTATTGGGACGATCTTGCTGTAATTTAATACACAGGGCTACATACGTCAGAACTTTCCCATCCTTTATAGTAGTTTATACCAGTGATTCCACCAGGGGAAAATAAATGAGGCAGCCAAGAGTCCTCAGTACCACGGGTGGACCAGGGTTCAGCCAATGGTAGGAAAGGTTTAAATTCAAGGTTTCCAAAACCCCCATTTTGTTGCATCTGGGGGATATTTTGAGGTTTTTCACAGTGATATATGTGAAGGTTTTCACATTCCGAGAGCCAGTAATTACGTAAGAATTCATGTAAGGACCAATGGGGAGAAATTAAGATGAAAATCATTCATTTACACGAATAAATTTCAGTGCTGTCGATTTTATGCTTTTTCTCATTTCTAAAATGGAAACAAGAAGCCCTCTTTTTGATGTTTCTGTAATATTCAGGAAAATAGATTCGAGATTCCAATATACTAATTAAAATGCACAAATGAGGTGTGAATAGTATACCTGCAAACTGTTGTGTTATTTTAATTAATGCTGACAGCTGAAGTACATCTACAGAAGTTCATGCTTTTTCAACACATGCTTGCTTCGAGTAAATTTTTGAGTAATAAGATTGGTCAGAAAACAAAACGTCACACAATAATATTTACTACTGAATCAGTTTTACAACTCGTATTATGTAGTGCGCATATACTAACCAAACAAATCGCATCGTTTTGTGACGTGACATATTTAACATTTAGTGAGGTTATTGTTTACATTTTGTCGAGCTTTTCATTGGAGTTTATTAAGTTATGCTGGATTCATGGAACAACTGCGTCATCAGACTACACTTCTTCAGTCATTTTTCTATAACATTTGTGTATGGAAGTCTTCAAAAGAAGTCTAAAAATGGCACTTCAACAATCTATTTCTCATGGATCGGGCAGGTCAGGGTGAATTTACCATCTTGATTAATGTTTGGAAGGTTCCCTGGTAGGAAAATGTGCCGGTTCACGCCTGGTGTAGCAGAAACCCTTAACCCTGTTTATAATAAAATCACTTTTAAATGTTGGAAGTTGTTTTCATGAAGAGACTCAACTAGAATAATTAATGTCTCATGGATTTTTTTTAAGAAAATGTAGACAAAATATCACCATTTTCAGTAACACACAGATGACGCAGCCACTGAATTTGACAAGATTGACCAAAATACAGTTTGAATCTGACCTATCAAGCCACTGACCATGCCATTTAACTTCTATAGCAACACAGGACTTCCTATCAATAGGCAGACCATGCACTGATTTTAACCAAATTTGGTATGTGGACCCACAATGCATTACAAATTTGACTTATTGGGTCACAACCATTTTACATAACTCCCATAGCAACCAATGTGACTCCATAGCAACAGGAACAGTTACATCCATAGTAACCAAAGCAACTCCCTAACAACGGGGAAGGTACTGGGCCAATTTTGACCCAATTTCGTATATGGACATATGATACATTTTAAATCGGCCTATTAGGGCACTGATAAGGTCACATGATTCTCACAGCAACCAATATGACTCCCTAGCAACCTGTAAATTTTAGGACTGTTTTTAACCAAATTTGGTATATGAACCTATACATGTAATACATTTGGGAAATTGACCTACTAGGACATCAACCATGTCCGTAGCAACCTAGTAACAGGGAAGGTACTAGGTAGAATTTAACCAAATTTGGTACATTGTATATGAACCCATAATATATTTGGAATTTGACATATTAGAACACCAACTACATGTATGTCATGTGACTTCAATAACAGTAATCCGACTCCCTAGCAACGGGCACTACCACTTGGCAAATTTTAACCAACTTTGGTATTTGGACCCATATTGCATTGGGAATTCAACCTGTTGGGCTGTTGACCATGCCATGTGACTCCCATAGCACCCAGCATGGCTTCCTAGCAATGAGAAAACTACTTGGTCCGATTTGGTATATGGACCCAGAATACATTGGAAATTCAACCTATAAGATTGCTAATCCTGCTATGTGTCTTCCATCCCAACCACCGTGGCTCCCTAGCAACCTGCAATTTACTTGAACAATGTAACCAAATTTAGAATATAGACCAATAATGCATTGGGATTTCGGTCTATCGGGACAGTGACCATGTTTCATGACTTTCATAGCAACCAACATCACCCCCCGGCAACGCTCAAACAACAGAGCCAATTTTCATTTTCATTTCCAACCTAAAATGTTGCTTTTAGCAATGACCTTTGAACTTTGTGCATCAATTTTTCCTTTGGCAATTGGCATGCCCTGCAGGGTGCACTGCATTTATGAATGGATCGCTTTGGTACTTGGTATGCTTGTTTGGGGGTGACCTCTAAATTTGAGCTATTGATTTTTCTTTTCATTTCTGTCAAAAACTTTTGCTGCTAGCAATGACCTTTGAATTTAGTGCATTTTTTTGCATCAACATTATTCTTTGACATGGCCTACAGGGCATATTTAGTGCTGGATTGTTGTAAAAGTTGGTGTGCTTATTAGGAGAGATATCAACTGGCATTCATTTCTGTGAAAAAAGTTGATGTTTATAATGACCTTTAAAAAACTTTCCTTTAGCCAGCCCTTCACTTTTACATTTAAATATGCATAAATTGCTCTGATGTTGTGACACATATTGCTGTAAAAAGGTTGAAGTTTCACCAAATAACAATGGAACCAATGATCTTCAATTCTGCCATTTTACTTATAACTTACCCCAAGTTCAAGTTTGTCAGTTGAGCTACAGTGTCAT
Organism: Pictodentalium vernedei; assembly: GCA_031216915.1. Lineage (NCBI taxonomy): Eukaryota > Metazoa > Mollusca > Scaphopoda > Dentaliida > Dentaliidae > Pictodentalium > Pictodentalium vernedei. The sequence continues at coordinate 487,442,427 of CM062291.1, read as the reverse complement.
TGACACTTTCATTTTAAGTTGGCATCGGTTATAAAAAGAGCATGCGGCAGCCAAAGGGACCTTGTGGGATGCCCGAGAAACAGTTTGTTTTTAACTTTTTTAAGCCTAATAAATGTGTAAATGTTCCCTCAAGGTGTGGTAAAAGTTGCACAAGAAAATGCATGACAATAATGGAGTCTTAAGAAACCTCCAGATATTCTTCAATTGAAATGATGCAAAAATGAGATATTTTTGCTAACTGAATGTCATTAGATCCATTTAAGGAGAGCTTTTTATGACTTTATGCTCTACTAGTCTAACCCAGGTCACATGCTCTGATCAGTCAACCTGTACCTACAATTCATACAGTGCAGCCCCATGGACTGGTCGCTTTCCCCATGTGTATAATATTTCCACGGATGCAATAATATTAGATTCCAAACACTAATTACAGGAAAGAATATTCATCAAAAATTGAATAACTGAAGCTCTGGTTATAACCCAGTGCTTCATTAATTAAAATTTTGCTGATGATGATAGGTGTTATCTGGTAAACATGTGCATGGACATCACTTCCCATGGATGAATTCTAGTTCAGTGTGACTGTACTTTTTTATTTACTTATTTATGTATGAAGGTTTAATGACACTTCAACAGCCAAGGCCACATCGTGTTGGTGACAGTTTTACGGGTGGAGGAAACTGGAGTTCCTGGAGAGAACCACTGAGCAACGACAAGTAACTGTCAGCTCCCCAACATAACAACTCTGCACCGCAGCACAGGCAGGGTTACATTGGCTGAATATATGTACACCATCGACATGCAGTATGCCTTAGTGCACGGCGTAATCAAGCCCCCATGTGGACAATCAGGAGGTTAAGTGTCTTGCCCAAGGACACATTGGGAGTTCAAATTGATTGCTGAGATGGTCACTCATCCAATGACTTGCTTGACATTACTTAACTTTGTTGATCCAAGGACTACTGTACTGTACTGGTACTTCTGAAGTATATAAACAACCCCACTTCATGGACACCATGACTCTAAATCACATGGTTATGTTGACTTCTTGAATTTTTGGTTAAACTAAAGGATTCTACAATCTGTTTTTGCATAATAAATCCAATTAAAACACATCAGCTAATTTTGTTAAATTATGAGGTGATTAAAAGCCAAGTCTTGTTGTTTGTTGAGGAATTGATGTATTCTTAGAAACTGATGCTACATACACAAACCTCAAGAATGGCAATTGATGTTGTGCTCTAATGTATTCCTTAGTTTGGATCATGATCACAGTGGAAAAAGGTTAATTCAGTTAGACAAATTTGGAATACTCTTAACCTGCTAATAATAGTGACTGATGGCTGAATAATAGTGATTTATTTATTTATTGGTGCTTAAGGTAACTTATTTCTGCACAATGGTTTATTTTGACCACAACATGGAGATAAACTGGTGTTTAGTCAATCGTTTATACCCATGTTGCCCAGTTTTATTAGAGGACTTTCACCATAAGCATTAGTGACTGGGACCTACATCACCAATAGAACCGAGCATCTTCACAAATGTTGAGCAAGTACTGCTTCAGTTTGTGATAGTCAGGATATTTGAAAATAATAATAGTAATCGCATTTTCCCTCTATTTAGTGTTCAGGTTATTAAATTGAAGCCATTCAGATTCACATTAGGCAGGACCATAACTAACAACCTTTTTTCAGGGGTGGGGGTTGTTTGTGCAAGACATTGGTGCATGGTGGTTTGGTCATATGACACAACTATTTGAATTGAAACATACCTAATTGCTTTTATCAAAGACTTATATGCTACAAATATACTTTTCATTTAAAATACTGTATTTTAAACATATAACAATTACTCCCCATACAGAGGTGTCTGATAACTGGTGTGCTTATTGAGGTGATATTGAGGCTCACAAGTTTTGCATTACTTAAAATCTTGCCATTATTAAATCATCTGATATGGACAACAGAGTTATGAATAATTACATGATTTTATTCCTCTGTAGTGTTAAATAGCGATAAATGCTAATTAAATCCTTCTTCGAACAACTTTGTCAGGTGAGCACCTCACTCCCACTGGGGCTTTTTGTTTACTATGCCCCCAAACCTCATCATTTGTGTTTGAATTTTGAAGCTCATTGGTATGGTGGGAGACTAGCATGTTGAAAAGACATCCACATGCTGCAGGTTTTGTCCATGCATACAGACCAGTTAGGGCTCTTGTCACATTTATGAAACTTTCTGTACAAACAATTTGCATTCTAACTCTGTCATCGGACGTTGGATTTTGATGTCGCTTGGTGTGGTGATGCATCATTCTGGGGGAAAGGATATCTGCATATTACAGGTTACATCCATGCACACTTATCATAGTTATGCCTATTTTGAGACTTCGAAAACTGTCCGAGTGAAATTTTTGCAATGTTTTTTTCCAGGGGAATATTTTTTGTTGAATGTCAGCAGAAAATTGAATAATTTTTTTATTGTCCATGTTGACATTGCAGGAGGGGGCATATGCAGTGCTTTACATTACACAATTTTCTTGTTACTGATGTTATGAGTACATTTAGTTGTGCATGGCTTCCTCCCAACATCTCCCCAGAAGTGAAGCAGTGCTTGTTTACTGTTGAAAACAAGTTCAGTTTTACTGGTAAAATAGTCCCAGTCAGGTGGAAGTTCTCTGAAATGGGTAACGTCATGGATATAAACAATTGTCCAAACTTCACTTATCTCTACGTTGCGGTCATGATTAGACATTCTGCAGAAATATGTCACATTGAACGTCCGAATTTTTTTTTTTCAATTGTGCATGCATGACTTGTTGACTGCTCTAGTTAGTTTCAATTTCTATTTTTTTATATTTCAAGTCTCCCAAGAAGGTGTTTGCAATGGATGCCAATTTTCAAGAAATCATCTAGAAGAAGTGTTGTCCTTGCACATCATGATGGACACTAGTTTCTAAATGTGACAGTGGTATTTATTTCATATAAATATATAATAATTATCAAAATATCTTCATAACAATCCTTCTATCTTTATTTAGAATTATTAACTCAAAACTGCATGTTGCATGTGTACTAATTCACACCAGCACTTATTCTGCCTGAGCGCATTGGCCCCTGTCCATGTTTCGTCAATTGTCGCCAATGTTTATCGATCCGTTGTCATTGGATTTGATTTTCCCGCCGTTTCTATTGTTTTACCGCTGCAGTTTTTTCCCTTGCATTGTTGTTCGGATCGAGTTGTTAGTCATTCAGAGTTATCAGTCCAAATATATCTTCTTCTTCGTTATTTATAATTATGAATAAATCCGGACCGAAATCGTCTTGATTTGGTAAGAAATTTATAATAATATCTTTGGGAATTATCACGTAGAATAATGTATATATTGTTTGATTTTATAAAAATGTTTCATGTATTTTCATCTCCTCGATCGTCATGAATTCCGTCATGACTGTCCTCTGTTTCGGTTATTTTGGAACAATGTTTATTTTATTTACAAATTCTGTAATTCATTCCATCTGTATGTAAATATTGTTTAATGATTCACGCACGTTCAATCGATCGTTGTTATGCAACTCGATTGTTCCGTGAATAATCAAATAATACTTGGCGTTGATCAGAATTGTTTATTCTGTTAGGAAAAGGCCTAACCTCTTCCCTATTCCATACTGTACTATTCATGCTGTACTTATGCCATTGTAATTATATATTACAGGGTCTATATATACACACTTACATGTAACTTATGTCAACCTGAACGAGAAAGATGTAGAGTTATTTGAATTTACACGGAATAAACATTACAGAACCATAATGTATGTATGGAACTTTTATTTATTTGAATGAAGTCAATTATATATTGAAACACCGCTCGTGCTCGTAAGAAGCCCCGTTTCAGAAAATGTAAATGACTATGCAAACACTTGGGGCATTCCACAACATGACAATGGAAAAGAGCAGGTATATTTTTCAACAAAAACAAAATATGAATGGTTGAGTACTTTACATTCTTAACAGGTATACCAGTCTCTAATTAACTGCCATTACAACTGAAAAAGACATGTTAACTGGAGTTCTGAAATTCTGAATTATTGTTAGCAGTAATAAGTTTCCTAAAATTGGTTACATTAAAAATTATTGGAGAGTGTTCTAAAGTACTCTCCACTGATTTTTAATTCATCAAACATCTAAAAATTACGTAACATTTTCTTTTGGTTTTCCCCCGTCAAAACAAAGTTTGTGCGGGATATAGCAATGTGGTCTGTCTGTCCATCTGACCATCCATCCATCAGTCCATCCCCACCAACAAATCAGGTTTATGTGCCTAGTTGTTGATACACAGCACTGTTATGTGTCTCGTCTGATTTATGTGACTAGCCTCATAAATTTGAAGTAACAAATGGTGTTTATGTGTCTAAAAGTAGGATATATGGCTAAAATGGCCTATGTGGCTACTAAGTGACAAAAAGTGAGTATTGTATTTTCAGGGATTTTATGTTATGGAAAGGGTTAGGGTTAGACAGCTAAAAGGGTGGGGGTTTGCTACCACCCAGAAATTAGACCTAAAAAGATTTTTTGGTGGTTGTCCATGCATTTTAAATTCCTCAAATATTTTAGCCACAGTGTCCATTCATCCGTCCATCCATTCGTAACAACTTCATATCTCTGTCAGTGGATGTTGAATTTAAATGATCTTGATATGCTGATAGACCACCATTAGCCCAAGAACATTAGGTTTCACTAGGGAAAAAAATCTGAGAAAGCTGATTTTTTCAGGGAATGTCGAATACATGTCACTGAACGATTAGACAAAAGTCCCCTAAAATCCCAGTTGAGCTTTTTTTTCTACAGCCTTTTTTCGAAAATGCGTTTGAAAAAAATCAAAAAAAATCGCACGAACTTTGTAACCTCGAATTGATCCAACTGTATTTTTTGTTTACGCGTATTTCGAGCTACATAATGTCTAATATACATTTACCTAGAGGAAAATGTGCATTCTGTGACAATTTCTGCAAAAAATTATTGAAAATTCACAAAAAAGTATCGGATTTACGTAAAAAATGACGATTTTCCTAACGGATTTGCCCAAAGGGTCGTAGTACAGAACGGGATGTTAGTTGGACAGACGATAAAAAATCCACCACCATTTGAAGACTTTTATCATTGCTTACAAAATAGACATTATGGAAGACCCCCTCTGCTTCTGGCCGAGTTCCCCTTTTGGCATAAAATTCGTCAGCATGAGAACTCAACTATTTTCGGGCTTGGGACCGAACAGACACATCTGTGTCTGGCAGCATTAGATCAATAAATAATATTTACAGAATGTACAAAAATCAATAAATAATATTTACAGAATGTACAAATCAATCAACATGGATTAAGTTACATTGACTATTATCAACGCTATATACAGAAATGACATGACCTATATACATATTATTCATCGAACTCAGAAATTTCCGACAGGACAGTGTTTCTGTGGTTGTTACAAGAATCCGAACTGCAATTACACAAACCTGAGCAAGAGAGTCCTGCCTTCTTACACCCACACCTTTTTGTACAAGCACTCTTGCAACCACAACTGCTTCTGGCCGAGTTCCCATTTTGGCATAAAATTCGTCAGCATGAGAACTCAACTATTTTCGGGCTTGGGACCGAACAGACACATCTGTGTCTGGCAGCATTAGATCAATAAATAATATTTACAGAATGTACAAAAATCAATAAATAATATTTACAGAATGTACAAATCAATCAACATGGATTAAGTTACATTGACTATTATCAACGCTATATACAGAAATGACATGACCTATATACATATTATTCATCGAACTCAGAAATTTCCGACAGGACAGTGTTTCTGTGGTTGTTACAAGAATCCGAACTGCAATTACACAAACCTGAGCAAGAGAGTCCTGCCTTCTTACACCCACACCTTTTTGTACAAGCACTCTTGCAACCACAACTGATCAGATTCAGTAGGTTATCGGGGGCACATGGCTTTGTGGCTGCAGTCGGTACAAGAAGTCCATTGTCTAGCGACCACCCCCAATCCGTCGGAGGAAGCGAAGTGCCCAGCCATTGTTGGACCTGGAGATAACATCTGTAGACATGTTGTTGTGCAGCATCGCTGCTTGGTGGGAGTGAGGCTAGGTCGATGGGTTTATTGCTACATAACGCTTGTAAGTGACATATCTATATTGGTCGAGAGAGGAAACAGTTTTACTCCCGTATAAGATCAGGAGAAGTTGTTCCCCGGCAGTGGCTACTGCACTTGGTGTACTGTCATCCGCCAAAATTGTGTTGACATACTGTTGTGAGTCGCTAGTAACATCGGAGACAATTGTACTGAATACTTTCTTCTTACCAACTCGAAAGAGTGCAGAAGTAGTGTCACAACCACTTATAGAATGTGCTACAAGGAGGTTGCTTCTATGGTCACCCATTTTGGTTGCTATTTCACTAACTGAAACTAGTAAGTTTGGGGTAATGGAATACATCATGTGAATATTACATCCCGGTTGAACTCGAGAGGTAAGAATGACTAACAAGTCTGTGTCTGTTCCCACAACGACAACATTGTTGTCATCTTGAGCGATGTCAAGTGCAGTTTCGGCTATCAGTACATCAGCATCAGCCTTGGCCTGCTTGGACTGAATATTGATAGCAGATAGCTCCTTTCTTGACGATGCGCATACGTTCATCAGTTTCAATGGTACATTTGCCTGAGTACCACGAATCATATAGTATTTTGTCTGATGAATCTCTGAATGTGACAACATTTTTTAGGGACCTCAGTGTTGTAATAGAGATTCTACTACCGAAATGCTCAAGCAGTTTGGTTTTAAGATGTTTAATTGTGTAACCGACTTCGTCACCAAGATACGATTCAAACGTCTCTGCCAATTCGCTCAAGGAAAACTGACACTCATCGCTGTTCTCCATAAAGGTACACAATTCATGGAATGCAAGTGCTTTCTTGTCTGCAACAGGCCTACCCCGTGAAAGAGTTCGCTCAGGCTTATCTCTGACAAATCCTGTCCAGCAATCATGGTGATACCGACCTTCCTCGGCCACTAGATCGATAGCACGACCGATCCGAGTAAGTACAGACTCACCCCATTCATCATTACGTTTCAAACAACGGGTTCTGATACTATCAACAAAAGTCAATGTTTCAACGGTGTGGACTTCTCTTCTACGTTGAACGGGTATATGAGTTTGTTTGTCGGCGGATTCTCCACAGATCAGACAATGGAGTTTAAAATTGAAAGCATCTTGATCAGAGCGCAATTTTTTTGTCATAGATGGACCAGCTTCGTCAGATTCAGCTGCATCTAGAGACATTCTCTTACTTTTTCTTACAGAACTTTCCCGTGTATAATTCTTGTAGCAGAATTTGTGAATTTTCTCACCAACTGTGGGTTTCTTCGAACCGGCAAAAAGATTATCGCCAAGCTCGACGCTTACAGCAACCAACTTTTCTATACCCCGCTCACCAAGTGTTGTTATTCCGGACGAGCCGGTCAACTCATCGTTACATTTGATACATTTATCCATTGCCAAAGTCACAACAGAAAAAAAGATGACAGACACAATAAACTCAAGTACAATACCACAGAACAGATATCAATGTGTGGACCTGCTTCGTTGTCACCGTAAGGTATCAACAGGTAATGCTAAGTGATATGCCAACAACATAACTGATCAGTTCTACAAATAACACAAGACTCTAATAATCAACAACTGGCAAAATTACATATATATCTATCAAGGGATCATTGGTTTCAATATCTAGGCATCAAATGCGGAGTGTCCAATACTGAACAGAGCAAATTGTGCAATGGACAGACCTGGAATGCGGAATTAAACAGCGTTTCCTGATGAAAATCGTTCAAGGCTATTTTGCATCAAATTAAAGAGCGTTGTCTGTACATAAAGACCTGGAATGCGGAATTAAACAGCGTTTCCTGATGAAAGTCGTTCAAGGCTATTTTGCATCAAATTAAAGAGCGTTGTCTGTACAATACAAATTTGTTTATGAGTACACATCAAGGGCGTGCACACATTACATGCCAATGCATCTTGAGTGTAGGCGAACACCACATTATGTGATTTAATCGAACATGGAAATTGAAACAATGATGCTATAATACGGTATTTGAATGAGAAAAGTCGATGCCGTTTGAATTTGAGTTTAGGGGGTATGGTTAATATTTCACACGTTTCACCAGTTCATTATGGAATAAATGACTATTGTTATATATCATTATAAAGCCACTGCTTTTCTGCAATTTTTGATATATAATTTAACTCCCAAAGTAGTCGTAGATTTGATTTAATGGACGTTGTGTACCGTTGTGTGTATGAAAACAATAATTTTTTTTTCGTAATTTTGTACATTTTCGTGAATATTTCACCATTGAGTGTGAGGATTGGTACAAAGTTGGCATTTTCTGTTGGGGATATGTATTCTCAATATAATTCAGCACGATATTTATGATTCTCACCCTACTAAGGCGAATAAGAATGAGAAATATGGAGCTGGGTCGAATTTTTTTTAAATTTTTTTTTTTCATCAAAAAAACGCTATAACTAAAAAAGCTCAACTCGGATTCGCGGGGACTTTTCACACTTTATCCGCAATGTGTGTCCCGGAAACATTTAAAAAAATCAGCTTTCTCCGATTTTTTTCCTTACTTTCTCATTTTTATGTCTAATGTGCCTGGACTACATGGTGGAAAGAATATTCACAAGTAAGAGTTTTGTCCATTTTCTGTTTCTTGAGTCATGGGCCTTTTTCCACTTTTCTCAACTTAGAAATCCATGGCACGGATACCGGTGGTGTTGAACCTTGTTGGCTGTGAAGCATGAACATGAGATATATAAACATTAGCATGGTACCCTGACTTTTCTTCCGAAGCCATGATAGAAGTTTCCACCACTCAACCAGTTAAGCTGGTTTGCAAATATCTATCATTTGTATGTAGGTTTTAACAGTGTTTTGACAAAGTCAGCAGATCTTCACTGATAGCGATTTGTCCAATTATTTGCTCTGCAGACACTGTACATCATCCATTGTAAACATTTTGGTTGCCCAGGATGTACTTTCTTTACCATATTTCAACCTAAATTTACAAACATGGTCAGACAGTGTGTTGTGAACCTTAATAAGGTTTGCCTCAATAAATCAAGGTAAAAGTTTGTTTCTCTGGTCTGTAAAAATCCAACATTTGTTTTGTCTGCAACATAATATTTGGACCGTTGAATACTTTTCAGCCAAAGCTTAAAAGCCTGTGTAATATGAGCAGACACGGTGTTGCAAATTTTTAAAGTCTGTACTCTGAAGACATCAGGGTTACTGAACAATAAATTGTTTCTGTTGGCTTTAGGAATCCAACATTTTGTTTCACTGGAACTTAATTTCTTTATTTAACAAAACCATACAAACTTGTGTACTATAATAGATGGAATGTCACATCTTTTAATAAGGTCTAGAACCACAAGGACAAGGTTTATTTATTTTATTTTATTGGTGTTTAAGGTCACATATTTCTGCACAATGGCTAACCATGACCGTGACAGTTTTACGGGTGGAGGAAGCCGGAGTACCTGGAGAGAACCACCGAGCAACGGCGAGCAACTGTCAGCTCCCCAACATACCAAACCAACTCCACACAAGCAGGGTTAGCATTGGTTGAAGACAAGTGCACCATAGACGTGCAGTACGCCTTAGTACACAACGTCACCGTGCCCCCACGTGAGCAATGGGGATGAAGTGTCTTGCCCAAGGACACAACGCGGTTGCCGCAGGTGGGATTCGAACCGAGGACCTCTCAGCTTGCAGCTCTACCAACTGAGCCACCGCGCCCCCAAGGGCAAGGTTTGACAATAAAATAGTTTGTCTTTCTGGCTAATGAAATAAAAAAAAAACATTTTGTTTTTTGGGGAATATACTTTCTTGGTATGTTATTTTTAACTGAAACTCATATACATGTGTATTATGAGTAGACGATGTGACATGTATCATTTACTAATGTTCAGCTCTGACAATTGTGTTTAAATGAATATTATCAGAGCCTTTTACAATTCGTGATGGCTTTTAATTAATTTGTTTTGGTTTTGGGCTTGTTTTTGTTTTTTTTCACTTTCTAGCTCGACTAGCTTGTGATCTTTGAGAAATTCCATCGTGAAAATAATGGAAAAAGAATAGTAGTATTATATGATATAGCTTACCTGCTTTAGTCTCACTTAAAGGTACATCTTTGCACATAGGTATTTGAAACATCTGATCAATGTAAATTTATCTAAGTACAGTTGAACTCTTCCTGTTGATTAAATTAAATTAATAGCAACTTTGTCAAAGAAAAAAAATATTCAGTTAGCTGGAATTGGATCATTTTCCTATCTTCCAGTGATAAACTGAGTATTTTTGTTATTGGCTGAGTTGTGTTAACAACCGAGACCTATGGTTTGACAGCGGTCAGTGTGCATCCGCGTGGGCATCCAGGCATCCTTGCACTGTTACATGTAGGGCAATAACTTGACAATGTTCTCCAATTTGACAAATATTTGCCATACAGGTCTTTTGCAATAATATCTTTAAGCAGGTTCAAAAACTGGTCCTGTCTGATTTTTAGCCCGGCTGATTACAGTCAGGGGTATTGTCATGACTTTTGTCTGTCTGCCTGTCTGTCTGTCTATCTGTAAACATTTTGAGTTTGGGTTAAAGTTTGTGGTTAAGTTGTTTAGTCAAGGTTAAAGTTTTTTTTTCTTTTAAATTAATTTTAATTACTATTGACTGTATCATTCTCATTATGTTTCATGTTTTGGGGGAAAATATTTAACCCTTGTTTGATTGGTAATTTAACTTACAACTTCCAGGTTAAAGTTTTTGATTACAAAGTTTTTTTACAAAGTTACCCCTTTAATTCTTCAAACAGTTTAGTGCAATGTCCCCGTTTCTCATTTGAGACAATGTCTACTGAACCTTTCTACAGTGATTTTCATTAATATTGGCATGATTTAACTCCTTTTAGACATGTTTTCAGACTTAGATTCTTTGTATTTGAAATTAGGCTTTGCCACATACTTTTTTACTTTAATTATTGCATAGTCAATACAACTGAATGATTGCATTTACATCACTGATTTCTTTTATCAGTTTTAGGAAATATTTAACCCTTTTTTGGCAATCAGTTTTACTTAGTATTCCCAGCTTAAAGTTTCGGATTAAGGTTTTGCTTTTCAAGGTTGTACCTTTCATTCTTCAAACACTGTGTTACAGCGTCATTGTTTTTCTTTTGGGGCAAGGAGTACTGAACCTGTATACAGTGGTTTCAAATAATATTGGCATTAATTTAACCCTTTTCAAGACAGTTTTTGAACTTAGTTTCTCTAAATTTGAAATTATGCTTCTACCACATACTTTGTTACTTTTTAAACCCTCCAAAAGGGAGGGATACACTGGTAGCATAGAGCTCTGTCCTGTCCAAACTCTGTTTATGGCATAACTTGAACAATAGTTAACGGATTTCAATTCTTGTCAGTGCATATCTCTACAGCAGCAATGTCAGTGTCAAGTTCGATGACCACCAATATCAAATGAAAATTGTTGGAAGTTATTGCTCTGCCTCTTACCCTCCCCCCCCCCCTCCAATTAGGCTTTTTTTTTTCTTTGCTCCAAAATGCATTTTAAAGTATTTGGAGTGATTACATGCAGAACCCCCCCCCCCCCCCTCCCCCCCCCACCCCCCACCCCTAATGCCGATTAGGCACTTTTTTCCTTTGGTCCAAAATGCAGACTTAAGGATTTAGAATCACTACACGCCCAAAAAAATTGACTTCTATAATCCCCAGCCCCCTCCCCCCACTTGGGGTGCTAATTAGGCATTTTTAGCCTGACTGTTTACAGTGAGGGCTATGGTTATAATGTCCACTCGTCCATTGTCTGTCCGTCTGTTAACATTTAGAGTTTTGGTTTAAATATGTGGTTAAAGTTTTTTAGTGAAGGTTAGTTTTTTTTTTTTTTTTTGATTAATGTTAATTACTATTGAATCTATCATTCTCATTATGTTTTATGTTATTTTGGGACATATTTAGCACTTTTTTGCAGTCAATTTAATTTAGAACTTCCAGGTTAAAGTTTTTGGGTAAAATTTTTTATTTGCAGAGTTACACCTTTAATTCTTCATCAGACTAGTTCCATTAATAGGTCATGAGGTATGTTTTGGGGTAGAGAAATGAAAAAATAAAATTTGAATAGCAATTTTTGTATATCACAAGTGCAGATATGGCAGATTTGTTAAGTAAAACAGTTAACAAAAAATGGCTCAGACTTTTTGTGTCTAAGCATTGCCATTGCTGGGAGAGTCCTGCATGTGTGACATCACTCTAGTTTGTTACAGTTATGGACCTTAATAAGTGCATTTTTTATGAATTTTGAGCTTGTTAACACAATAATTTGAACAAGCATTCTCTGATTTGAATAATATACCATAAAGGTCTTTTGCAATAATATGTCAAGCGAGTTAGAAAACTGGCCTGGCCTGATATTTTGTTTCAGAGTTATGGGCCTAAATTAGTCAGAAACTGGTCCAGCCAGATTTTTTGTTACAGAGTTATGGGTCTTAATTATTATGAATTCTGAACTTACTAGCTTTATAACTTGAACAAAGGTTCTAGATTTGACAACTGGCATATGATGGATAACCAGGTTATAGACATGCAACACTCTCCAGTTACCACCACAGCTGGAAACCTGTATCTTTGATGTGCACCTCTTGTTATATCTTGTTTGACAGAGCATTATATTCAATTAGCAAGGGTTTACTCTATAACCTATTTGCAGCAACATTAGGGACTTAGGGCATAAAAAACTAGGCAACTAAATCACTTTCTTTAGGCCTGGCCTCTGTCTCATCAAATGTTTTGGCACCCAAACACTTTTATTGGCTAAAAAAATATCCAGGTTGGCTATCTGTTTGGCACCAGACATTTGGGGGTCAGCATGAATATCTTACAGTGTTGGAAGTGGAAAATATAGCTATCAGATAGATTCTCTTACAAAAGGTAAAATTAGTGTGACCAATGATTCAGACATCGGTTCCAGAAAAGACCTGAAAATATGTTAATGCTCATTGTTGTGCTATATGGAATGAAAAACAGCCTTTCTTTTCGAATGAGAATTATTTTGAGAGTTACTGTTTTTTGAGTACATCATTGACTTGTAATTCAAGATTCTTATCAACAGATATACCAAGTGATCTACTCTGAATCAAGAATTACATTATAATAATGTAATTTTGTTGATATTTTTATTTACTGACAGAATTAAGATAAAAAAAATAAAGTGAAGCAGTCCTTGTTTAATGTGGTAAAACTATTTCTGTTCCACTGGTAAAATAGAATCAGTGATGTTTGTTTACATATTTAAATATTGAAGCTTTGTAGCTCAACAAACACTTTGAAAACCCCATAAAGTGGAGCTGTGCTTGTTTACTGCTGTAAATAAGTTTTGCTTTACTGGTAAAATAGGACCTGGAACCAGTGTCTGGTCTGGAAGTCATCTTAAGGGGTCTGCACAGGCACAAACGATTGGCCAAATTTGACTTCATACCTGTGCTACAGTCATGATGCAGCGAAAGATGCTGAATGTGTCCTTTAACAACAGTAAAGAAACAAATAAATAAACCTTTCACCCAACACAAACAGGAGACAACAAATAAGAATTTTCATTTTTTAACTAAAAGATATCGGAATGAGCTTGACAAGTTTTTATATTAGAGTATTTAATATTTAACACCTTTTTGAAATAATAGAAAACTAACTTGCTAATAGGGCATGATATTCAAATTTTAGTACCAATGACAGTATAAAAAACACTATTGTGGTATACCGGTACACCAGCATACAGTTAAGAAAATCAAGCAAAATACAATGAAATAGGCAACCCCATACACTTACATTAAATAATATATACAAGGGTCTATTTTAAAAAAATGATTAGCATACTTTCCATAATTTGAATCGATTCATTTTGTGTTTTTTGAATGTAAGAGAATTTCAAGGTGAATACTCCAGTTGAAACTGTATTTTAAAAGAGTAAAGCAAATTGCTAGTAGTGACTTATTCGGTCATGTGTGACCTGTGTTCAATGGTAGATATGTTATCCCTATTGGAGGTTCTGTTACTTGGAAACAATCAAATAAAATGAATGTGTAATGAAAAGTATTAGCTTTATATTTCTTTCACTCAATGACAAACAGTGATAAAATTTTGGAGGCGTGGTTGATATAGACCTACTGACACAAGGTAACTCTTTACATTTGATGACTTTTATTGTTATGTGAGGAAAAAAAAAGGAAATTGGAAGAACTGATGAAATGGCAATTTGTACCAAACACTGGACAAGTTGTGCAGTGTTGGGAACAAATGATTCATTTTTGAATAACTGATTGCTTTGCTCTTATTAGTTCCACCCTGTGTGTCTGGTAAGTGGGTGATTAGCTCATCAACTGTGGCAAATAAACACAGAACAAGGTATAATTTAAATCCATTTTTATGAATTTCCAAAGTTAAGACAGAAGAAACAGAAAGGAGCATAAATAAATCATTAACAATGATAAATAATTAAGTTGCCCATTTGTTATCTAAAAGAGACAGGCAATTTTTACCTTTTGCATTTATAGAATGTTCAGCATATACTGCAAGGCTTTTCGATTGTATAACTGGGTATAATCATCAAACAGAATGTGGTTTGCAAGTTATAAGATACTAAGGAATTATTTATTTAGGCTTAAAAAAAGATGTTTGTTTCCGTTATTTCAAACTGCCAAGTCTAAGCAATTTATTACAATTGCAGAGAAGCAAAAAAAAATGGCGATGTTTTTGCGGCTTTCTAAATCCTCTCCAAGTTGGACTAGAATCAATTCCAATGATTTTTATACGCCCGTTTTGAGAAAAAAAAAAAACAATCGTATTATGATATACCGCTGTCTGTCTGTCCATCCGTCCGTCTACATGTCGAACAATAACTTGAAAACGCTTCAAGCAATTTTTGTAATTTTTTGGTGGAAAGTATATGTTGATGGAAGGAAGCTCCCTTCGATTTGTGTCACTGTCCGATTTATCATTCCAGAGTTATGGAACCTCATTCGTCAAAATATAAGCAATTTTCCACATGTCGGACAATAACTTGAAAATGCTTAGAGCAATTTTCATGATTTTTTGGTGGCAAGTATATGTTGATGGAAGGAATCTCCCTTTGTATTTTTTTTAGCTCAACTTTGGCGAAGCCAAATTTGAGCTTTTGTCATGGCCTGTCGTCCATCTGTCCGCACGTCAACAATTGGATACGGCTCGGGCTAGAGGCCGTATTTATGAACCGATCTTTACGAAACTTCTTGGGTAACTTTGTTATGACCGTGGGACGAGATCGAGTGTTCTTGGGTGCGGTCCGAAATTCAAGATGGCTGCCAGCCGCCATTTTGTACTGACGATGCAGAAATCTGTTTTTTGTACAGAACTTCCATATGAAAGCTCTGATTTGAATAATTTTTTGTATGAATGTTTAGTATCATGGGGTACATCACATATAATATGGGTTTTTTTCTCGTACGTAAATTGTACAAATTAGACTAATTTTGATGTTTTTTGGTGTTACTTTCAGCACTGTAAGTGCAAATGCTAATACGGCTCGGGCTAGAGGCCGTATTTATGAACCGATCTTTACGAAACGTCTTGTGTACCTTTGGTATCACCGTGGGATGAGAACGAGTGTTTTTGGGTCCGGTCCGAAATTCAAGATGGCCGATGGCAGGCATTTTGTACAAAATTAGGTGCAATCAGACTTTTGCACAGAATTTCCATATGAAAGTGCTGATTTGAATAATTTTTTGTGTGAATGTTTAGTACCATGGGATACATCACATATAATACAGGTTTTTTTCTCGTGCAGAAATTATGCAAATTAGATGAACTTTGATTTTTTTCTGTGCGACTTACACACAGTAAGTACACATGTCAATACGGCTCAGACTAGAGTCTGTATTTATGAACTGATCTTCACGAAATGTCTTGGGTACCTTTGTTATCACCTTGGGACGAGAACGAGTGTTTCTGGGTGCGGTCTAAAATTCAAGATGGCTGCCAGTGGCCATTTTGTACCGAAATTAGGTCTAATCAGTTTTGTGTACACAACTTCTATACAGCTCAGACTAGAGGCCATATTTATGAACCAATCTTTACGAAACCTCTTGGGTACCTTTGTTATCACCGTGGGATGAGAGCAAGTGTTTTTGGGTGTGGTCCGAAATTCAAGATGGCCACCAGCAGCCATTTTGTTCCAAAATTAGTGCAATCAGTCTTTTGTACAGAACTTCTGTATGAAAGTTCTGATTTGAATAAATTTTTGTATGAATGTTTAGTAACATGGAATACATCACATATTGTAAGGTTTTTTTTTTCGTGCTGAAATTATGCAAATTAGATGAACTTTGATTTATTCAGTGCTACTTACACAATGTAAGCACACATGTCAATACCGCTTAGGGTAGAGGCTGTATTTATGAACCAATCTTCACAAAACTTCTTGGGTACCTTTGTTATCACCTTGGGACAAGATTGAGTGTTTCTGGGTACGGTCCAAAATTCAAGATGGCTGCCAGTGGCCATTTTGTACCGAAATTAGGTCCAATCAGTTTTTTGTCACAAGTTCTATACAGCTCGTATTTATGAACTGATCTTCACAAAACTTCTTGGGTACCTTTGTTTTCACCTTGGGACAGGAACGAGTGTATTTTGGGGTGCCTTTGTTATCACTGCTATGAGAACAAATATTTTTGGGTTCAGTCAGACCCACTCTGGGACTCAAAGATTTTTTTCTAGTTTAGCATCTGACTGTCACCCACCTTTACAATATTTTACCTGTACATTTGTTACAAGCAACGGTCAGTATTTATGTACAGACCATTACAATACTTTATATGTACCTTTGTTATCAGGTCATTACCTAGATGTTTGTCATTGCTGTGTCACATACTATACATGTACATGTCTTTGTCTTGACAAGTTGAGCTACAGTGTCATTGACACTTTCATTATTTGCAAAAAGGATAAATATTTACCTATCTGCATTTGAAACCAAAAATTGCATTTGATATTATATAGCTAAGATACAGTCATGTAGTTACATAGCTTGATTATTTGTTTCTTTCAACTGTTCTGAAAGATTTCCTTGAAATGGCAGTTGTATTGCTAATTTTATTTGTATACTAAATTACAGATCTTATTCAATCCAGGAAGTCCTGAAGGAGTAGGATTAAGTAATGGTGAAAGCTGTGAAGAATGTGGTCATAGCTGGGAAGATTTGCAAAAATAACCAAAGAAATGATGGAAAACAAGATTGACTGCAAATAAAATTAAAACTAAATCCGGTGAATATAATTTATATTTGTTTTCTGTTTATAATTGAACAATATGTCCACTTTAGAGCTCTGCGATACACCAAAATTTCAATGTGATATTGGTACCAAGTTAGTACCAATTTACTGTACCAATGCAGTCTTGAAATACCAGATTTTTGTTCGGTAATTGACACTTTCTGTCATTTGCTAAAACAATTTTACAAAAAAATTTTTCAATGAATGGAGACCAAAACACATCCTGAATTCAGTGGTTCTTTGATAGATTACTTAATTTCCATAGGTTTATATAAATACACACTTCTCTTGAATCAAACAAATGTGAAGTGCATTAGTCACCACAAGGAAATAGTTTTACAGTATAACCTGTCCATAGAAACCTCCCCTTCTGCCAGACAAAAGCAGTTGGTCAACACAGGTGGTCTGTCAAGACAAGCTCGACATTTTTGTAAGCCTTGTCAAGCAAAGATGATATGCAATAGAAATGAACGAACTGAAAATGTACCTAGAAGAAGAAGAAAAAGTACTTGAATTATTGAATTAATATACTTCTTGTGCTACAGCTGTTTTTTAGCTCGCATGACAGAAAGTCAGGGTGAGCTGTTGTGATCCCTGACCATACATCATCTGTTGTTTGTGATCAACTTGCCCTGCCTCATAGGGATGGGGGGGGGGGGGGGGGGGGGGGGGGTAGTAGTAAATGCTCCCAAATTTTAAAAAAAAGTACAGGTACAATGACTTTATATTTGAAACTGAGCTTCTGTTTGAGATGTAGAATCAAGTATGTACAAAATTCATAGGATAATAATTGCCTTTGTAATGGGAAGAGCAAGATTTTGGGCCCCACACAAAATTTCTATTTTCTGAACCAATGAGCCTTTTTCAACCAAATTTGGTATGTGGTATTATGGAGTTATAAGTACACGATTCAGAAAAAAGCACCGTAGGAACCCTGGGAAGTTAAGCATTGCTTGTTTACTGTGGTAAACAAGCTCTGTTGAACTGGTAAAATGGGACCTGGTCACCAATGCCTGGGGTGAAAGTCCTCTAAACTGGGCAGTATGGGAACAAATGTCAGTGAGTAGCTGGACTTAACTTTATATCCATGTTGCAGTCATTGTCAGCCAGTGTGCAGAAATATGTCACTTTGAGCAGCTTTGAGCACCAATATATAAATAAATTCAGAAAAAACATTTCCTGTATCCTTGTTGGAGCCCCAGGCTAAAAATAGAACCATTTTCAAACGCTAATAGTTTACTGTAGCAGGGTTTCCGCTAGACCGGCTGCGGGTCCGTCGACCGGACCCATTCCCCCTGCCGATCATACTATGATCAGTCAGAAAAGCTGGTGGTTAAAATGTCGAGTACAATGCTGTATCGTAACAACACTCAGGATCCTTTGTTTCCACGTAATATAGGCATAATTATGTTATATATTATGCCTACTATTACTGCTGACAACCTGATACCTTATAACCCCCAGACGAGAGGGGGAAACAAAGTTCAAATCCTAAACGTCACCTATAAAATTTCAGACTCAAATTGTCGTGTTTGGTCCGAAATTACTGGCTTTTATTTTGAGCGATAAATTATGTACTCGTTTTGGAAGCTGTCACTTGTTTCAAATGAGTGTGCAGGCTACTGTCAGTTGTTGTCTGAAACACGCCCACAACATATAGTTTTCACAGTCGTTGAATATCATCAAAAAGATACTGATTGAACACTGCCACTTTCGAGCGGCGCACAACTCATTGTGAAAGAACACTGCCACTTTCGAGTGTGCACAACTCATTGTGAAAAACGGGTGTTCAGAAATTAATGAGAAAGTGGTAATTAAAAATAAAAAATAATAACAACTCTGGTATTTGAGAATTATATAACAATATAACCAGGGATATGATTTATGACTTATTGGTTCAATAAAACATGCTCATTTATCATTTCATCATGCCCTGCAACATGTGAAGTTATGACTTTCAGTGTAAAATAAATTTTTTCGAATGTTGCCAAGGGAGGCAACTATTTTATTATTCATATTTCGCTGTGTAAATTTTATCTGGTCTTCATATTATGATTTTTTTATTGAGTTTGTGTGAAGCTATATTTTGTTTTATTTGTAAAAAATGTACATATTTAAAAAAAAAACAGCTATTTTTAAACAGACTATGTTTGTCTGTTTTCAAGGGGGTGGTTTGCAGTACTGATTGATTGACATACTTACGTCCATTTCTGGCTTCGACTTTCGAGAGTAACCTGTACAAAAAAAAATGAAAACAACACCGCATGGTTTTCTGTTTGTTTTATTCATTAAATTGAGGATTAAAACCCGAAATCTGAAAATGAAACCTATGTACAAGATAATTATGAATCAAATTCTATAAAATCGGTAGGCGGTTTCCAAAGAAACGTAACATACCCAGTGGATACTTGTCTTATATCGCCAATTTCAGCCGCATCCCAACGCGACTTGCAAGCACTATTACTCCCCCCCCCCCCCCCCCCCCCCACACACACACACACTGCAATTTATCCACTGCAAGCACCCCCTGGGCTTCTACACGAGTCAGTACGGTAAGTGCATGTGCATGACGTCACTAGTCCGCATCATGGTTCTTTTCGAATATTTGTGTTCTTTTGGGTTTGTATTTTTATGAAATCTCCAACCAAATGTAGTATTGTGTGTCCCGTGGGAATTTTGAAGAATTGTAGGAGGAAAAAATACATATTTTCCACATCAATTATTCAGCATTTTAGCGACCAGAGGCCACCCGAGA
Source organism: Pictodentalium vernedei (assembly GCA_031216915.1). Taxonomy (NCBI): domain Eukaryota; kingdom Metazoa; phylum Mollusca; class Scaphopoda; order Dentaliida; family Dentaliidae; genus Pictodentalium; species Pictodentalium vernedei. Next base: position 487,422,223 of record CM062291.1, on the reverse strand, counting down.
GCACCTAAAAATCAAAATTTGCCTGGGGGGAGAACCCCCACAGACCCCCCTCTATACGCACGTGTTGAAGGCACATGCGGCAGATGCCTTCGGCATGTGAGTTTCACTTTCTTCAAACTACCGGACCTAAAAGTTTTCGGAAACCCTGACTGTAGACAGCTGCTGGAATAAAAAAATGCTGAGTCAGCATATTTGCAGAAATTTAAAAAAATCTCCAGAATCACTGATCAGAATCTTTTGATATTTGGGATACAACTTCTGGGGCAGGGGGAGGGGGATACAAATTTGTTAATATTAAGCTACTTGGTTCATGTTTGGGGGATACAAGTTCGTTAAAATTAAGCTCCTCAGTTCATGTTTGGACAAATTTTACCTTGATGCGATATGAGAAGTACTCTATCAGGCCTGGCCGTTTGAGGGGAGCTATTGCTCCGGCTCTCCTTGGCTCTCCTAAAGGCAAATTGAGGAGAGCTATGATTGCTCTCCTTAAACTGTAATGGCTCTCCTCAATTTTCATATTAATAACCTTGTATAATTGATATTAGTGTAGAATAGCTCCCCTGAAACAGATTTAGGAGGGCCATAGTGGCTCCCCTGGATTTTTCAAAAGGTCAGGCCTGCTCTATAAAGAATCTTCTTCTCCATGTCGACCAGTCAGATATTCTTGGTCCTTTGATATTTGGGATTGGGAGGGGGCAGACTCAGAGTGTAAGTAACTATCAAAAATGTTCTAAATTAAAAAAATTGTTTGTTTTCTTGGTTGTACAATCATTTTGTGCTTTCTGGAGAGCAGATATGAATTAAAAAGAGATATGTTAAAAGGAAAACCTTAGCAGTTGAAAAAAAACCTCTCTAACAGATATGACATAACAATCAATTAATGGCTGCTCTACAGCAGAACAACAAAACAGAATGGTGAAGGAAAGAAACTGTCATCTGCGGGTGATGAAACAACCCAGTAGATTTTTATAGAGTAAAACCGATTGGTGCATTACCACATTGATCACTCACAACAGGTAGTCACTAACACTAGTTTCATTGGTGCATTACCACATTGATCACTCACAACAGGTAGTCACTAACACTAGTTTCATTGGTGCATTACCACATTGATCACTCACAACAGGTAGTCACTAACACTAGTTTCATTGGTGCATTACCACATTGATCACTCACAACAGGTAGTCACTAACACTAGTTTCATTGGTGCATTACCACATTGATCACTCACAACAGGTAGTCACTAACACTAGTTTCATTGGTGCATTACCACATTGATCACTCACAACAGGTAGTCACTAACACTAGTTTCATTGGTGCATTACCACATTGATCACTCACAACAGGTAGTCACTAACACTAGTTTCATTGGTGCATTACCACATTGATCACTCACAACAGGTAGTCACTAACACTAGTTTCATTGGTGCATTACCACATTGATCACTCACAACAGGTAGTCACTAACACTAGTTTCATTGGTGCATTACCACATTGATCACTCACAACAGGTAGTCACTAACACTAGTTTCATTGGTGCATTACCACATTGATCACTCACAACAGGTAGTCACTAACACTAGTTTCATTGGTGCATTATCACATTGATCACTCACAACAGGTAGTCACTAACACTAGTTTCATTGGTGCATTACCACATTGATCACTCACAACAGGTAGTCACTAACACTAGTTTCATTGGTGCATTACCACATTGATCACTCACAACAGGTAGTCACTAACACTAGTTTCATTGGTGCATTACCACATTGATCACTCACAACAGGTAGTCACTAACACTAGTTTCAGGTAAGAGGACCCTGCGATGAAACTAGAAAAAGTTTTGTGTTCCTTGAAATCACTGACATGTACATACCGGTAATTTGCTTATGCATATACATTGTAACAATCACAACTGGATGCATTTAATTTTCTTTTTCAGGAGGTCAATCCATTGTCTTGAAATACAACTGAAAAAGAGTACAGCCGACTGAAGACAAAATACAAAGGCAGCATACTGAATAGAGTTCTGAGATGCAACTGATTTGAGTGATGATTTTTGGAAGTCTGGTCAACATTCAAAAGTCAAATTTTTCAAAGTACATCAACAGGCAATTAATGCCTTCAAGTTAAGAAAGAGAACTTTTGAAGAGTTGTCACATTAAATGCAAAATGACATCCACAGTGTTCTATTGTATTGAACAGAAAAAGATAATTTATTGTTTGAATTGAGTCCAAGTCATGGATTGATATCATTGTTAATTTCTGAGGGGCTTTATGTGGAGAAATTTATTTATATGCTTAGGGAATTTTTGAAATATTATATTGACATTGAAATACCTGAATGTACATGTTTTCATGAAAAGGTGTAGCTAATGTTTGACAACCAAGATCCAATAAATAACTAATAAATATTATGATTTTGAAAGAAATTTACTAGATGGTAGTGTAGTGGAAGAGTATTGTAGTTGGAGTAGCCAATCCAGTGATAACGAACTTTGATATAATATAGTTCTCAGTTTGATTTGGCATTCGACCACCTGTCAAGCTCTCAGGCCACCAGTCCAATTCTCTTCACAAGTTGACGCAATTATGAAATGCCTGTTTACCCAATACCCATGTTTTGTGGATATTTGTGCACAAACTATATAAAGTAATGTGACATCCTTGTACTTGCAAAGATATACAGTTATTCTTTTGTGATCCAGTTATAGATATTCCAATCAATAATATTCAAATTATCTTGAAAACACTAAGATATTAGTACAATTGGTGAAACCAAGCAACATAATCATGAAATTACAGTTGTTGTGAGTCTTCATTTCTGATGGTAATATCATCAAACAACCGGTCAAATTAAGTCTCTGATGAACAACATTTCTTATACTGATTCTAAGAAAATGAATCTTTATGGTATTTTATTGAATATGCTCATCTGGAATATTTCACTTGGTTGGAAAAGCATACCTAGGGTTTGCTTTTCCAATCATCTAATGTATTCCAGGCGATTGAATTTAAAAAATGCCAACTGAAATATTGATTAAATCGGAACATACGTGATGGGCTATTTGAACGCTAGACTGGTTTCAAGTGAAAACAGGTTCAGGGCAATGTCAAGATGGAAGCTGTCGAATTTCATTGAAAAACATGACCGCCAGTAGCCATCTTGGATTTGGATATAAACTTCCAACAATTCCTTTACCACACCCTACATGCCACAGCTCTCACTCACACAGTCCCAAATTTCACATGTGGCTTTGGGGCAATGTCTTGTTGGGAGTTACAAAATTTGTTCAAATTTCCTTGAAAAATATGGCCGTCAGCGGCGATCTTACATTTGGTATATAAATTGTCAACAATTCCATTAGCACACCCTAGAGGCTGCATTTCTCACCCGATCTTTTCTCAAATTTCATATGTAGATTTGGTGTGATGTTTGAATGGGAGCTATCGAATATTTCTGAATTTTGTTAAAAAACATGGCTGCAAGCAAACCATCTTCGATTTGGATATAAATTCCATTAGGTATCACGGAACTAAATATTTTCTCATAGGCAACCATTATAACTTTCAGGCAAAAAAAAAATATGATCGCATCACTTTAATTTGGGCATTCAAATATCTTTGTCAAGTATAGCCCTTCAGACAACTTTTTCTGACCCCAAAACAGGGGGTCATGCGACAAATAAGAGAGAAAAATTAAATTAACAGCAAGGGAAGTACTGGTCATGTGCACATATTTTTCAGGGAATTCCGTACAAAAACTCCCGAAATGTAAATTATATTTTTTAGGTCCAACCCTCTTTTTTTATCTGAAATATTCATCAGTAATGCTAGATGTCAATAGAATGCTTCAAACATTTATTGAAACAATTTATTTTCCCAAGGATGTTTATTTTTTAGAGATTGCATCACTTCTGAGTACAACATTTCAAGGCGGGTATTTCTAATTCAAATATTTAGTTCAGTGATACCATTAGCACACCCTGCAGGTCTCATCGCTCACCTGATCTTGTTTGAATTTCATATATAGCTTTGGTGCGATGTCTAGATGGAAGCTATCAAATTTTTCTGAATTTTGTTGAAAAACATGGCTGCTAGCAGCCATCTTAGATTTGGCATATAACTTGTCAACAATTCCATTAGAAGACCCCACAGGCCACATCCCTCACCGATCATTTTTAAATTTATGTACCTTTGGTGTGATGTCTAGATGGGAGCTATCAAATTTTTCTGTCAGTGGCCATCTTGGATTTGGCAAAGAATTGTCAGCAATTCTATTATCAGACCCTACAGGCACACCTCTCACCCTACCTTTTTCAATTTACAGTTGGGTCTACCACTCCCAAGACAAGGTAACACTTCAAGGACACACTTCATCATGTCCCATCATTAAGGTCAGTTCCATTTAGAGGGGTTTTTTTTAGGGTTGGGTGGAGTGCATGTCTTACTCTTCCGACATTTCTTGTTTTAATTTTTTTCAGTTGCACATAACAGTTCAACACAAAACCAATTATTTTAATGTATCCCACTTGCTGTAAAGTTCATGGAAAATCAGGGCATTGAATTAACCCTAGGAAATATGCATTGCCAAGGTATTTGTCGACCTAAATCCATTTTCCTGGGTAATAAATTTGCCGAGGCATTTTAATGAATGTTGTGATTTTTAAGCATATGTTCAATTTTAGGGAACACCTAACTTTAAGGATTATCTCATTAAAAATTTGTTTTGAGGTTGATTTTGATGTTGATATATCAATGTTTATTCTAAACATAATTTGCAGTGTCTGAGATTTGAGGTAAATTCACTGAATGCATTGAAGCCATCTCATGACCTGTCCAGTTGACAGGCTATTGTAGTGTGTTAAAAACAAAAGAGCATCAAACCCAATTTTGTTGATTTAATGTTTCTTGAACTAATATATAAACCATAATTTACTTTATTCAAAATTGCCAAGGCAAATGGTGTTGTTTGACGAGGAAACACCGTTTTCTCAGTCAATTTTTTTTTTTGTGGCAAAGTTTCCTAATTAAATGCCCTGGAACATAGACTGATACTATGTCATGCATGGAGATGAGCAATAACTTCTATTTTCAAATAAAATATGTTAAGCAATGTTTCCATCAATGGACTACTTAAAGACATGGGATTATTTTGTTGAAGCTTTGGTTTCACTTCATGAGTTTTTTTTTAAAGAATTCAAGTATTTATCTCTAGGTGGAACTTCCAGTGAAGGATTGTTTAAGTTTCTAATAGTAGGGTATGTGTGAAAGAGATCAAGACATTTCAAATTCTCTTCATCATAATCCCAGGGAGCTTGTGAGAGAGGTGAATTGTGTCCATATTTTTACACCTGATTGAAGAATTGAATAGTACCATTGTTTTTTTTTTAGCTCACCTACTGTGAAGTAGAGTTGAGGTAATGTCATGACACTGGTTGCATCTGCGCCCATGTCCAATTTTGTAAGAGTTTGTGGTTAAGTAAATTTCTTTGAATCCAGTAGCACCAGGGCTTTCAAATTGCAGTTGTTGGTTATTTAGGACTATGACTACGGTACTTAACTCGTTTTTGTAAGAATTTTTACATTTTTATTCTTTCAGGTGAAAGCTTATTCAATTGTCTGTTTTAAGGGGTCGTGTTAAAGTAAAGTTTATTGCAAATTATGGTGATCTACATTGCTCACAGGTGTGTTTTATTCCAAATGTAGTTTCTTTTAACCCTTATACTAAGCTTGTGTGTTATTTTTTTTTTAACCATTTACCCAACGAAATGCCCTCATCCGCCCATGTAATATGCAAATTCAGCAGTTGAAAAAATATTATTTTTCAAAAAATGTCAACAAAACCATATCATGTGACCCCTCGTTGGAACAAGCTCATTCCAACGAGGGGTCACATGATATGGTTTTGTTGAAATTTTTCAAAAAATTTGAAAAAATGATATTTAAAATAAAAAATTTTGATATCGTCTGCATTGGCTAAAGGTTTAAGCAAAAAATCTTGGAACTTGTAACAATTAATGTTTCGATTAGCTCGAATATTATGTTATTTTGCCCGTTTTTCTTTTTTTTCACCACAAAATCTGCAAACCTGTACTTGTAACAGTTAATTTTTTGGTCAGCTCCAACATCCGAATTGTAAGAGTTTCTTTTTAAATTGATTTCTTCAAACCCAGTGGACCCAGGGCTTTTATATTGTGGTTGCTGGTTGTTTAGGTACATGACGACAGTACTTGACCCTTATATTCTGGAAATTGTTCTTCAAATTTTTTTTAGGTGAAAACATAATCAATTTTCCTTTTTAAGAATCTACGTTGAAGTAAACTTATTGCACATTATAATGATCTATATTGCTTATAGATGTGTTTTCTTGTGAATGTAGTTTCTCTTAGCCCTTCTACTTAGTATATGTGCTGTTATTTTGGTCGTTTTTCCTTTTTTCAGCAAAAAATCTGTGAACTTGGGACTTGTAACAATTAAAGTTAACTCCAATATTTGAAATTATAAGAGTTTGTGTTTGAGTTTGTTTCTTCAAAAACAGTGGCCCCAGGGCATTCAACTTAAAGCTGGGGTTTTTTTAGGACCATGACAACGGTACTTAATGCCTTTTTTTATTTTTGTTTATTTTACGCATGAAAACTTAATATTTTTATACTGTACCAATGACCCAGACTTAGCTGGTGCTAACTCTAACAAAACCAGGGCCAAACACAAATTTTGCCCCCCAATCCCCAAAATTTGCATCCAAAACAAAAAGAAATCATGTCCTAAAGGACCTCCATACTACGCCTCTACTGCGCATGCGCAGTGACGCAGTCGTCCCGAAATTGGCGCCAATTATCATTCTCTGTTTGGCCCTTCATCAGTCAACATCTCACTGATCTTTGTGCTTGTAAATCTCAGTTTAAAGGATGCCAGACACGTAATTTTTGGAGAAAATGTGATTCTAAGGAGGATAGAAGGAGAGGAAAAAGAAGTGGCAAAAAATAACCAGGGCTGTACTTAAAATTTTTTGATGAAATTATGTTAAGTTGCCTATTTTCGAGGCATGGGCCTCTTGTTGTCATTCTTGCTAATTGTTGCACTGCTTATTCAGTGTTTCCTCTCCCCTAGCCTTCTAAAGTCCCCCCTTGCAATTCTCCCATGCTTTTGGCATATTTTTGAGAAATTTCATTTCTAAAATTTCCTGGGAGAGTTGCTTGGTTACAGAATGTTTTCTGTTATTTTCCCCATAGTTACGTTTTCACCCATGGGTGTATAACGTTTGTGTTCTGCATCTTCCATCTGATGTTCTACAGATTCTCCCCTGGGAGTCTCTGTTTTGCATCAGATAGAGTGTAATTGATGACTGATTCCGGGCCAGTTTTTTCAGTGCCTGGAGTCATGTTTTCTAGTGTGTTTACACTGTTTGTTTTCATTGGCAACAGCCTTTTTTGAGGGGGGCTGTTTGCCTTTGTTGTAGTTTATCTCATTATAAGATACATTTATATTATCCGAAAGTGTCTCATTAATTATTTTATATAAATTTAAAATTTTTTACCACACTTTGCCATCGGATCCATCAGGGCTCAACGTTACTTTTCAGCAACTTGGGCTTCGCTGAAAAAATATTTTTTCAAAATTATTTTGTTTTGCAATTGTTTTTTCATTTATTAATGGATCATGTTATTATGTATCTTTGTGTCAGGGGTTTTTGCGAGTAACTAAGACTTATTGTTGTTCTTTCACAATGAAGGGACGTTGTTCAAATTGTAATAGGAAGAAATCTTCCTCTGACTTTCATGATCATTGTATTAATTGTAGTCAGTGTTCTCGCATTAATCCCTGTCCTATATGTGAACATTGGGATGAGAAACATTGGAAACGTGTGTCACGATATGTTGTTTCTGGAGAAAGAGCGATGCCGGCTCTTTCTCCGCAAGGTCACTCTACTCTCTCAGTTTCTATTTCAGAGGAACCAGAACAGGGTGATGTTTCCATGTTATCTTCTTCAAGTGTGCATCCGTCATCACAAATGAATTCAGAGCTAGCGGCAAAAGTGCTCATGGAGATTAGACAAATGTCGTCCGCTAGCTCGCCCGGTGTAGCGTCCATTCACCGAATGGTTCGGCAGCCGGGTTCGTCCGATGCGGTCCAAGAGGAAATTTTGGGTGATGCGAGCACTAGAAACATAATAGATGCACACCCAGTGACGGCGGATAGTAAGCGAGAACGGAGGAAGCCTTTTAGTCCGGTTCCTAGCTCGTCCAGGTCCAGCCGGGCCGTGAGCGAGAGAGGTCCCTCTCTCGTACAACAACATCTGGGACCAGATGTTGTGGTACAAAATGTGTCTTTAGCGGAGCATACGTCCGTCGCTCGGGACGCTCCATTGTATAAGCAGTCCGCAGAGACTGTTAAGGCTTCCTCTTCTCGTCAGCGCACACGACCGCACCTTGGCTGCGTGACCGCCGATATATTACCAGCTTCGCCGATGAAGGATTCTTCGGCGACCAGGTCACACCATCCGGCAGCCAGGGATTCAAGACCGATGGACTCTGGACGTTCGCATAGGAAAAGTATGCGGGAGCCATCTGATGCGGAGCTGCCCTCGGCGAAGCAGCGAAAGACTGTGCCTCCGCAGGTCTCGACGCCGGACATTCTTGTGCAGATAGCACAGCTTATCGCAGCATCCCAGCAGCCGACAGAAACGGTGTCGGATCGAGAATTATCCGACGACGCTGGGTCGGTACGCTCCGCCGAAGCATCGGGGGCGGACGACCGGGAACATCATGAGGTCCGACCGGATGGTGAAAGGGATACGGATGACTTGGAGTTATCCCTTTCGGAACAACATAAAGCTGCCGTGGACTTCATCCGGCACTTTCTCCCTCAAGTTGTTCCGTCGGGCCAGACTGCTGCGCTTCCGGACAAGAGAATTATAGCGTCATTGGACTCTGAATTTTTTGAGCGGTTCAGGGACATCGCTCCCGAGTTTCCGTCGCAGTCCAATAATGTTGCAAGAACATTTGAATTATTGAACGACGCTATATTTAAACTTGCTTCCAGGACGGGGAAAGCAGGTTTCTTGTCCGCTAATACTCTCAACCTGCCTTTCATTAATGCAAGGAATAAATTTGATACGGCAGGACAGGGTATACCGAGAGTTCCTCTGCGTATGGACGACGAGGCGGAAGACTTAGAGCTATCATTACCGTCGTCAGCTTCTATTCCAACCGCGGTGTTGGAAACAGCTATTGCGTCTAACAGAGCCAATTTAGATGCCTTATCTTACGCAGATCACCTTACTAAGGCGTTATCACTGCGCCTTCAAGGGGAAGAGTTTCAGGATATACAATCCTCTTTAAGACTTCTTTCAAGGGCAGTAGCTTATTCCACGTGTAACTCCGCCCTTTCAGTGGCAAATCTGGAGTTGGTTAGACGTGACGCAGCCCTAGCTACATCCACACTAGTGGATTCTAAGGTGAAGAACTCTCTTAGAGTCGCTTCGGTCTCAGGAGAACTTCTCTTTGACGGCAAGCTTTCCGCTATTTATGATAAAATTAAAAAGAAAGCTAATGATTCTCTGTTGTTCAGATCGGCTCCTAAGAAGTCGGATACAGCAGACACGAATAAGACAGGCACTTCTGGGTCTAATGCGCCCAAGAGAGGTTCCTATAGAGGTTCCGGTGCGTCCTCTTGGTCTTATTCGAGAGACCGTCAGGATAGCGACTCTCGTTCGGGACGTCCTTCAGGCCGGGACAATCGGTCGGACGCCCCGAGGTCGACGAGGCGAGGTGCGGGTCGTGGAAGACGTGGTTTCTCCTACCGCAGGCCTCGCAGGTCCAGGAGGTGATGGCTTAAACCTCTATCGCGTTCCGGTTGGCGGAAGGTTGTCGAGTTTTTCACAAGAGTGGGCGTCGATTACGGACGACCCTTGGGTGAGAGGAGTGACTTCGGAAGGTCTGAAGATATCCTTCAAACGAAAGCCTCCATTAACTCGAAGTCCAAAGTGGACTCATCTTCCGTCAAATCCACAGAAAAGAGACGCTCTGTTATCAGAGGTGCAGTCTCTTTTAATGAAGAACGCGGTAGAGGTCGTAGAAAACCAGGAATCTCTGGGATTCTACAGCCATCTGTTTCTGGTTCCGAAACCAGACGGCTCGTTCCGTCCAGTCATAGATTTGAGCTGGATAAACAAGCTGATCGTCGCTCCGAAGTTTTATATGGAGACGATTCGATCGGTCAGAGCGAGTATTCGGGTGAACGATTATGCAACGAGCATAGATCTCAAAGATGCGTACTTTCACGTCATGGTACATCCGACATTCCGAAAGTATCTACGCTTCGCAGTCCTTGGAGTGGTGTATCAATTCCGGGCGATGTGCTTCGGATTGAATCTAGCACCCTGGGCTTTCACTCAGGTAATGAACTCGGTAATGATCTACTTCCGAGCTCATTCGTCTGCGGTAACGTCGGCCTACCTGGACGACATTCTTCAGAGGTACGGCAACGAGTTAACGCTTCAGAACGATGTTCAGAATCTTCTTCTATTGCTCCGACGTCTCGGTTTTATAGTAAACGAGGAGAAGTCGGATCTGGTGCCGTCCAAGTCATTCACTCATCTGGGAATGAGCTTCGAGACGCACAACAATCTCGTTCGTCTGCCATTAACCAGAGCGAAATTAGTCAGTTGTTACGCTCGCTATTGTCTGCACGCAGACAAAGTCACGGCGAGAGAATTTATGAGACTGATAGGTCTGTGCAGAGCCGCCGCAGATCTCATTCCGATGGGGCGGCTACGCACACGTCCTCTTCAAATTTTCCTGACTCAGAATTGGAGTGTGAAAATTCATTCGCTCGATGTAGACGTTCTCTTGTCAGATCAAGTGAAACAAGAGATTCAGACTTGGGCAAACATTCAGTGGTTAACTCAAGGAGTTCCGCTGCAGTTGCCGGATCCGAGTTTTACCGTTATGACGGATGCCAGTCAAACAGGTTGGGGTGCATCATTAATCCCAACGGATTCGAGATGCCAGGGTGTTTGGGATCCGCAATTCCTGTGCAAGCACATAAACATCAAGGAAATGATGTCAATTTGGCTTGCGTTACGTCACTGGATGGACATTATTCACAATGCTCATGTCCAAATCCTATCCGACAATACGACAGTAGTGGCGTATATACGGAATCAGGGAGGCACTCATTCAGTTCCGTTGTTCAATTTAACGGAAAGAATCCTTCTGTTTGCGTTAGAACATCACGTTCTTCTTTCGGTCCGTCACATACCGGGTCGTCTGAATGTGCTAGCAAAGGGTCGCTTGTTGCCGTCGGAGTGGACTCTCAACAAACAAGTATTCAATCAGATTTGCTACCAATGGGAACGGCCAATGATAGACTTATTTGCGACACATCTCAACAATCAGTTGCAGACGTATGTGTCTCCGTGTCCGGATCCAAGAGCATTTGCAGTAGACGCTCTGTCGATCCCTTGGGACGGAATGATAGGATATGCGTATCCTCCAGCGCCGTTAATTCAACAAGTATTGCTAAAGATAAAACAATCTCAATGCAAGATTCTGTTGGTAGCATCTCTGTCGCCACAGAGACCGTGGATAAATCTACTCAGGTGTCTGTTGTGGGACCTACCGCGGAAGCTTCCTCCACGGGAGGATCTTCTTTCGCAGGGGAAATCGCGCCAACTCCATCACAACCCGCAAGGTCTCAACCTTCACGTTTTTCCGTTGTGCGGTCCTTCTTGCATGGCAAGCACTTTACAGGACGAGCAGTGGGCGCGATTTCTAACTGTAGGAGGACCTCCTCTTCGCTAAACTATGCGGCTAAGTGGAAGGTTTTTCGTCGTTGGTGTAGGGATCATTCTGTAGATATATTCGACCCCTCTATACCAGACATTGCAAACTTTCTAGTATACTTGTTTGACGAAATCAAACTGCAGCCTGTTACTATAAAGGGTTATAGATCTATGTTATCTGATACCTATGCACATCATGATAGTTTACAAATCGGATCTAATGTCTCTTTATCGAAGTTGGTTAGAAACTTTTCGATAAATAGACCCAGAACTCTTAGATTAATTCCTAAGTGGAATTTAGCTTGGGTTCTCCTTAAATTGAAGGAAAAGCCATTTGAACCTCTTGGGACAGTAGATTTCAAATTCTTATCTTATAAGACAGCTTTTCTCTTAGCTTTCTCTTCTGCTAGAAGAGTCAGTGAGCTTCATGCACTATCGGTGGATGATTCTCATTATCGTAGTGTTGGGAACACTATCACCTTCACTACTAATGTGGGTTTTTTAGCTAAGAATCAGGCTCCTAATAAATATCCGGAACCTATTGTTATTAAGGCTCTTCCGTCTTCAGACGGGCGTAGGTAGGCCTTTACTCTGTCCTGTTAGAGCACTACGTATCTATAAACAGAGATCTCAGTTTATCAGAAAGGGACGGAAACGTTTCTTTCTGTCTTTGATGCCTAATAGAAAGGACATTTCAGTCCATTCTATTGCTAGATGGATTCAGTTAACTATCCGTACTGCTTATGAAGATTTATCTTCTCAGCAGTCTGTGCTTAAGATTTCTGCTCATGAAGTAAGAGCTCTTTCTACTTCCTGGGCTTATGCTAATAGTGTTGCTATTACAGATTTAATGAAGGCTGCTTATTGGTCTCAGCCATCCACATTTACGAATTTTTATCTCAGAAATATTGGGTCCATTTCTGGAGACCTGCATTGTTTAGGTCCGTTATCTGTTGCTCAGAATGTCGTCCACTAAACAGTTGCAACTATAGTTATGCAGGCTTTCTGTTCTGGCAGTGACTCCGTCCAGCTGCCCTCTTCTGGGCTATTTGACCCAGGGCAAGGGGAAGGGGGGGGGGGGGGGGGGGCAGGTGTTCCCTTAGGTCACCTGCTTTATAGTGAAAAGCAAGGGAATGCCTCCTCCAAGTCAGTATTTCTGAGTCGCTTCCGGGATGGTTTTAAAGTGTAATATTAATGTTTAAATTCATTCATGTCTTATTTTTAAAGTGTAGCTCGGTGTGAAGCATTTGTATATGTCAAGTGTCAAACGGGCTTTAATATACAATACTCGGACACTTTTAAATGACTATAAAGAGTCTCAATTCTCTGGACTACTTTATTTATTGGCTTGCTTTAAAAATAATTAGTATAAGGGTTATACTGGATGTTAATAGAGAACATGAATGTTATTGTGCTCAATTATTAAGGGTAGTGTATCTTTCTAATTTAATATTAAATAAGAAAGATACATGTAAAGCCTAATACTCCTTTTCTCCTTAAGAGGTTACCTCTTTACTATATAGTTGAGCTTATTGGATTTTCCTCTATGTCCTAGGCCCTCCAGCCTGTTTACTATTCAGCTAAGTCTGGGTCATTGGTACAGTATAAAAATGTTAAAAAATTTATAGTAATTTATATATTTTTTATACTTACCAATGACCCAGACGGGGATGGCCCTCCCTGGAGTTGGGAACTCTTGCCTCCCCGCTGAGTACATAGTGCTGACCAGGCACTGCCAGTAAGAATGATAATTGGCGCCAATTTCGGGACGACTGCGTCACTGCGCATGCGCAGTAGAGGCGTAGTATGGAGGTCCTTTAGGACATGATTTCTTTTTGTTTTGGATGCAAATTTTGGGATTGGGGGGCAAAATTTGTGTTTGGCCCTGGTTTTGTTAGAGTTAGCACCAGCTAAGTCTGGGTCATTGGTAAGTATAAAAAATATATAAATTACTATAAATTTTTTAACTTTCTGTTGTAAGAAGTTGTGTTAAAATAATTTGTTTACCTCATCTACTTAAAAGAAGTGGTATTTTTATGTGGTGACTGCATTGGCGAAAGCATCAGACGTATATTCCAATTTCGAAAAAAAATTGTGTTTAGGCCATTTTCTCGAAGTCTCAAAGTAATTTCTAATTTTACCAAAAATTGTCAGCCCAAACTTGGTCAACACCTGTTGTAAGAATTAGCATTTAAGCCAGCTTTTGTGCAGATTGTGACTCTTCATTGTTTTCAATACAATAATGTCTTTCGGTATTGAGCCTACTGTGTGCAAAGATTTAACTGTGGGGGGGGGGGGGGGGGGAGGGGTTCTGTCAAAATTGCATATTTTATCTCAGGCTTGCTAAATTTCAGATTGTAAAAGTTTAAGGTGAGTTGTTTCTGAAGTTCTCTGTCCAGGTCATTCATATTGTAGACTTGGATTGCTGAATACCTTTCAGTAATATTAACTGTGTTAATCACAATATATCACATTAAAAATTAAATAACAATTATTTGGAGTGATATAAACAATAAAAATGCAGCTTCAAGGAGCTTTCTAGACATAGGATCAACTATATCATTAATGAATGTAGATGAGCGACCGGAATGTAACATCCCTCTTGTTATATTTCATACTTTAGCTCAAAGATGGAATAGACATTGGGATCTTTCAAGGTACAATCATGCAATGTATTTTAGAGAAAAGTTAGGTGTAATGCTGGATGAAATTTGTTAAATTGTTGATTTGATGGTTAACTGCTAGTGAATTGAATTATCATTTGTTAATAAATAATGGTTGAATAATTTTATTTATTTATTTATTTATTTATTTATTTGTTTATTGGGGTTTAATAATACTTGTGACAGTCAAGGTCACCTTGTGTTGGAATAAAATTTATCAAAAAGTTCCCATAGGCACCAATAAATTGTAATAAAATAATTTTATAAACATTGTTTTCTACTGCCTCAGTGAACTTCAAGACAAAAGAGGCTTTCAACACTTTTTACTCAAGGCTGCTTTGTACATTCCACCAGTTATTTTCATCAACTTTGTTTTATTTTGTCCTCAAAATTTGTTTCCCTACTTTTTGGATGGAGACTGCAGGAAAATGACCAGAGAAATGTTATTTTGAATAAAGTCTCCTTCTCTTTGTTGTTAAAACACTTTTAATTTTGTTAGGAAAAAACAAGTTGATATTTTATTTTATCGTACAGTTTTTAGCAGCTATGAAGAAATTTATCTACATTTTTAACAAATTATGCAGTGCATTTACCCTTTAAGTTGTGATATCAGAATAGTTGCAATTCTCAAAAGAGCAAACATATTAATTCCTGTCGAGCCAATGTAATCTTAAGTGATTTGGGCTTGCTTGAGTAGCCAATTTTTAAACAGCTGTAAGTTATAATATATACCTATTGTCCTGTAAAGCATACTTTACTCTCAGCTATTTGACTGTTTGTTTATTGCTGGATGTCACATTGATGTTCACTTCAACTTTGTATGTCTTGTTGAAAAGTTTATTATTAATGGCATGGTATGATTGTGGCAAAATAAATTATCAGTACAATAACAATGTCTTGAAATCAATTTCTATTCCCCATTTAATTAACCTTTGTTGAATCTGAGCATAATGTATACTATAAATTGTGAAATGTTACTTTGTTTATTTACCCATGGGAGTCCCAGGAAGTGAAACAGTGCTTGCTTTCTATGGTAAACATTTTCTGTTTTACTGGTAAAATACGACCCTGTAATCAACGCCTTGGGTGAAAGTCCTCTAAGGTGGGCAGCATATGTTTATATTGCCATAGATTGCCATAGATGCTGAATGTGACTTTAAACACCTATAAATAAATATAGATTATCATTTTTCTTCCCTCATAAACTGGGATCGGGATAGTACTATGAACAAAGGAGGTGGAATGAGTGATGAGATGAAAGTACATATACATGTACCTCCATCCAGAAGTCTCTCGATCTCCCTATTGGACAGTGCACTACCTTTTCGACCATTGAACAGGCAGGCAATTAGTCTGAGTCATTATCTCCTGCTCTAACAATTGTTTTTCTCAAGATATTAGTTTGCAGAAAAGCTCTTAAACATTTGAGTTGGATAAAGTCAAAATTAGTTTGAATTCTTACTCATGGGGAAAAACAGCATAAACTTTCAAAAACTACTGAATTAAATTTTATAGGTGATAAAAATTGCTGGCTTTTTTCTAATATTTAACTTGCCTCCACACAAATGGCTTTAAATCCATCTGTCTTTCAGCCATTCACAATATGGTATGGTTGGACATCTCCCCACAAACTCAGCATAGTATTAGGAGTGGTATATAAGGGGTGAATGCAATAAGCAACCTAACTGGTGAACCAGAAAACCAATTCCCAAGTGGAAAGGTCTGTAGAAGAGTCCAGTGTACATGTACTGGTAACATGGATTCCTTCTGTCACTCCGAGAAATCACCAGAGCACATGTAATGGCCTTTTAAGGCTAAATATTTTGGAAATGATGGGCCACTTTAAGTTTCTCCATCTCCACCCCATAATGCTAGAAGTTTATAACTTGAAAACAAAATCTTACACAAATACTTGAGTACCGGTAAAATACTTTTGTCTGATCATCGGGCCTCAGTATTTTTGCATGATTTGCACAAGAAATTCAGCTTATTTTACATTATTGGAATCCACTTACTTTATTTCCATACTTTTTCTTTGAGTGAACAATTTACCAGCAGCAAAACTGTAACTGAAAAAAACATTGTAACCAGCCTTCTATCAGTCAAACAATGATTTGATTCAACACTAATGTGGGCTAAGTAGCACTGAGTATAACTGGAAAACTCTTTCAAAATCTCTTGCAAGAACTTTGTGTCTGCCATGTAACAGTTTGTTGACTCAGCTGATGAGGTATTAGGTTTTAAAAACAAGCTCCTGATATCCTATTTAGGGGTGTCAGTGGATTGTAAAATATTCGGTCTTGTCCGGAAAGGCAAATTACATGGTTTCACACATAATTCAACTTTTTAGAATAAGAAAAGAGGCTGAGATTTGTTGCTTGACTCGCTGCTTCCATGGAGTAGCACAGTCTGTTGTGCAAAACAAGTGTTTGAATGCTTACTTCACAGGGTTCTCATAGATCTTTGAATTTCTTGAAAGTGCTAGCATTTAGAAGTTCCCTACCAGTGACTTGAAAAGTCATTAAAATTTAGAAACACTTTTTTTTCAGCTCACCAGGCCCAAAGAGCCACACGGGCTATTGCCATCACTTGGCGTCCGTCACCATCAGTAGACTTTTCATATCTTCATCTCTGGAACTGCTGAGCGGATCAGAGTTTATTTATTTTGCCAATTTTACGCTTATGTCATAGTAATCTATCACTGGAACGAATTTTGTATGGCTTGAGCAATGTGTTATAAGAATGAGAATTGTGCATTAGACTGCAGATATGACTGGGATATGGCATTAAAATATCAAAAATTGATTACAAATTCTGTTGTGGGACTTTGTGTGTAGCTCTTGAATGGGAGCTTGAAACTCCTTGAATTACTCATATGATTACTGATATGCAGTTTCTTGAAACTATAATGGTTGGGTCCTGGAAAATCCTTGAATTGACCAGTCATTCAAAATAATTGAACCATGCTTTGGGAGTTGGGGTCATCATATTAGCCTCCATTCCGAACTATTGATACGAAAAATACTGTAAAATATTTTGCTAATTTATTAATGGCTATAAACTCTTAATGGCCGCTGGTGCACAATATGGGGAACAACTTTCCAACACTGTTCTAAAAGGGTGGGATTGATGTAAACCAACCTTTCTGTTTGACTTCTAGATGCATTGATATGATTTATGGTATGCATTCACTTTTAATGGGTAAGATTGGAATTCTACAGGTACGCTGTACCAGATTGATATTTATTTCTATGGAGTATCCGAATGAAAAGTAGAATCAATCTGGCATGGAAAAAGCTCTTATTATCCCCCGTCGACAGAGTTAGGTCCAGCTAAATCCTCCTACAGTTTTCAATGTTTTTTTTTTTTTTACGAAACTTGGTCTGAAGTATCGGTATCAAGTGTAGATGTGCATGTGGTCAGATATCTTCAATGTGACAAATTTGGCATGGTTAAGGCCCATGGAAATTGCAAAATGTCCATCACAAAAGCTTGTATGCTTAACTTCTACATTTTATGCCCCCCGACTTAAGTCGGGAGGCATATAGTGATTGAAGTGTGTGTGTGTGTGTGTCCGAGCCAATAACTCGAAAACTGTTATGGCCACAGTCATCAAACTTCACACAATTATAAAGGATCATGGGAGGATGTGTCACACACAATAGCCAGGTTTGTACCGTCAAGGTCACACTAAAAATCGGTCAATATTTGTGTCTCAGCCATAACTCAGAAACGAATCATAGTACAATTGTTAAACTTTTTACAAATGTTAAGGACAGTCCGAAGGTGTGTCGCGTATAATAGTTTCCGCCGCATCTGCAAGGTGAAGGTCACAAGGGGGGTGTGGGAGGGGGGCATGTGTTACCTTAGTGACATTTTTCTTGTTTATTGTTCTTTTTACGAAACTTGGTCTGAAGTATCAGTATTATGTGTAGATGTGCATGTGGTCAGGAATTTTCGATGCAATGAATTTTGCATGGTTATGGCCCTTGTTAATAGCAAAAAATTCCTCACAACTGTTTGTCCGCTTAACTCATCCTGCATTTTTCATTGGATTTTTACGAAACTTGGTGTGCAGTATGAGTGTGATGTATACATGTGCAAATGGAAAGGAAGGTTTGATTTAAATAATTTTACCAGAGTTACTTCCCTTGGCAACTTTGAATTTGCCAAAAGGACAGGTTTTTGGAAGATATCTTCAGTTGTGATTAAAGAAATTAATTGATATTTGGTGAGTAACTATACTGGGCATGAATACATGTCGATGCTGATAAGAGTTTTCCTACCAAAACATAAAAGTCGGCAGGGGATATGAATGTCGTTAGACTATCTTGTTATTTGGGGAACAATCTTACCTTGGATAAACCAATAATAATAAAGGCTTTGTTTCCCAATTACTCCCTCTACCACGACCCCATTGATACATTCAAATCGTTTATACATCTTGGTTCAGGTCTGCAGTTCAGGCTGACCTTAGCATCATTTGGGTTCCGAACCAGAGTGGCTTGTGTTAGTAGGATTGGCCAACAGTCTACAGTCCGAGACGATGCGACTGGTCACAGCAAATGAGAAGAAAGGTCTACAAAAAGGTATAGGTGTGAGAAGAGTACCGACAGATAATGAATATGTTGGACAGACTATTTCCCTGTCTTTCTTATGGAGTTCGTTGATCAATGTGAGGTGCATTTGTCGGAGACGTGGGTTATGTAGCGTCCTTTTTGTAGATCCATTCCCCATCTCCACACCGCACACACTGTTGCCTTTGCAGTGAACTGTTTTCTGTGTCTCTGATAGTTTCTTGCTTCTCATGGTTCCATCCAGACATGGCATAACAATAAATATACTGATAAGGGGGACGTGGGGGAATCACAAACTGTCCTGGCACAGACGCATCAAATTCTCTTCGTCGAAGTGTGGAGCATTCACACCTTGGACGCCGATACCAATAGTCTGGCCTGCCACTTGATTGAACCAGATCTACAGTTAGGAAAATCCAAAGAACACTGTTGGCGTTTGAGGGCTTGTCGGCCTCTCACTTGGAACAGGCCAAGTATAGGAAGGAAAACGGTTCGCCTCACAGTGATTTTAGGAAAGGCCTGCCACCGTCCAATTTAGGAAAGGGGCAATACATTTCGTGGAATGGCCTAAACACAAACGCTGGTCCTCACCCGAATATGACTGAAGGAGATTCAACTCCCACACAGATTTTCTTGGAGAGACAGTATAGAACTAAGAAAATGAAAAGTCAATCCACCAAGCACAGGGACGTCCGTCGCTTGGAAAGTTTAGATAAGCTACGGCGAAAGATGCTATCCCACCTCACCAAAGGTCCAACCTATCCATTCCCAGACCTCTACAGCGGAGACAACTGGGGATACGGTCACCTCCACCGAGTAGGTCAGAGTATGTGGAGTGACCATGTGGTGCCGTGCTGGAGATCTACATCTACATCTACATCATACTCCTAGCCTTCAAAGAATTGAAGATTATAAGGAGGCGCATGAATGATTTTTTTTTTTTTTTTTTTTTTTTTTTTTTGTAAACTGATAAAAGATTTGTTTAGATGACTATTTGACTTTGAAAAAGTACTTGTAGTAGGTGGATTTGAACTCATCTAGATCTGTTAAGCTTGCCATTGAGTATGGGATCTTATTCCATGCGTTGATAGTTCGAGGATAGAAGGAATTTGAGATATATTTGGGCACTGCATGGGGTCTAACATACTTGTGATCTCTAGTAGGAGTAAGAGGAGCAGTGTCTTTTATTTTTACAAGGTCATGGTGGATTTTATACAGTAAGGCCATGGATGTATATAATCGGCGCTGCTCAAGAGTCGGCCAATTTAGGATGGTAAGCATGTCAGTAACACTACTAGGGTGTTTATATATGTTCATGACATAGCGTGCTGCACGATGTTGGACCATCTCAATGTGGTGTGCGAGATCTTTTTGCCAAGGATGCCACACAGGTGAGCAGTATTCAAGTTGTGGCCGGACATATGTCTGATATGCAAGTGCTTTGATGTTTCTATTACTTGTTCTTATGTTTCTTTTGGTGAATCTTAGCGAGGTGTTCGCTTTATTTACTATATTATTTACATGACATTTCCATGAGAGATCTTTTGTTAGCGTTACACCGAGGTATTTGGCTTTATTTGTATTTTTGAGGATTTTATTGTGCAGTCTGTATTCATGATTGATGGGGTTTTGTTTTCGAGAGATACTTATTATTTCGCATTTGTCAGGATTAAAAGCCATTTGCCATGCATGTTCCCATTTTTCAAGTTTGTTTAGGTCTTGTTGGAGAGCACTGCAGTCAGAGGCTGAAGTTATGGTGCAGTATACGATAGTATCATCAGCAAACAGGCGGGCTGGGCATTCCAAGTTTGCTGCGAGGTCATTAATGTATATCAGGAAGAGACAGGGGCCAAGGACAGAACCTTGAGGCACTCCAGAGAGGACAGGACAGGAATCTGATTGGACGCCATTTACAATGACTCTCTGGGATCTGCCTGCAAGAAAGGAACCTATCCAGTCTACAGTTTTATTGTTTATGCCGATACGGCGAAGTTTCAAGACTAGCCGAGAGTGATCAACCTTATCAAAGGCTTTGGAAAAGTCCATTACCGCTATATCTGTTTGTTTACCCCGTCCCATATTGTTTAGGACATCTTGAGTAAAGCATAAGAGTTGAGTTTCACAACTCAGTTTCGAGCGGAAGCCATGTTGGTTTGGATGAAGAAGATGGTGTGAGTCAAGATAGTTCATTATGTGGGAGACAATGATGTGCTCTAGTTGTTTACTAAGAATGCATGTGAGGGAAATTGGTCGGTAGTTTTCAGGTCTTGATTTAGAGCCCTTTTTGAAGACTGGAGATACGAGTGCCCTCTTCCAGTCTGAAGGGACATTTCCAGTTTGAAGGGAGAATGAAAACAGGTCAGAGATTATAGGAGAAATTTCTACATGAACCATTTTCAAGAAATGTGGTGAGATGCCATCAACACCATAGGCTTTGTTTGATTTCAGCTTGCTGAGTAGATTTGACACGCCTGCAGGTGTTATTTCAATTTCGTCCATTGCATGCTCTTGTACAGTGTGCTGTAATATTTGGGATTCACAGCACTGGGTGAGATCAAGTGGTTTGGGTGTGGAGAATGCTGAATGGAATTGATGGTTAAGGGCATTTGCTTGATCTTTGGGGTCAGATTTTAACTCACCATTCACCTTTAATGGAAAGACACCGCAGTTTTCACTTCTTTGTTTTTTTACAAAGGACCAGAATTTTTTCCCTGGTCTACCCCTTTTATTTTGGGTAAGTTCAGCATTTTTGTGTTGTTTTATGCTGTTGTTTTTACTTGATTTATTTTTATCTTGATTTTCCCTGATGTTGTCATTATCTTCAATGATGATTTGTTCAATGTGATGCCAATATGATTGTCTAGATTTCTTCTGGATAAGGTGTTTCACTTTGCGATAGGCTGATTTTAGTTCACTGTTTTTCTTGTTTTTCTCGAGCTTGGTGAGACGGTACATTCTAGATTTCTTTCGAATGAGGCGTTTTAGATGAAAGCCGTCTTCTTTCACCTCTGTCGTCGCCGCTCTTCAGACTGGGCACCTTTTGGTAGGCAAGGAACAAGAACTTGTAAAGGTCCCACGGGTATTTAAGAAGTCGAACGAGGACAACAAATAGCCAACATCGACACGTTCAATACCAAAGCCTCCACAAATGTTTCGCCAACAAAGCCATCTCATAAGAAAAAGAAAAACCCAAAGCCGAACCCCACCTGAAAATAGGGAATGCCTTCTGTGGACACTTCTCTACAACACACAGACAAGTCCAACAAATTTTACTGTCAGAATGATCGAAAGTCCACCAGGCCATTGTCGTCCAACGCGCGACACCATTGCCTTGTACAAGTAGCGCCTCAGACTATTTGCTAGCGATGGGCGAACCCGGCCATTTTCTTATAGCACGGACTATTTGCTAGCGATAGACGAACCCGGCCATTTTCTTAAATCATTACCTTTGTTGACCTTAACGTTGTGTCTCCGTTCCGCAGACAAAACACATTGACTTGGTGACGTTTTTAGGTGTCGGTTGCATCCCGGGTTACCACTCTAGCGTTGTATTTGGATTTGGGAACCCTACTGTGAGAGACTTGTGACCCTTTCGTAATAGAATTCCACCGAGGTGCCGTCTGAGAATCCAGCATTTCGGGCAGAATGGAAATTAGAATTCTACATTCTCATATTTTAAACCTTCGTGTAATGTTAAGCAGTTTATATCTGAATGCTGGGAGGAGAGGAAGGGAAGAGGGGGTGGGGTGCAGGGGGAATGATGGCCTTCTCTTATGAGGACCGCGACAAATCAGCGGCTGGCCAAAGAGTTATTATTAATATTATTATTATGAGTCCATCAGCTCGCATCAACTGATTTCTGTCGGAAATTTTATGGTCAACACCGACACACCTGAAAACTCGACAGTCATTTAATTTAGACTTACCAGGCAGTGACAGGTGTGAGATCACGAAGAATTATTTTCTATCGTCTATTACCTTATAGTCGATTGGTGTTTAATTTTCTTCCAATTATCTGTGCATATTATAATCGCCAATTAAGTTAATCTTCTAGTTGGGAGGTGTGTTTTTCTAACAGTTATCTTCCATGACAATCATGAAAATTAAATTATAATTAGCATTTTGTTAGGTTTGCAATTAGACTATAAATGTGAATAAAAGTGAATCTCTCTCTCTCTCTCTCTCTCTCTCGGCACCTGACTCTCGTGCGTCTATATAGATGTAATTTGACCAGGAAAGGACTTCTGATGGCCACGATCGCGTCCGACATCGCGTTAATCCTTCAACTAATGAAGGGGTGGGTTAGGGTGGGGGAATGAGCCCCGATCGCATCTGATTTTGCATTAACCCTGAAACACGTGAACTGCTAGGTATAACTACCAGTACAACAAAATATTACGTAGAAAAGCCCTCAGAAGTTTAACGAAGAGCCAAAGATTACCCGATTTTGGGGAGGGGGAG
Source organism: Pictodentalium vernedei (assembly GCA_031216915.1). Classification (NCBI taxonomy): domain Eukaryota; kingdom Metazoa; phylum Mollusca; class Scaphopoda; order Dentaliida; family Dentaliidae; genus Pictodentalium; species Pictodentalium vernedei. Next base: position 487,398,734 of record CM062291.1, on the reverse strand, counting down.
TGGAGTGGGAGGGGGTCGTCTCCCGTATCTACACCACTGTATTAATATATAATTTAAATATTTCCTGTTTCCTTCGAATTGCTCTCTTGATGAAATGTCCATACCGGCGAAATTGACTTTCGACGAAGTCTTTTCAGACTGTTCTGCTGAGATAAATGCTAAAAATGGAAAGTTTTTGCCTTTATGCACACCCATTGAAAGCAGACACAAATCTTATCAAGTCCTTCAGCCAATATTCGCCTTCGCCCATACAATTAAAGACCAGGTACATGTTGACCAACTGTGGATACGAGATGTCCAACCTTGGGTACGAGTTGTCCAACTGTGGGTAGGAGTTGTCCAGCCGAAATTGGGTATGAGTCGTCCAATTTTGGGTACGACTTGACTGGTACGAGTTGCCGTGGGTACGAGTTGTCCTGATACCGTTGGCCCAATGGGCGTGCCAAAAATAAATTAATCTCAAGTTCTGTCAGGTTCGGTCTATGGTAGTTAAGCATTCATCATTACACCAATTACTGTTACCTCTGACTAGTATCGGCCTTCCATCTCCACTGTTTTCACCACCTGCAGGTTGGCAGGTTCAACCTTTACTGCTGGCTTTCTTCAATGTTCACCAGAACTTCTACATACCATTATTATTAATGCTTCTACCACTGACTCTTGCTCAAAGTTATCAAATCCTCGCAACGCTAACACCAGCACAAGACAGTATGCTAGTAGGAACATGCGTTACCTGTCTTTACTATTCTCGAGACATGGTCGGCAGTTCATGTTTTACCATGTATTGAAATAGTCAATAGTTTGCCTCCAAGAGGAAAAGTCCATAGAGCTGCAGTTACAACTCTGACAAGAGGCCATTTGGGGCCCGAGGCGCTCATCTGGCCGAGGTTGTTTAAAGGATTGAATTAACATCTATTGCCATATAAGACTATAGAGAAATGAATTAATTTAATTATTTATAACTCTGTTGTCCATGTCACTCGAGATGATTTTTTTTCTTCTAGTATTGATAGACTACCACAGACATAAAACCCAGATTTCTAGTAATGCAAAAGTAGAGAGCGCAAATATCAACCTGGGGACTTAACCTTGAACAAACTTGAATCTGACACCTCCCCTTCCAATATAGCACAAAATTAAAATTCCCAATTATAACACCTAATTAAAATGCCACCCAACACCACAGGGAAAAAAACAAATATCATCCTTTATTTGAACAAATTGAATCTGACACTGGGATATTGAAAACCAATTCTCAAAAGATTCTGGCTCGAGTATCTGAAGAAGCAGATGTTTTAAGATTGTTCCTTATCTTGGACTAAGTTAACATTTGGCCTTGAATAGGAGCCCAAATATTAACCCAGGGTGTTGAATTTAACAAACTTGAATCTGACTCCCCCAAGGATGGTGTATACCACGTATCAGATGTTCTAACTGAGGGTTCTTGAGACAAAGATTTTTCAAGAATATTCTTCATATTGCACCAAGTAAAAATTTGGGCTCCTATAGGGAGCCTAAATATTAACTCTGGAACATACTTTGAACAAACTTTGATCTGACCTCTCTAAGGATGGAGTATAATAAATATCAAAAGTTACTGACTGTTGGATCGGAAGATTATTTTTGAAGATTATTTCACAGATTGAACGAAATTAAAATTTATGCTCCGATAGCCCAAATAATAACTGACAGGATTGGAACAAACTTAAACCTAACCCCCATAACAATGTTGTATACCAAATATCACAAGGTACCGACAGGTGGTTCTGGAATAGAAGATTTTTTAGCGAGTACTTCTTATATTCCAGCAAGTAAAAATTTGGGCTTCTGTATTGATCTCAAATATGAATCGAGGGGCTTAATCTAAATAAACCTGCATCTGCCCCCCCCCTCCCCCCCCCCCCCCCCCCCCCACACACACACCCACAATGGATGCGTATACCAAATATTTAAATGACTCTGATCAGAGGTTCTGGAGAAGAAATTTTTTTAATTTTACAAACATGCTGACATAGCATTTTTTGATTTCACCCCTACAGTACATATTGACATAACTGATGGCAACTTTTTTACCATGCATTCTACTGTTCCGGAGGATGTTTCATACAGCTGTACCAAATAACAATTCTCTGTTCCATAAGTTTTGGAAATATGGGAGTTGAAAATATTTATATTTTTCGGCTCCTTCCAGGTTGGAACCCCAGAGAGTGAAGCAGTGCTTGTTCACTATGGTAAACATGCTCTGCTTTACTGGTAAAATAAGACACAGCCAGCAATGCTTGGGGTACTTGACTTTATCTCCATGTTGTGGTCACCATTAGCCATTGTTCATAAATATGTGACCTAAAACACCAATAAATGAATAAATAAAAGGCTGCTCAGCCCCATGTCCCCCGAAAAAACAAGTCGAAAAAGGGGCATACTTCTAGTAAAAGTGATCAGTCCGAACCCATTCGAACTTGACCTGTATTTTTACCCCCGAAAGTCACATACTAAAATTCTTTCTGATCAAATAATCCTAACTGGAGTTATCATCCGGACTCTGCAAATCTTGTAATTTCTAAGTCGAAAAAGGGGTATAACTCTAATAAAAATGATCGGTCCAAACCCATATTCAAACTTGACCTGTGGTTTGGGCTAAGAAGGTAAAATACCAAAATTGGTTTCAATCAAATGATCCAAACTGGAGTTATCATGGGGACACCAAGTGGGATGGACGCACAGTTGGACGGACAGACACCGCTGATTTCTATAGTCCCCCAAAAAATTTTTCGGGGACAATAAATATATAAACAAATTTTCAGCTCCTGGATTTCCTACAGGAATTTGGAAATTTCTTTTTCTTAAATAAAGTACTTATGACTCAATAACACCACATACCAAATTTGGTTCAAATTGGCTGTTGGTTCAGAAAATAGAAAGTTTGGGCAGGGTCAAAACCGATGCCCCTCCCCTGGGAAGGCAGATATTGCCCCACAACCTTCATTTGAACGTGATCCTACACTGCAAAAGGAAGCTCAGAATCAAATATCAAGTCACTGCTTCCATTAGTTCACAAGTTTTTTTTTTTAAATTTGGAAGCATTTCCCTATCCCCTCCCTACAGCGAAGGGAAAGTTGATTTGAAGAAAATTAAAGTGCAATGTCAGAACAATCACCTCAAATTTAACTGTAATCGGTTCAGTAGTTTTCATGTTCACGGATGGCAGATGATAAGTGATCACAATAGCTCACGTTCACTTTCTGTCAGCTGAGCTAAAAGGTGCTAAAATGCAATTTCAAGTCTTTGTTTTGCATATGTGATGCATTGAGCAGAAAGTAACTTTACAGTCTTTTCTTTTGGTCAGATTCATTTCACATAGTCCTATTTGTCTTTAGTCTTCATACAAAATTTTAACAGAGTGGACTAATTTAAGGCAGTTTGGCCTGAGTTGTCCCAAAAGCCCACTGTTTTTGGTCCAACTTTTCTTTGACAGAGTTGTCCTAATTGTATCTCTTGATTGCTCTTGTGACAAGTGTCATAATCCAAACAATGGATAAATCAAAATTTGAACACATGTGTATCTGCCCCCCCCCCCCCTCCCTACTCAGTATTTTTTCAATGCTCCTACAAGATCACCCCGACAAAACAATTTTCTTTCTATTCCATTCTATTGGTTCTAAGGATGCTTTATACCAAATAACAGTTCTCTGTTTCGTGCAGTTTAGGAGATATGGGCATTTAAAATATCTATATTTGTGCTCTTGGGTTCCCATAGGTACACAGGAAATCTTTTTTGGCATGAATGAAGTACATATGATGCAATAATACCACATACCAAATTTGGTTCAAATTGTCTCATCATTTCAGAAAATAGAAATTTCGCTTGGGACCAAAAATCCTCCGTTTAAAAGGCAAATACTGCATCATGAACTTCATTTGAACAAACTTGATTCCACACCCCAAAAGGAAGCTAGCTCCATTCCAAATATGAAGTCATTGTACCGAGAAGATTTTAGTAAAATTTTAAGAAAATTTTCGCCAACCCCCTCACTATAAGACATGACAACTTTCATTTTGAATTGACATATGACAAGGGACTTGCATATCAATTTGGTTCAGTTTGGCCCTATGGTTTATGAGAAGTTGGTAATGTAAAGTTTATGCCGGACAGCTGATAGACCGAAAGTCATCACTTGAGACACCCCTGAATTTCAGTCAGGTGAGCTAAAAAGCATGATAGAATTTCTAGCTGATACAAACTATAAATTGTATTTACATGTAAGGTCACTGGAATGATCCTTAAGTCAAACTTTCACTAAGTTGGTAGGTTTTTTGAGAATTCATAAGCGAGTGGTTTAATGGGACAAGTTCTGTTTTACTGTTAAAATAGGATCTGATAACAAATGCCTTTGATGGACATACTCAAAAGATATTACTTTTGAATAAATGGTTGGCTACGCTTAATTCAAATGTGCTGTTGCGGTCATGATAAAACTACAAATGCAAAGAACATAAAAAATGTTCATATGAAATTGTTTTGTTTATTTATTGGAAAATGCCAAAAGGCACTCTCCAATAGACTGTAACAAAACAATTATGAGAATCACATCGCTTGTACCATGGTACATTTGAAAAAATACTTGTATTACAAATTATTGTTGAAAAATAATTTAGTTCTCTACAAGATGAACACAAATAATTCACAAGGAGGTTTTAAAAAAAACTCCTGTTGGTCATTATTTACAAGATATGAAATGTCAACCTGCGGGGAACTGGGAGAGTTTTTCGGCCCAACGTTTCCACTATTAATCACTAATATCAACCAAGTTAGAATAATAGCAAAGGGTGGAATGGCTGGAAAGAAATGCCTCAATGTCTCCTGTGGAAGATTTTCTATAAAACTGTGAATGATCGTTTGAAAGACTGGATATGTCATTTATGTAATCATTTTGGCCAGTGGTCTGTCAGAAAATGTTTTGAATGTGGGGATCCTTTCCAGTTGATAAAATGTCTGATTTCACCTTAGTGTATCAACAAGGGGCTTGATTTGAACAGACAGAAAACAAGAGGCCTGCATCGCAAAGCATTGCTAATGCCCCAACCGCAAAAAAAAAAAAAATCTAAGTCGAAAGAGTGAAAAAGGGCCACAACTCTGGAAAAAATGTGTAGAAGAAACTCACACTATACAGATATTGTTCTCTCATGAAACTCTATCACAACACCAAATATCATTCAAATTGGAGTAGCAGTGGCTGAGATACAAGGGAAAATGTTGGTACAGATGGATGGATGGACAAATGGACATACAGAGGTCTCCACTGGATACCACTTGACTTTTCAGGCCGGGCACATTAATACTGGGAGGGACAGCAGAAGTGTTTTGGGAGAAGACTAAAAAATAAGTTAAACAGCAGACAATTGATCAAGAGTGTGACCATAGCAAACCCTCACTGAACTCATTCAGAAGAAATTTTAACCATGTCTGTTCAAATGTTGTTAAAAATACATAACAGACAGGCTTGAATCTGCAATATTTATTGTTCATTGGTGAATTTAAAAGCAGGGTAACTTGCAAGTTTCCAGTTGAAGGTATTTCAACAGGAGAATGAAGATGTTCACACTAATAATGCAGATGTACATTTTTATTTTTGAAAAATTACAATATCACACTGATACAAATATCACCACTATCTGATACATTCTATCACTTCATACATCAAATTTAAGTTGTGTTTTTAAAAAGGAAACAATGATTCTATTAATAATATTCTCATAACAACAAAACTCAGTTTATGTTTCTTTAGGAGGTCAGCATACAAATAACACCCTGGAATTAAAAAACAGTTTGGAAAAGTTGTTGCTTATTAAAAGCAAAATGAAACAAACTTTGTGCATCTATTGCAGTGAGAATAAGAGACATATCCCATAGTTTGGTTCAATGAAAAGTTAACGTCTGACATCATTGTTAGCCTCTGGTAGGCTTCATATGTTTATGTGAGCATTACACCATCTAAAGGTGCAGAGTTTCATGAAGAGAGGGCAATAAGGTTAAACCATCACAACTCATTAGACACACTTCATAGGAAGACTGACAATTTTAATGATTTTAAAAAAAAAAAGGCAGAGGAGTATTTTACTTCAAAAGTAAATCCTATTATGATGAAAATGAGGTATAATACAGTTAACACAGTGTGATTCAGTAGTGTGTCACTATCTGCACAACTGAATAACTTTACAGCAGAACTGAAAAAGAATATACATGTTTTACCACAGAATACTAAAACTGTGAAGTGATATTTTAAGTATAAATTTAAGAACCCAACAAGCAACAGTTCCTGCAGGGCTCGATTGAACTGGATTCGCATAGCGATTTTTGAATCAATTTTCAACTATAGCTGATCAATTTCACATGAGAAAAACATATAAATAATAGGGAATGCTAAGCAAAATTTATCCAAGTTAGTAAATTGTTATACAATTTTTAAAAATTAAATCGACCCCTGAGTTCCTGAACCTCTGGGTAAATACCTAATACTGGTTGTTAATAAATTGTAGATTTGCTTGTTGAATACTGAAGTTTTTGCTTTCGCCAGCACTAAAAAACTTCAGGGATGCATGCATTATCTTCTCTCAATCCTGTGCTAAAGTATTTGACAGAATTTAAGAAATGGCTAATGAATCAACAAAACCAAATAATCTTAAACTGAGTACATTTAGAACACAAAATTCCATGTGACAAGAATACATCTACAATGTTGGTAATGGAAGGGAAAACTATACAAATTTGTATATAAAATAATATGCTGAATTTCCAATTCAGAATCACTAAGAATTTACACTTTATGTTTTAACTTTGGGAAAACCTGAAAAACAATAAAACTGCGCATATCAAACCTCACTGTGGTATACCCAAATTGTAGTATTGGTAACAGTACCATGGCAATAGCAATATGCCATACAAACAAGATCTTAACATACCAAAGTATTTTTGGTACCTGACATAGGGAATGCTAAGCAAAATTTATCCAAGTTAGTAAACTGTTATACAATTTTTAAAAATTAAATCGACCCCTGAGTTCCTGAACCTCTGGGTAAATACCTGATACTGGTTGTTAATAAATTGTGCATATCAAACCTCACTGTGGTATACCCAAATTGTAGTATTGGTAACAGTACCATGGCAATAGCAATATGCCATACAAACAAGATCTTAACATACCAAAGTATTTTTGGTACCTGACATTTCCCATCAATATCTAAAAATAGATCATAGGTAAAGTCTACATTGATATAATAAATGAATTAACAATCAAAACAGCCCAGTGCTGTGCACATAAATTGCCATTCACTATTTTTTGTATTTTTCACTTCAAATCATAGCTGATGACCCCTCATTGGAACAATCTCTTCAAGCTCAGTCCAATGAGTGATCAGAAACTTTGTCATCAAGGCAAAAAAGTAAATTTTTAGTCATTCAGAAATTTTTAGAATGTGACATCATCAGTTTGTGTCAGGTAAAGGGTTAATTAACTCAAATAACAAATAATATGACATGATGTAGGGAGAGTCGATATAAAACCTTCAATGAGTTTGCCAAGGAAGACTGAATGGATTAAATTCTTAGTTGCATTGTTGAAAAATTTGGTGCATTGAATTTTTGTTATAAAAATGCAATTTTTTGTCAAGCCAATCAAGAGTAGAAACTCCATAAAATTGCAGGATCACATAATCTGGAGAAAATGATAAGAATTCAGCAGTAACTTTATGACAACACAGGTATGAAGTCAAGTTTATCCAATCATTTATACCAATGCTGTGCCCACTCCTCCACCCCAGGTGTTCGTTACCGGGTCCCATTTTATTGGTGAAACAGAACTTGTTTACTCCAGCAAACAAGCAATGCACCACTTTCCCAGGATATGCGTGTGGGGGTGGGGGGGGGGGGGGGGGGGCACTGGATGTTTACTATAGTCTGCTTTACTGGTAAGATAGGATTTGGCATCTGATGCCAGGGGTGGAAGTCCTTTAAAGTGGGCAGAACAGATATAATTGATTGGCTAAAGTTAAATTCATACCTATTTTGCAGTATGATATAGCCAAAGATGCTGAATGTGAATTTGAACCAACAAATAAAGACCAGGTAGGATAACTATTTATTTATCTACAACTATGTCAGTTCTAATTTGTTCTGGTGCTGTTTAGGAGCACAACTATATGAACATAATGTGAGGAGGGGGGGTTCTCTGAGAGCATTTAGAGTGTGGAGAATGGAAACTGTTGTAACTGTTTTCTCACCAAATTCACGATGACATGCAAATCCAGTCTTAAAAAGTTAACATTAGAGTTAACTATTCTCTAACAGTGGAAGTATGTTATAAAATGAAAACAGAAACCTTTTTGTGATTTGTTTTCTTTACCGGGTTTTGAAAGTACTTCACTGAAAGCTTCGAAGATTTTTCAAGAATAGGATTCACGGGCTGGTAGTTTTAATGAGGGAAATGTTACTTTTGAATTTTTTTTTTCCAATAATACTACATATACCGTTAAAGCCCAAATTACACATAAAAGTTAGATCCAATTAAAGATTTTCAATAGCTTTAAATGTTGAAATAAAATTCTTGTGAGGAGAGTGTATCTTCAAATTTCCATTTTGAGGCTGGTGCTGGTTGTGAAGGGGAGTGCACCACTATTGACACATGCTCTATACCTTCACAAAAATAAAGAAATCAACATTTGTTAATGGGTTGGGCTGACACTGCAGATTAAAACAAGACACATTACAGGTTATTATTTGGTTATTGTACAGTTTTACAGATATTTTATGGGATTAGATTTTGTCTTCAGCCTGGTCCATTTACCACACACCACAAAAACTATAGTATATTTATTACATTGTACATCCATGAAATACACATTTACTTGTGAGGCCACAAAGCTTTTGTAATGTCATTATAATTGAAAAAAGATTACTACTTTGAACAGAACATTTTTAGGAAAAGAAGAAGTATATTCTGGCTGCCACAACTCTGTACCATCCTACTACTTCAACGGGTATTCTGTTTTTCTTTTTTTTTTGTGTCCTCATCTCTTTGAGTCTTTTAAAATGATAAGAAGCTGAAATAACAGAAATAAGCAAGTTACCAGATATTATATTTCCTTTACTTTGAATGAGAGAACTTTAATACCGGTGTAACAGGATATCTTCCCTCCACAGTACACCCCACCCCCCCTTCAGGAAGATATCCTAGGATATCACCCCCCTACCCGGGATATCCCCCCCCCCCACCTAATTTTTTTTTAAATGTATTCATCTAATTTTGTTTCTTTTATTATTTACAATATTTAATTACATTTGATATTAAAAGGGCTAAATCCTTGTATAAAATTACTCAGGAACATATAACACTAGAGGTGTGACTGTCCCAGATGGGCCTGTCCATACCCCCCCCCCCCCCCCCCCCCCCCCCCCCCACTGCCATTATTCTAAGACGAAAAAAGGCATAACTCTAGCAAAAAAAAAACGTCTGATTAAAACTATAATTGCAGGTCATAGGTTCCCATGGTAGTGAACATCCATACCAAGTTTCTAAGGAATTGACCCATAAACATCCTAAAAAATCTGCGGACAAAATGCACGCATTCTACTGTAAGATGAAAAGGGGCATAACTCTGGGAAAAAGGTCCAATCAAAACTATAATCACAGGTGCACAGGTCCATACCACATTTCAAATCAGTCCACCTGTAAACATCTAAGAAAATCTGCAGACAAAATTCACTCATTCTAAGACAAAAATGGGCATCACTCTGGCAAAAAAAAGACTGATTAGAACTATAATTGCAAGTGATCAAACCTATAATCACAGGTTCGATCAAACCTATAATCACAGGTGCACAGTTTCCCATGGTAGTACACATTCATACCAAGTTTCAAAGGAATTAACCCATAAACATCGGAGAAAATCTCCAGACCAAATTTTAGGCCAGCTATTTGAAGATGAATAGGGGCATAATTCTAGAAAAAATAATCCAACCAGAACTATAATCGAAGGTGCACGGGTTCCCATGGCAGGGTAGGATTTGTTCATTTTCGCATCGCAGTTTTCGATGCAATTTTCCCCTAATGTGAATCACTTCCATAAAATTGGATCTTAAAGTGCGATGCACATGTATTTCGGTAAACAGAATAGGATTATCCTTCTTTGGTCTACTGACGTTCAGAGGCACTCATACATTGCATATGGGATGATTTACGATAACATTTTGCAGGGAATTTTTAGGTGCCTAAGTGGACCCGATATTCGGCCCACTCATAGGCCCCGATATTCAGCCCCATTCTATAGGCACGTCATAACAACGAGGGATGCTCTTTAAAATAGTCACTCACAAATGTGAACGGTGTACAGTAACACATGATCGTTAACTGACTAATCAGCTATGCTCTACTTAGAGGTCATCAACTTTTTCTAGGCAAGATATCCATCTAGAGTGTTCAGTTTTTACAGCATAAAGTAAAGCTCCTTAATAATTTGTAACCTGAGTAAGTGTTCAGGTTTTGATTATCTATACTGTGCCCAGTTATTATAAAATTAGCACGAAGAAATGCCCACTTCATGCAAAACAAAACTAAAAATATTTTTAAATGAAAGTGTCAATGACACTGTAGCTTAACTTGTCTGTGTGTTGTGTTTGATGAAAAAGATAATGTTCAATGTTTATGAAAGGATTATGAAATAAGACAAGAATTGTGATAATTGGGAATATGTTAATTTCTGTTCTCTGTATGCTATATTTTTAATAAAAATAATATGAGGTGTACACTGTACTAAAGAGCTGAGGGGTGGGTTAATATGACCTCATAGTTAATGTATGTGTCCCTCACAGTTAATGTATGTCAACGAAAGTTACCAAGTTACAGTGAACTTATTCCAAAATGAGTCATCCTATCAAGTTACATTGAAATACCTTCATAAATATGGCCTGTAGACTGTGCTAAAGGTTTTCGGGCTTCAGGCCTGTGTTGCAATGACGGTAGACCGATTGCAACTAAAAGGGGTCGTCCTCATCTCAATATTATACTGAGTGATTCTACTAAGTTACAATGAAATCCCTTCACAAATATGACCTGTAGTCTGTACTAAAGTTTTTCGGGTTTTGGGCTCGGGAAGCCATCACGGTTGAATGATCGCAACCAAAAGGGGGTTGTCATCTGGGCATAATCTGGAGTGATCCTACAAAGTTACAATGATATCCTTTCAGATATATAACCTGTATTAGTGCTCAAGGTTTTCGGGCTTCAGGCCCCTGAAGCTGTCACAGTTGACCAATCATGACCAAAAGGGGATGTCATCATCTAGGCATTATTTGGAGTGAACCTAACAAGTTACAATGAAATCCTTCCATAAATATGACCTATAGACTATGCTAAAGGTTTTTGGGTTCGGGCAGCCATCAAGGCTGAATGATCATGACCAAAAGGGGATGTTCTCATCTGGACATTATTTGGAGTCATCCTACCAAGGTTACAATGAAATCCCCCCATAAATATGACCTGTAGACTTTGCTACAGGTTTTCGGCTCGGGCACCCATACTGGTTGACCAAGCACGAACAAAAGGGGACGTTCTCATCTAGACATGACCCCAAACCTGCATATGAAATTTTGTGACGATCAGACAAGAACTACGGGGTGTAGCCTGTGCTAAAGGAAAATGTGAACAGACTCACAGACTTCCGCATGCGTGATGGCAATAGCTTATCTTGACTTTGTCTAGTTAAGCTAAAAATGGTTGATAAGGCATTTTTGTCTTTCAATATTACTGAGTGGAGTTGCCTACCCTTCTCGAACATTTTTACCGAGGAAGTAAAATTCTGAGTTTCATTTGAATGTTGTCGATACCTTTAAGTGTGGGATTTGAATGGGTCTGACTATTTGGGTATTATTTCTGAACCTATTAAAGCCAGTATGATTTAAAAAAAAAAAGATAAATAACATAAATATATTCTTTAATTCACAACATTTGGAGCAATGAAAAATTTGGTATGCCCGGTCACTGAGCTTAAGCTACTTTCGGCTTCAGATTTAGTCGATATTTGGATGGAAACTTGGCGGTAATACATTAATTCAGAAATGACAACACTGCCTATGATTACTGTTTGCCAAATTATTAAAAGAAGCAACCAATACCACACTGAATGAAGACGTTTATGCCTCTAATAAAGAGGCATCAGACAGATTAGTGGTGATATTGTGTGATGAATACTCTGTGTGGTTGGGTATGTACGTGTGTGTGATGGTGGGGGGGGGGGGGGGGGGGGGGCTCTGACCAGGATGTTGCAGAGAATTGGTTAAGCCACGGGGCTAAATAGTTTGATCCAAACGTCTCCCTGGCAACAGCCAGGTGGTGCCCCCGCTGGGGTTCAAATTGTTTAATTTGAGGGTGGAACCATCATGAATGAAAGCTGCTAAACATTTACACACACTTGCTAATCAATTTTAAGAGTTAGGCAAAAACTGCTAAATAAAAATTTAAAAACAAATCCTACCCTGCATGGTGGTGAACATTCATACCAAGTTTCGAGCAGATTGGTCCGTGAACGTCTGAATGAGAAAATCTCCGGACAAAATTATGTCTACAGCTGAATAGACAGACGGACGGACAAGGTGATTCCAGTACAACCTCCCCACCCCCACCCCCCTAAAAAAAAACTTGTTGCGGGGGGTGGGGGAGGGGAGGAGGGGGGATGAGAAAAAATATGGAAGTTAGGGAGAGAAATATTGTGATTGAATTTTAGAAACAATTCATCTTCCTCCTCAACGTGTCAAAATCTCGAAAAAAAAAGGTACAGAGGCTCTAAGATAGGCTGTTTCGAATTCATTTGTGTACAAATATCATTACAGCATCCCAAAATTTGTTTTCCTGGTTGATAAATATTTTGACAAGTTGAAAGGGAAGATATTCAAGTTTGGATAATCCCCCCCCCCCCCCCCCACGCCTTCCTGTCACCTTGTCAAAGTCCTGTAGACATTCATACGACCTTTACAACCATTGTTTGGACTTTGTTATGGTTGGGTTAGGGTACAAATAAAACCTATTTATTCATTTTTTCAAATGGTTGCTATGGTTTTTGAATGGGTGAGGGGAAAGACAATGAGGCCTGGGCATCTTCCCCTCTACCCTCTTCCATTTTTGTCCAAAAAGTTTTTGTATGGTTTTAAGATTGTCTATGTCTGATTCACTCCCCTCATTATTTAAGCGTATATGATTGGAAGAATTTTTTTTTCTTCCAAGTTTTCTATATTATATTTTAACATGGGTGGGGAGGGGGGATAACCAGGCCAGGATACTCCCACCCCCACCCCCTATCACCTTGTCAAAGTCCTGTAGACATTCACAACCATTGCTTGGACTTCATGGATGGGTGAGAGTGTAAATAAAACCTATTTATTTATTTTTTGAAATGGTTGCTAAGGGAAGAAAATCATATTTTGACATGAATTTAAAGGAAATTTGGTAAATAAATGTTATGTTATTATAAGTAATTTTTTTTTTTTTGGGGGGGGGGGAATATTCTGGCCGGGGGTTAGATATCCTGAGATAATTTCCCCCTCCACTCCATCCAAGGACAAGGGAAAGATAGCCTAGGACATCCTGGGGAAGATGTAGGGGGGTGGGGGGGATATCGTGGCACACCAGTACTGTGTTAAGTCTATGAATTACAAAACTGAAATACAAGTTTGAGTGAAAGCTGATAACAGATGCATTGCTGGGCCATATTACACTATAGTGTCTATATAAGGTATCATACTTACAGAGAATGAATGTAAACAGAAACAATGTGTTGGAACTCACAACAAGGAGAATAAGTATCTAGAAAAAATATTCTTTTAAAGTAAGTTTAATAAATATTTTAATCAAAATAGTTTCTGGAAACTTATTTATCACATAGATATGGGATAATTTGATGTGACAAGCCCAGTTCTGCCGAGAGAAAATACGGTCACGTGGGGATCAATTAGATGGCACCACCTGGGCCTCCTTGGTTCAAAACCAACTTACCAAGGACCCATGAAAATATTCACCCTTCCCCCGACCGATATCTATTAGGACTCAATTGCCTCTCAAAGACTAGATTTGGCTACAGTAAATTATGTATGTCCAGTTTTCAGAACTGACCAGGAATATCGAAGTGGGACGTCTATATAACCGAATCACAGAACAGCATATTGTGGGCAGATCGACCCACGATATATCTAATAATTTAGACAGTCCTTGAAAGGAATATATGCATACTAGTGAATTCGGGGGCCTGCGGCCCACCTGTCAATTCACACACACTCGGCATTGAAAAAAGCTTGCAAACTACTGTCTCGGGTGGTGCGGCTTCATCCTCGTGGGCCCCCTGGACCGCCAGGCCCCGGCTTTACTACCCCGGCTCTCCCCCCTCTCGACGGCCCTGGACAAGCCCGCTTGTACTCTTTTGAGTAGTTATTAAATTGTTAGGATTTAGAATGCCTGTACACCAAGAATGTACCATAACTATGAGTACAAAGATTTTATACATGACAATTTATACCAAATTGTCTCTGTTTACATTCACTTTAACACTATATATGAAGTTAGGCACTCAATTTGATCATTTCCTTTCATCAAAATTATGATGTAGTGTGCATAACCTAAAACCAATACCTAGCACGGCATGAAGCAAAAAAAAATTATATTAAGGTGGAATTTGTGTTCAAAACCCTTACATAGGGATTAAGATTTATTGCGTTTAATGTGATTGAGAACATTGCTCAGAGCTTCAGGCCTAGGGAGACGATCAACTCCAATTATTAATTAACCCCAATAATTAGTCACTTGTTTTGATCTCAGTTTATTCATCCAGCTTCAAAATGTTTTTTTCCAGAAATAGAGATGAGATATACCATGTTAGCTGCCTACACACTTTCTTGACTCTAAAATCAGGTATTCATCATCATGACATTAATTTCTAAGGTGACAAGTGTTTGATAGCCAACTGGGAAATTATTTTACATCAGCTTTGGTGTCAATTGAAGAATGTTACTTTCCTTCTCAAATAAATTTCTAAAACTTATGTACATACTTGTATCCCAGGCTTTCCAAAGTGTAGTTGAGACCCAACAGTAAAAGAGAAAGCAGTTACCTGCAAACCAAACTTTAAATGAAAAACAACCCAAAATTTAAATCCAATTCAATTAGTTTTATTCCTAACCTTTCTCCAAGCCACACAGAACTTCTCTCGACCTTTTTTCTGAGCTCTCTCTTTTTCCCTTCATGGTTTTTTGAGACTATGCATCACCTTGCATTAAACAAAATTTTAAAATGAAATTTGCACTTATTTTACAACGATCTATTTCTAGATGAGCCCAAGTTTTTTTTTTAAAGACACATAACATTTTGTTTATTTCAGATAAGTATTCATCAAGCCATTTTACTGGTAAGACATGTCCTCATAATAATACCTGGGGTGGAAGTTCACTAAATGTACACTTTAGGTAGCAATGAACGTTGGCTAAACTTAACTTCAAACTTTCTCAAATTTCAAATATTTGAAGAATTTTGTTCATAACATTCTGCAAAATAGAAGAAAAAGTATTGATATTTTGGCCTAAACATACATTTTTAGTGAATTTGCATTAACTAACCCATTTTGGTGAATGCCTAAATAGTATAGTATACAGAGGTGAACATGGGAACCATGCCCCTCAACTTTTTTCCACACGTATTCTATATGATTACATAAGTTAAAAAACTGATAGCATACAATACATGTATGTTAATATATAGACATTCAGGTAAACTCAAACAAATTGCACCAAATCAAAGAATTCCGACTTTGGCCAGGTCAGTCTCTTTCTCATACTTTAACCATCATCCAATCCAAAAGTTAGTCTTCCTGTTGAAAGATATCTCAAGTATAAAAGAGAGACTAAGTGATGTCCATCCAAACAGGGAGAATAGCAGGTATTCATACATTTTCCAGATACCAGATTTATACTTTGTCTCCCAATCGATCAAACCAATGGTAGGTTTGGTGTGTTTTGGAAATACAGCCCCACCCCCACCACTTTCATTGAGCTTCAGCTATCTTTGCAACTATGGTTGCTATAGGTGATGAACCAGGCAGCAGAATAGGGCTGTCACGGTTTTTTAATTTAGGAATCGATTAATCATCGCAATAATCGATAATAATCGATTAATCATACCTAGATGACCCCTCTCCATCTCTTTGAAGTCGTTAAGTCAGTTGACCTACCTCAAGTAAACAACAAAGACAAATATTTTTTTGGTACATTCAAAGCTTTGATGTTTTGAACTTTTGAACCGTCAGTGTAATAATCAAGACCGGTCGTCAGTTGCGAACTTTGCAAGTTTGCAACTGCCAACTGGTCTTGATTATTACACTGATGGTTCAAAAGTTCAGAACATCAAAGCTTTGAATATACGTAAAAGACAAATGCTTCTATCGGCTTCTTGAGGTTTAACGTTAATTGACCTTTTACCTTAGAAACAATAGTTTTTTCAAATTTTTTTAATTATTAAATGTCTAAAATAGGGTAACATTTAACGTTTCTTCGACAATGAAAAATACTAATCGATTTGGGTGTGACCGATCGACAATCAAATAATCATGACAGCCCTACAGCAGAACAAAGATATTTTTTATTCACACCAATATTCCAGTCTAGATTAAACAATATTTATTTCCAATAATTTAAGGTGTACAACAGTATATGAATTGGATTCGAAAGTAAGCCATTGGCGTATTCTTTTCATATATAAAATAAAATTACAAAAACAACTTTGATCGGATATGAGGGATATCAAGTGTATACAGATCATTATGCTTGTCAAAGAGCTGGGGCACAATGTATTTGTTAAATTACATATTCAAAATATAGGTTTCAGAGAGAGAGAGAGAGAGAAAAAAAAAGTAAAGAATGTTAATAATAGCGAATAGAGAGAAAATACAAAACAACAACAAAGATGTAATATAGACATAAAGGTTAGAATAGCCAGCATTGTAACAATGGGGGTGGATGGATTGCCCACAAAATGTGCCACTTATTGGGCTGGGAAATGTTTATACGTAGGTCAGCATTTTGAGAGAAATATAAATACATATCTTTTCAAGTTCAATGACCCCTATCAGTGAAAGAAAAAAAATACAAAATGCCGATAGGATCACCAATCCAATGTCGAGTTGTGACAGCACAAAAGTGGGTTTAATCATTATCAACATATCGTTCGGAAACCAATTGTTTACAATTTACTCTGTGAAGAGTCATTGTGACCTTGACCTTTGACCTTGTGATTGCAAAATAAATAGGGCTCTTTCTTGCACCAATGCCAACCTACCTATGAAGTTTCATGAATATGTGTGTGTCAAATTATCATCTCGAAACCAATTGTTTACAATTTATTATGTTCAAGGTCACTGTGACCTTGACCTTTGACCTAGCGAGTCCACAATAAATAGAAGTCTTCCACTCACCTAGGCCAACCTACCTATGAAGTTTCATGAATGTGGGTCAAACCAATATCACGTTATCATCCCGAAACCAATTGTTTATGATTTACTATGTTGAAGGTCACTGTGACCTTGATCTTTCACCTAGCAAGTCCAAAATAAATAGGGTTCCTCCTCTCACTGATGCCAAACTACCTTAGGTTTCATGAATAGGGGTTGAACCATAGTCAAGTTATCATCCAGAAACCAATTGTTTAAGATTTACAATGTTCAAGGTCACTGTGACCTTGACCTTTGATCTAGCTAGTCCACAATTAATAGGGTACTTCCTCTCATGAAGGCCAACCTACATATGAAGTTTCATGAACATGGGTCGAACCATTATCAAGTTATCTTCCAGAAACCAATTGTTTATGAACGCCCGCCCAAT
The DNA here is from genome assembly GCA_031216915.1 of Pictodentalium vernedei. Lineage (NCBI taxonomy): Eukaryota > Metazoa > Mollusca > Scaphopoda > Dentaliida > Dentaliidae > Pictodentalium > Pictodentalium vernedei. The sequence continues at coordinate 487,380,829 of CM062291.1, read as the reverse complement.
TGCCCGCCATTCATCAAACTATAAGTAGAGTTTGACTTCGTCACTACTCGACTAAAAATGTGATCTCCCTCTTGGTGATGCTCTGCCATCCCATGGTCAAGCAGATAATAAAACATAATACTGAACTCTAAAATCAGTTGGGACAAAAAACAACCCAAACCTACTTGGTTGAGCAAATATGAACCCAACTGGGTTCACACTCAACTCAACCCAGCTGACAAGGGACAATATCCATCCCAACCGATTCCAGAGTGTAGAAGTGCGTATGTGAACAATCCTAAGAAATGTTGAGTTTTACACACAGACTTGATGCAAGAGTCACTTGCATTGTTAAAAATGCAAAAACATCTTTAATGTCATCACCCAGGACCCTCGCATCACATCCAGTATGATCTCAGATCACTGGAATAATATGTTTGAAATAAAAATAGGAAGCCTTTTAAGGTCACTAGACTGCTGGTAATAGTATGAATTGTCTGTTATCAGCCAAATCACTTGGAGGCAATGCACACACTGACAGCCGACACAGGTGCTTTGACCCACACCCTATGTGTAGTCCTACACAATGTGGAAGTACAGAGACGTTCATCCTTGTTCAGATGAATTGTACCCTACCTACGGAGGGGGGTACTGACCATCTAACTGAAGTCACAGATACCATCGCATTGGTCTGCTAGTTAGCTGAACCCTCTAGTAGCAAAAATAAAGCTCTGTACAGACAACTGTATTTATTTCAGAAGTGCTTGGATCCACCCAAAAGCATAGTGCAGTCAATGATGAAAGGAAATGTCCCAACATATTATCCCAAACCTAAGAATATACCGAGCAGACCAAGAGAAAGTGCTCACTTGTCTCTGGATGGCCACATTGATGTAGAGGAGACAGTGCCAGCTGATTACCGTTTAGGTGGGCATTTAGACTACTGCATTTGAATCGGAGACGGTATATACTCTAATCTGACAACAAGCATGGCAACTGCCACTTCTTTTTACCTGAACACAAAAAAATAAAAATATGCCTGAATTGTCAACATCAAATGAAATTATGTGAAAATACCACATTGCAAGGATGGGCCAGTTAAAATACAATGAAAGTGTCAATGACACTGTAGCTAACTTGACTGTGTGTTGTGTTGGAAGAAAAGGATAATGTTCAAACATGTTTATGAAAGGAATATGAAATAAGAAAAAAATTGTGAAAATTGAGAAAATGTTAAGTTTGGAATCCTACATGCTATGTTTCCAACAAGAATAATTTGAGGTGTAGTCTGTACTAAAGAATTGTGTCTCTCACAGTTAACATACACTAGAAACTAGAAGTCCTTTCACAACTAGCACAGAAAATGTTTGTTAGTGTGTTCCTTACTGCAGAAGAATGAAGTAATCTGAAATACACAAGAACATCTGCACTGTGCAATGCAAAATATAATTTTCATTAGCAAGGTAGGGAGTGAAATCATAAAAAAGAAAATATTGAGACTACAGATGTGAAGAATGGATTACTACTGAATCGACGTGGAAAAGATTTTTCACTTAATAATTATTTACAATCTCCAAGGACAAAATCCAAGCAGCAATTGCAAACTTCCATCACCATGGAACCCTGTGATGCACTCAGTGGTCCAAGTGAGGAAAGTTAGCAAGTGCTTATCTAGACTAGTCATCTTACTAATTTACAATGAAATCCCTTCATAAATGCAACCTGTAGACTTTGCTAAAGGAATCTAGGTAATATGCCCCTGTGGCCATCATGGCTGACCGAACGCAGACCAAAATAGGATATTCTCCTCTAGACATTAAACAGAGTCATCCCATCAAGTTGCAATGAAATCGCTTCATAAATATGAACTGCAAACTGTGCTAAACCAATTCAGGTTACGTGCCCAGGCGGCCAACTCGGTTGATCGATCACGACCAAAAATTCAGTAATGTTTCTACAGACCCTTTTTCCACACCACTGCGGTGCCTATAATGCCTCCAATGCGTTTGATGCAGAGGTAGCTCAGTACCCATTCCAGTGGTTTTCGACCTCATATGGTAAGCTTTAACAATGTAACACTCATTTCAGTTTGGATGAACCCACAGGATCGATAAGCTTGTTTTGATCTATACTGGCTTTTCCAATGTGACCATAGTTACAGTTTTTGAACTTTAGTCATTTAGATTTTGAACATACTTCCAACAGAAGGTAAATATGAAAAGCAACAATCGAAAAACATTTTAGAAATAAACAAAAACATGAAGTGAAGTGTAACAAAACTCAGGAACTTTTGGGAGATTTCATTGAGAATGTGGCATTGTTCGACATCTGTGGAATAGAAATGAATATTGTCATTTACAATACATCCCACTTTCATTTTGGATAATAATTATTATCCAGGCCTGCCCATTTAAGGTGAATGGGTGTTTGGGTTGCGAGGCAGTTACCTAAATTAAAAAACATGTGAATGAAAACGTTGAAAAAAGGGTCAAGCCAAATTGTCTCTGGGTAATGTGAAATTTTTGCAAAGTTGAATGATCTAATACTAATGAAAGGTGGAATGATGTTGAGCATCAACCAATCATCATTGGACAGGTCTTTCTTTGCATCTGCCCAAAGTTTAGCTGCTCTGTTGGCCAAATATTGGCCAACAGAGCAGCTATACTTCAGGCAGATACAAACACCTATGCTGCTGATGATGGACCCCTGTCAAAAGATCATCAAAGACATTCACAGCACACATTGAGAAGGCTGGGGGGTGGGGGGATGGGGGGAGTGGTTAAACTTTGCCTCGCTTTGATTTTTCCCTTTAAACTGGCCTTATCTACATAGGATTCGCTCTGATGGTCCTTGCATGAAAACTCTGAAATTACTGTACTTTGAGGTGCTGAAATTGAAAACAAAATGTAAGCTTTCTAGCATTTACAATGAAAATACCCCTTTTTTACTGAAAACAGCTGAATTCCCTTGTAACAAAGGTGCGGCAGCTGCCCCTTCCAATCACATACATTTATGGTTGTAAGAAAAAATTTCAAATATGGGGTTCGATCAAATATCTATATGTCTTGATTCTGCCATAACATTGTCTCTTTCTCCCAGCGTATATCCACCTCCCATCCCAAGGGATACCCCCCCCCCCCCCCCACACACACACAACTAAATATAATAACAATTTCCTTTGAAAACACATCTTTTTGGCTACCATGATGGGAGAGGTGAAAGATACAGGGGGTCAAGGATGTTGTTGTATACATCCCCTCCCCCCACCCATGCATTTTTGCTTTTCATAAAAACAGCTACTGGTACTTTATATAATGCCCTGCAAATCTAGGCCAATTCCCTCTCCTCCCTCTTCTTTCTCTTAAAAGTTATGTATTGGGATTTTCAAAACAACACTTTAAAAGATAGATGTTAGGATTTTATTTTATATTTGGGGGGGGGGGGGGGGGGGGGGGAGGGCTCTCCATAGTAAACTGGCTTAACATTTACCAATAGCACCTTTGTTTGTGCCATCGTCGAAGGAGTATTGAAAGCAAGGGCAACTTTTTTTCGGACTGCTCTCATTGTTGTAGCTTTTTTGGTTATTCAAAACTTTGACCAATGTTGTCTTTTCACACCAACACTTTTGGCTACTAGCGTAGGTCAACAAGCCTTTTTTGCTTCGATTTAGAAGCAGTGCATTGCTACTTTTGCATGTAGTGAGAAAGCGCAAGATGCATCGGACACATCTGATGCATCAGTCAAAACGAAATAGTGTTAAATGACCTTTAAAATGAAACTGAACCTTTCAATTTGAAACCCTTGAGGTGCAGTGACTCGGTGGTTACGGCACTGAACTTCAAACCGAATGGTCCACCAACATTGTATCCTGATTGCCCATGTGGAGGCAGAGTGGAGTGGTGCACTAAGGCATACTGCACATCGATAGTGCACTTGACTTCAACCAATGCTAACCCTGCTTGGACTGGAGTATGGCAGGGAGTCTGGCACTTGCACGCCACTGCTTGGTGGCTCTCCCCAGATACCCTGGCTTTCTCCACCCTGTCTGACATGAGGTGACCCTGGCTGTTGAAAATGCCGTTTAACCCCCAATAAATAAATAAGTGCAATGCCAAGGGTGGCTGTGCCCCCCCCCCCCCCCCATGCCAAGCATGAGCTTCTAGTCATTTATCTTTGTTGGTTTTGAATTAATCAATATCTTAACTTCTCCCTCTTGCACCATAGCACCAATACAGCAGGCTACTGAATGTGTCCATGAGACACTAATGCCCCCGCTTTATGATAAAACTATATTTAGTGGTTAACATTTAATGACACTTTCAATAGCCAGGGTCATATTGTGTAGGGTCGTGTTCTATACAATACATCTCTCAACCCTCATGGTGATGTAGAAATTTATGGCGAACGCTGAGTTCGAGCAGCTACAAGGTGATTTATAAATATTGTGAGATTTTTAATGATTTTCATCATAAATTCCTAATGGCTATGAAATAATGAAAGTGTCAATGACACTATAGCTCAACTTGACAAACTTGAACTTGGTAATTATAAGTGAAATGGCAAAATTTAAGATCATTGGATCCATTGTTATAACTTATTTGGTGAAACTTCTAACAAAATGGCATTGTGTGTGCATAACGTCAGTGCAATCCATGCATTTTTAAATGTAAACCGTAGGGCTGGCTAAAGAAAGGATGTTGATACAAATGCAGTACGTTTAAGGGTCATTGTAATCAGCAACTTTTTTCACAGAAATTAAGGCTGATCAACAGCTTTTATCTAGAGGTCTCGCCTAATGAGCTCTCCAAGTTCAAAAACAATCCTATGATAAATGTGCCCTGCAGAAAGAATGTTAATGCACAAACGCAATAAATTCAAAGGTTGTTGCCAACAGGAATAGTTTTTGATTGAAATGAAAAGAAAATCGATAGCTCCAACCCTGGTCTCCCTGAATAAGCATACCAAGTTTTAAAAAAAATCGATAACAAATGTGCCCTCTGAGGCATGCCAAAGTTTGTTTTTTTTTTGTTCTGGAAATTCATAAATATGTTGTGTATAGAGTCTAAAAGGGATATTTTGCTGCACAGATGCACTAAGTTTAAAGGCTGGCACTGATGACAATAATTTTTTATGGAAATGAAAGAAAATCAATTCATTGATACATAACTGCACTAAGTTCATCGAAGGTCATTGCCAACGGCAACTATTTTTGAGGGAAATGGACGAAAATCTATAGGTCACCGTAAACAAGCATACCAGGTTTCAAAGTGATCTGTTCTTAAAGGTGTCCTGCAGGGTGTGCCAAAAGAATATACTGATGCCTGACTAAACTAAGTTCAAAGTCTGTGCCATGTAGTGTGTGCCAAAGGAATATATTGATGCCTGACTAAACTAAGTTCAAAGGCCATTGCCAAGGGCAACATTTTTTGATGGAAAAGGAAGAAAATCGATAGCTCTCACCTAGAGGTCAACCCAAAAAAGCATACCAAATTTCAAATTGATCCAATCATAAATGTGCCCTGTAGGGCATGCCAAAGGAATATATAGATGAAGAACTAAATAAGTTTAAAGGCCATTGCCAGTGGAAACATTTTTTGATGTAAATGAAAGAAAATCGATAGCTCCCATCTAGAAGTCACCCAAAACAAGCAAACCAGGTTTCAAAGCAATCTGATCATAAATGTGCCCTGCAGGGTTTCACAAAGGAAAATATTTGATGCATAACTGCACTAAACTCATCGAAGGTTGTTTGTTGCCAGTGGCAACTTTCCAAATACGAGAGAGAGGTCTGCCAATTCCAAAGCTGTAATTAGTTATTACATTGTACATCAGACTGTGACAACTCTCATGTCACGCGTGATTATGGGACGTTTCGTCCCCAAGCCAGTTTCGACCCCTAATGATTCGCCTGGGATGTTTGGTCCCAATATCAAAGCCGGGATCAATCATCCACCGAAATCTGATTGATTCGCCCAAAGTTATTGGCATCTGGCAGTGAGCCATACTGAGCACAGTGCACTGGCTTGTACAGTCATCATGTAATGTATAGATGCAGGCTTGATTATTTGGATGCAAGATAACTATAACACTCACTGTTAGTTTCATGGGTAGACTGGTTTCTTGCATTTAAATATTCAAGCCTGCATCTATACATTGCGTAATGATGTACCTCATAATTACACAAACCATGTACCTTAAAATGATATTAGTTGTCTACCCAGCAAGCTGAAACAAAATGGCCCCCGCAAATTATAAATGGTCCTCCTGGGGTCATTTTAGGCGAACCCAAAATGGCCCTCCAGGGTGATTTGAGGCAAACCATAATGGCCCTCCTGCAATTTTCAGTTAAAATTCGGGCTCCTATAATCCAAATATTAACCCAGGGACACGATTTGAACAAACTTGAATATGAGTTACAGAGTTATGCCCCTTGTGATGCCATGTGACTTTATTTGGACAAAATTTAATTGACATATAAGGAACGTGCACATCAAATTTAGACTAAATTGGCCATTTATGAGGCAAAGTAGATAATGTGAAGTTCATGCCAGTTGGGACAGATGGACGACAAACAGAAAGTGATCACTTAAGCTCCCTCTGACTTTCAGTGGGAGCTAAAAAACTTTGTTGAGAGAGAGAGAGAGAGAGAGAGAGAGAGAGAGAGAGAGAGAGAGAGAGGGTGGGAGGGAGGGAGGGAGTAGGAGGGGGAGGTGTACTGTACAGTGCACTCCAAAATGTAGGTTGCACTATTAATATGTAGAGTGTGTAAAGTCAGTGTGTCTATAATGGGTCTGTGCCCATAATGGTTCAAACCATGTTTCTATTGTGATATTTTGGTAACTAACAGATGTATCATAGAACTATAAGGCCAGAAATTTATTGTAATATATCACAAAATATATCACACAGTTTGTTTTGAATTAGGTGTTTAGAATTTCATTTTATTACCTGTTTACAATACAAAGTCTTCCCAAACCAAAACAAAACGAAACTAGATCGAGTTATTTGCATGTAAAGCACACAATGGTGTATCCCTGCATTTCCTTAGCAACACCTTAGCATAGTCTTAACGTTTCGAATTAATACCCAAGGAGCCTTTTGATGAAAACTGATTTTCTAACGATAAAAGTGGTTCCACTGGAACCACCTGGGGAAAAATCAAAATTCCAAAACCTTCATGCAGATCTAGAAATGTTACCTGAACACATTAGCATAGTTTGAACGTTTCGAATTAAATACCCTAAGAGCCTTTTGATGAAAACTGATTTTGTAACAATAAAAGTGGTTCCATTGGAATCACCCGGGGGCAAAATGAAAATACCGAAACCTTCATGCACATCTAGTGATGCTACATGAACACATCAGCATAGTATATACGATTCAAATTAAATATCCTAGAAGACTTTCGATGAAAACTGATTTTCCAATGATAAAAGTGGTTCCACTGGAACCACCGGGGGCAAAATCAAAATTCCAAAACCTTCATGCACATCTAGAGATGTTACCTTAACACATTAGCATAGTTTAAACGTTTCGAATTGAATACCCTAGGAGCCTTTTGATGAAAACTGATATTCTGACGATAAAAGTGGTTCCACTGGAACCACCGGGGGCAAAATCAAAATACCGAAACCTTCATGCACATCTAGAGATGTTACCTGAACACATTAGCATAGTTTAAACGTTTCGAATTAAATACCCTAGGAGCCTTTCGATGAAAACTGATTTTCTAACGATAAAAGTGGTTCCACTGGAACCACCGGGGGCAACATCAAAATTCCAAAACCTTCATGCACATCTAGAGATGTTACCTGAACACATTAGCATAGTTTAAACGTTTCAAATTGAATACCCTAGGAGCCTTTCAATGAAAACTGATTTTCTAACGATAAAAGTGGTTCCACTGGGGGCAAAATCAAAATTCTGAAACCTTCATGCACATCTAGAGATGTTACCTGAACACATAAGCATAGTTTAAACGTTTCGAATTGAATACCCTAGGAGCCTTTCGATGAAAACTGATTTTCTAACGATAAAAGTGGTTCCACTGGAACCACCGGGGGCAAAATCAAAATTCTGAAACCTTCATGCACATCTAGAGATGTTACCTGAACACATAAGCATAGTTTAAACGTTTCGAATTGAATACCCTAGGAGCCTTTCGATGAAAGTTAAAAAATTTATAGTAATTTATATATTTTTTATACTTACCAATGACCCAGACTTAGCTGGTGCTAACTCTAACACAAATTTTGCCCCCCAATCCCCAAAATTTGCATCCAAAACAAAATGAAATCATGTCCTAAAGGACCTCCATACTACGCCTCTACTGCGCATGCGCAGTGACGCAGACGTCCCGAAATTGGCGCCAATTATCATTCTTACTGGCAGTGCCTGGTCAGCGCTATGTACTCAGCGGGGAGGCAAGAGTTCCCAACTCCAGGGAGGGCCATCCCCGTCTGGGTCATTGGTAAGTATAAAAAATATATAAATTACTATAAATTTTTTAACATTTTTATACTGTACCAATGACCCAGACTTAGCTGAATAGTAAACAGGCTGGAGGGCCTAGGACATAGAGGAAAATCCAATAAGCTCAACTATATAGTAAAGAGGTAACCCCTTAAGGAGAAAAGGAGTATTAGGCTTTACATGTATCTTTCTTATTTAATATTAAATTAGAAAGATACACTACCCTTAATAATTGAGCACAATAACATTCATGTTCTCTATTAACATCCAGAATATCCCTTATACTAATTATTTTTAAAGTAAGCCAATAAATAAAGTAGTCCAGAGAACTGAGACTCTTTATAGTCATTTAAAAGTGTCCGAGTATTGTATATTAAAGCCCGTTTGACACTTGACATATACAAATGCTTCACACCGAGCTACACTTTAAAAATAAGACATGAATGAATTTTAACATTAATATCACACTTTAAAACCATCCCGGAAGCGACTCAGAAATACTGACTTGGAGGAGGCATTCCCTTGCTTTTCACTATAAAGCAGGTGACCTAAGGGAACACCCCCCCCCCCTTCCCCTTGCCCTGGGTCAAATAGCCCAGAGCGAAGAGGGCAGCCGGACAGAGTCACTGCCGGAACAGAAAGCCTGCATAACTATAGTTGCAACTGTTTAGTGGACGACATTCTGAGCAACAGATAACAGACCTAAACAATGCAGGTCTCCAGAAATGGACTCAATATTTCTGAGATAAAAATTCGTAAATGTGGATGGCTGAGACCAATAAGTAGCCTTCATTAAATCTGTAATAGCAACACTATTAGCATAAGCCCAGGAAGTAGAAAGAGCTCTTACTTCATGAGCGGAAATCTTAAGCACAGACTGCTGAGAAGAAGATAAACTCTCATAAGCAGTACGGATAGTTAATTGAATCCATCTAGCAATAGAATGGACCGAAATGTCCTTTCTATTAGGCATCAAAGACAGAAAGAAACGTTTCCGTCCCTTTCTGATAAACTGAGATCTCTGTTTATAGATACGTAACGCTCTAACAGGACAGAGTAAAGGCCTACGCCCGTCTGAAGACGGAAGAGCCTTAATAACAATAGGTTCCGGATATTTATTAGGAGCCTGATTCTTAGCTAAAAACCCACATTAGTAGTGAAGGTGATAGTGTTCCCGACACTACGATAGTGAGAATCATCCACTGACAGTGCATGAAGCTCACTGACTCTTCTAGCAGAAGAGAAAGCTAAGAGAAAAGCTGTCTTATAAGATAAGAATTTGAAATCTACTGTCCCAAGAGGTTCAAATGGCTTTTCCTTCAATTTAAGAAGAACCCAAGCTAAATTCCACTTAGGAACTAATCTAAGAGTTCTGGGTCTATTTATCGAAAAGTTTCTAACCAACTTAGATAAAAAGACATTAGATCCAATTTGTAAACTATCATGATGTGCATAGGTATCAGATAACATAGACCTATAACCCTTTATAGTAACAGGCTGCAGTTTGATTTCGTCAAACAAGTATACTAGAAAGTTTGCAATGTCTGGTATAGAGGGATCGAATATATCTACAGAATGATCCCTACACCAACGACGAAAAACCTTCCACTTAGCCGCATAGTTTAGCGAAGAGGAGGTCCTCCTACAGTTAGAAATCGCGTCCACTGCTCGTCCTGTAAAGTGCTTGCCTTGCAAGAAGGACCGCACAACGGAAAAACGTGAAGGTTGAGACCTTGCGGGTTGTGATGGAGTTGGCGCGATTTCCCCTGCGAAAGAAGATCCTCCCGTGGAGGAAGCTTTCGCGGTAGGTCCCACAACAGACACCTGAGTAGATTTATCCACGGTCTCTGTGGCGACAGAGATGCTACCAACAGAATCTTGCATTGAGATTGTTTTATCTTTAGCAATACTTGTTGAATTAACGGCGCTGGAGGATACGCATATCCTATCATTCCGTCCCAAGGGATCGACAGAGCGTCTACTGCAAATGCTCTTGGATCCGGACACGGAGACACATACGTCTGCAACTGATTGTTGAGATGTGTCGCAAATAAGTCTATCATTGGCCGTTCCCATTGGTAGCAAATCTGATTGAATACTTGTTTGTTGAGAGTCCATTCCGAGGGCAACAAGCGACCCTTTCGTGAAAGGGAGTCTGCTAGCACATTCAGACGACCCGGTATGTGACGGACAAAAGAAGAACGTGATGTTCTAGCGCAAACAGAAGGATTCTTTCCGTTAGATTGAACAACGGAACTGAATGAGTGCCTCCCTGATTCCGTATATACGCCACTACTGTCGTATTGTCGGATAGGATTTGGACATGAGCATTGAGAATAATGTCCATCCAGTGACGTAACGCAAGCCAAATTGACATCATTTCCTTGATGTTTATGTGCTTGCACAGGAATTGCGGATCCCAAAGACCCTGGCATCTCGAATCCGTTGGGATTAATGATGCACCCCAACCTGTTTGACTGGCATCCGTCATAATGGTAAAACTCGGATCCGGCTACTGCAGCGGAACTCCCTGAGTTAACCACTGAATGTTTGCCCAAGTCTGAATCTCTTGTTTCACTTGATCTGACAAGAGAACGTCTACGTCGAGCGAATGAATTTTCACACTCCAATTCTGAGTCAAGAAAATTTGAAGAGGACGTGTGCGTAACCGCCCCATCGGAATGAGATCCGCAGCGGCTCCGCACAGACCTATCAGTCTCATAAATTCTCTCGCTATGACTTTGTCTGCGTGCAGACAATAGCGAGCGTAACAACTGACTAATTTCGCTCTGGTTAACGGCAGACGAACGAGATTGTTGTGCATCTCGAAGCTCATTCCCAGATGAGTGAATGACTTGGACGGCACCAGATCCGACTTCTCCTCGTTTACTATAAAACCGAGACGTCGGAGCAATAGAAGAAGATTCTGAACATCGTTCTGAAGCGTTAACTCGTTGCCGTACCTCTGAAGAATGTCGTCCAGGTAGGCCGACGTTACCGCAGACGAATGAGCTCGGAAATAGAACATTACCGAGTTCATTACCCGAGTGAAAGCCCAGGGTGCTAGATTCAATCCGAAGCACATCGCCCGGAATTGATACACCACTCCTAGGACTGCGAAGCGTAGGTACTTTCGGAATGTCGGATGTGCCATGACGTGAAAGTACGCATCTTTGAGATCTATGCTTGTTGCATAATCGTTCACCCGAATACTCGCTCTGACCGACCGAATCGTCTCCGTATAAAATTTCGGAGCGACGATCAGCTTGTTTATCCAGCTCAAATCTATGACTGGACGGAACGAGCCGTCTGGTTTCGGAACCAGAAACAGATGGCTGTAGAATCCCGGAGTTTCCTGGTTTTCTACGACCTCTACCGCGTTCTTCATTAAAAGAGACTGCACCTCTGATAACAGAGCGTCTCTTTTCTGCGGATTTGACGGAAGATGAGTCCACTTTGGACTTCGAGTTAACGGAGGCTTTCGTTTGAAGGATATCTTTAGACCTTCCGAAGTCACTCCTCTCACCCAAGGGTCGTCCGTAATCGACGCCCATTCTTGTGAAAAGCTCGACAACCTTCCGCCAACCGGTACGCGATAGAGGTTTAAGCCATCACCTCCTGGACCTGCGAGGCCTGCGGTAGGAGAAACCACGTCCTCCACGACCCGCACCTCGCCCCGTCGACCTCGGGGCGTCCGACCTGATTGTCCAGGCCCGAAGGACGTCCCGAACGAGAGTCGCTACCCTGACGGTCCTCTCGAATAAGACCAAGAGGACGCACCGGAACCTCTGTAGGAACCTCTCTTGGGCGCATTAGACCCAGAAGGTGCCCTGTCTTATTCTTGTCCTGCTGTATCCGACTTCTTAGAAGCAGATTTTGAACAAACAGAGAATCCGAAGCTTTCTTTGTAATTTTATCATAAATAGCAGAAAGCTTGCCGTCAAAGAGAAGTTCTCCG